>CM076575.1:1998327781-1998748884 GCA_034641835.2 Pinus albicaulis | reverse complement strand
CCTAATGCTATTAAGCATGTATGTTTAGCTGAATTTGTATCAAAGCATAGGAAAGATGGCACACCAATATCAAAAAGAAAAAAAGAAAAAGTAATTCGATTCATCAAATACAAAAAACACATGGACTATGAAAACTTTTACAGAGAAATTTTTTTGCTATATGTTCCATTCGAAAACAATGAAGATGCACTAAAGCAAGACTTCCCGACATGTAAGAGTGCATAAATGTTGCATAAGAACACAATAAAAAATAATGAAACTAAGTTCACATACAACATGAACAAGAAATGGGGTTATTTGGAAGAAGCAATTCAAGAAATTGATAACAGAACTGCAAATTCTAATCATACAATAAAAAAACCTCAAATATCCAACGATGTTACTGAGAAGTACAACTTGGCTAAAGATTTGCAATTTCCCCAATGCAATGACAAAAAAATACATCTCAACATTGGTTTTCAATTTACAGAACATCCATTTATTCTTAGCAATGAAGAATACTACAACATTAGGAGAATGCTTCATAGAGAACAACAAGAAATACTCAAAGACATTGCAATGAAAAAACAAAAGAACATAGACAAACCATTCTACTTATTTTTGACTGGGGGAGCTGGTTCTGGAAAAACATTCATAGAAAAAGCAATATTTCAAATGCTCATGTGCATTTACAATGAA
Source organism: Pinus albicaulis (assembly GCA_034641835.2). Lineage (NCBI taxonomy): Eukaryota > Viridiplantae > Streptophyta > Pinopsida > Pinales > Pinaceae > Pinus > Pinus albicaulis. Next base: position 1,998,748,206 of record CM076575.1, on the reverse strand, counting down.
CATTACAATATAGACCCTTTGAAACCAAAGGGTTTGATATTAGCATATACAGGTAAAGATGCATATAATGCAAGTGGAGTGACAATTCATTCTGCATTGCTAATGTCTTTCAACAAATCTAGTTTTATTCAACTTAGCAATGATGTATTAGACAACTTAACACAACTGTACAAAGAATTAAGGGTCATTCTCATTGATGAAGTATATTTGATCGGAAGTTTTTCTCTATATCAAATTGATGATCAACTAAGAAACATTAAGCATAATAAAACAAAATACTTTGGAAACATTGATATCATATTTTGTGGCGACTTGTACCAAGCACAACCTATACAAGATTCACTAATATTTGAACGACCTACAATAAGAAAGCAACCAATAACATATGACTTTTGGCAAGAACATGTAAAGTACTATGAATTGCACATTACAATGCGTCAAACAAATGAAATACTCATTTCCATTTTGAATAGGATGCGTATAAATAATCAAATAGAAGATGATTTGAATTACCTAAATAGAAATTGTATTCAAAATTCTCCTAATGATCCTACTTTTCCCTATCTATTTTTTAGGAATAGAAATGTAGCATTACATAACAAGAAAATGTTGTCTATTGTTCCTGGTGATGAAATTGTAATCGATGAAATTGATTACGAAGAAGAAAAGCATGGAAACATACCATCTCGTGCACACATAGCAACATTGCCTTCACAAATTGTCCTAAGACTTAACATGCTAGTTGAAATATATGCAGGAAACTATGACTTACAAGACGATCTAGTCAACGGTGCAGATGGTATCATTAAAGCATATGTAAAATTAGACAAATTTGATGTAATATGGATCAAATTCGATGATGAACGCGTTGGCCATCGACAAGCACATAAATTTTCTTTTCTATATAGCGAAGAAATTTGTAGCGATTGGACTCCCATACTGCACACAACAAAGCCAATTTCTGTATTAGCAAAAACAAACAACTTGAAAATCAGAAAACAATTTCCAATCCAACTAGCATCTGCACGTACAATACACAAATCACAAGGCTTAACACTAGACATTCTTGCATTTGATCCTTTAGGAATATGACGCCATGGACTATTATATACAACACTTTCTTGTGTGAGAAACATTGAATCATTGTATTTTCTTAGTCCACTTAAGAAACAGAACTTCCAAATTCAACACAAAATTTCTGTTGAAATGGAACATTTACAAAGAAACACAAAGTGGCAACTAGACTGCAATTATTCGTTATTAGAAAAAAAATCATACATTTCAATTCTTCTCTAAACACCCACAGTTTACAAATACATATTGATGATTTGTTAAATGACTATGATCTAATGCAATCTGACATCATATGTTTACAAGAAACACATTTGAAAGATCCAACGCTTCTAAAAAGACTTGAAACATTCAATTGCATATCAAATTATAGTAAACATGGTTTGCTAACTTGTACTAAAAAACATATAAAGACCTTGAAACATATTCATTTTGAAGAAAAAAACATTGAAGCTACACTAGCAAATATGCTTCTTCATGACATGGACATTATAGTTCTCAATGTCTACATTGCACCTTATGCAACATTGAACGATACATTGCACCTTCTTTCAAAAGCATTATGCAACATACATTCAAATCAAACAATAGCGATTGTCAGCAATTTCAACATCAATATGCTTGGAAGCAACAACAAAACAAACAAACTAAGATCGTATATGCACAATTACAACCTTCATTTTCTTTTAGAAACAAATAAAAATCAACAAATATCAATCATTGATCACATGTGTTCAAACATAACTTGTAGCTATAAGACTTTCAGGTTAGATACATATTGGACTGACCATGATACTATTTGTCTCATCATTGAAGACAAAAATGCAACAGAAACATAGTGCAAATAAAACTAGTCTAATGCTTTTTGTAGTCAATATTGTCAAACTTGCCTACTCATGTCCTTACTATACAAATGAAATCAATAGTGAGTATTATTACCAAAGATACCTTTAATTTTTTCCTGAATAAGTTTTTGTTGAAAGTTGCATTATAGCCTTTTAACGATGTCACAAATAACAAATTAGCTTCAACAAAAATAAAACATGTACTTCTTCCAACATAATTGAATAAATATTACTAAAAAACATTTACTTCTTCTAACACATGGAATTTCTTATTTTTACATTACACTACTATGACTTTGACTTCTAATTCTATGTAATGTTGTCCACCTTTCCCTCCACTTTCCCACCTGATTTTTATTTCTCGGTATTATATAAGAATAATTCCAACGGAAATTGTTATGCCATCACATTTGATTTCTATCGGTTAATTCTCTTTTTCCAATTACATTTAATTCCACATACTCACTATACCAAGTCAATATATACTCGCTTCATCTCGTACAAGTTTAGTTACATCCACTGTAATACTCTTCTTATTTTAAATTACCTTTCACACTGCAATATTATTATTTTCAATCTTTAAATTAACCCTTAATTTCGGTTTGACACCTATGAATAGTACTTCGAGAGTCTTGTTCTCACCTTGATTTTATGATAAAATACGTTCTTGTATATGACGCTAATCACCCCCATTTTATGATAAATCATATCAATATATAGGGTTATCTACTCTTAGGTATATATTAGTCGTTTGACTCCTTAGAACTTCAATATGTATATATGTATAACACATACATACCTAGCTTTAAGTTTATATACTAACACCCTTATTGTACCTCTCCTTAATATAATAGGGTACCGTCTAACTTGGTATGTGTAATACCACTGTATGGTTTTCAACAACATCACTACGTTTAGTAAGGAGCTTTTCTCTTCGGACTTTGCATCCCTACCATCTCGTTCTAGCTGAACTCTATGGTTGCACTCGACACTTATACTTTTGTGCACCATCAACTTAACCAACCCTACGTGCTACCGCCTCATTTCTAGTTTCGATGCCATTTAATTTGATTTGAGAAATTCGTACCCTGCCTTTATGGGCTCGATTTCACACTTCGGCACTTGTTAATACGCTAGGGTTTAGTTGTCAATTTCAGTTTGCTTTGCTCTTGTTCTATCCTGCTGGACAAATCAGCCAACGTGATATGGAGTACTTTGCCCTTTATTGCTCGTACCAAGTCAAGTTGGATGGTATGTGGGCATTAAAATTGAACCTTTCTGGATTTCCTGTGGATTTCCGAGATTCCCTACCTTCCAGTGCTCAGAATTGGGCATCTCCAGCCACGTGTACGATGGAGATGGCCTGGGATTAGGGTTTCAAAGGCATATATAATTTTTGCGTTCAATGTATGACTTCCTTTTCGCCTATCGTATTAAGGGTTTTCCACAGAGTTGCTCCGAAGTTCGTTTTACCATTTTTTTCTCCTACTACTACAGAGGATCGTTCATATATGTTGCTACTCACACCTCAGCGAGCTATGTGAGGACTATGACATCGCACCCTTCAACTCAGGTAACGACTTTCATGGATATCTTTCATCTAGTTCGACTTTCCAATCCTCCTTTCTCTGTGATTTAAAGGTATCAATATTTACAAAAGTTTAGAGTTGGAGTTTAACGATAGGATAGATTGAAACTAGTCAACCAGATTTTATAGTTCCCCTTTATTTTCGCTTCAATTACAGTGCTTATCGGAGGGTTTATATGAAAATTTAGTTTGCCTTGGTGTCATGTTCACTCTCGCTTTGGCGATTTACAGTTAGCGAAGGTGACCTGGGTGTACACGCGTATTTGACTCCATCAACGTGATTTAGAGACGCTGCAATGTTCTTTCGAGAAGGTATTTCTATCCCATTGATTTCCGGTGACACAACATTTTCATGGCTATCTCTCCTGCCTTTCGAATTTTCAACTTTACTTAAGTGTTAATAGTCTGGGCATATTTGTTTTTTCCACTATCTCCATTGCCCAAGCTCTCTGAATACATTGGTAGGTAAGCTGTAAGTGCTTGTTTTCGTCTTTGTGGTTTAACCTTCCGTTCATGTTGTGACGACTACTCTAGTTTTTGTTTATTTTCCCTCACGTATTCTCTCTCTTATTCGTTGCAGGTATATGACAAATATCACATTCTCTGCTAAAAAAATTGGTTTTATGCGTTCAGCTCGACTATTAACCTTGCTTCCCTCGTACTCACAGGTTGGTGCCTCGTGCAAATTCATCAGAGGGAACGATAATTTAGTTTACCCTCTTTAATTCCTTATCTGCTATCGAAGAATTTTGGATATCAGGGTGATAAATTTGTAATAATTTTTGTGCAATAACTTTGATTGACTTCCCCTTAGAAGGGAGGGAATTTTTTGTTTTCAATTTTGGAACCGAATTCACTCTCATATGGATTTATATATATATATATATATAGCAGTTCTCTATCATTTTTTACGTAGTTTCGATGGAAGCATTATGTATAGCGATTTTAGTTCCTCGTGCTTATAATCCGTATGGAGTGGGTATTTCAATTTTTTTAGATATGTTGACTAGAACTCTTTATGTGAAAAAGTATGCGTGTAAATTTTGCAAATATAGAGAGTTTTATTTCGGAGAGAATATAACTGTGTAGTTAATTTAATATAGCAGATATATTTTATTGTTTATTCATAGGCATCAATTTCGGTTCTTTCATGGATATATTAAGCGAACTCTACATGATTCAGATTTCACAAATACTCATCGGTGGGTGAACGGATAACCCAAGTCGTGGATTTTGTATATAAACAAAATTATGTGATGTATTTCTATGCACATGCTTTAAACTTTATTTCATATGGCAGAACAACTTATTCCTTCCATAGTGACTTGATTCTCATTCATTTATGGACAACTCTGTAGAAATTTTATTGCATGTCCTGGTAGTTATTTATATACACAGTAATTTAATGGTCTGCAATTTATCCTTCTTCTACTACCGAGATAGATATAATGATATAATTCACCAATTTTGGTCGTGATAACTATAAGTGTGGTTTGAGAATTCTCTTATAGTAATCTTAGATACTCGTCTCATTTTTAATTTACTGTGTGCACATATACGGATATTTCCCATGACATTTTGACTGACTTAATATATATATATTTTATAGCTTACTTTACTGAGGGCTTCCAGCTCTAACTATTCTTTACCTTCGTAGTCTCTAAAGATGAATTATTACATACCAGAATGTGTTTCTGTTCTACTTCTGTTGTGCATGGTTGACATATTTACTCTATTACCTCATGTCAGGTTCAGCCAATTTATTTCTAACCCAACTTACAATTCATCTGATTCTATTTTAGACACATTGGTAGACATCTTTAACTACTTTCACTATGTATACATACCAAAATCAACTACTAAACCGAAGTAGATTAAATTTAAATCAGGAAATATGTATTCTCACATTTTAAACCGATTATAGGTTTAGACTTCGATAATTCTTACACATATGTGATTCCCTAGCGTACGAGAAATTGAAGGGTAAATACGTGAGTTTTAATTGATTAAATGTATGGAATAGTGTACAGACATGCATATGAAATACTTTCACATTTCAAACATAAATTACACCTACCTCATAACATAGTTAAGCGGAAGCTAATGCAAACCACTGAAATAGATGACCATAGACCAATCCACCCAACTTTAGATTTAAGATTCATTTATCTCTAAGTTACAGAAATTTGAGATCCATCCCTGTACGAGATCAAACTCTAGTACGCATAAGAGCAGCTTATTTAAGCTATTGTTCCCCAAAGCATGTTTCTAATTCTGCGTCCAGAATCTCAGGATGCTTTTCTTCTTGTTTGCCTAGGCTTCCCAATTTAGGGACTCTTTAAAGCTATTTTATGATTTTCCTCACCTTTTCCAGCTTTTTACCTCTTCCCAACTACTTTCCTCATCATTGGGAAATTCAGATTTTTCCTCAAAAATCTAAATTTAAATTTAATTTCTTTCAAGGATTTTTGAAAGATTGTGGGGAAATATTTGCCTCATCCATCCTCATGGATTTAGCAAGTGATCTCATAAATCTCATTTTGGTCTAATGCACAATGTTTTATTGTTTATAATTAAATATTTAATTACATTTCCTGAAATACTGTCCTTGGGTCCACTCCCTTAAGATTAAAGTTCAAATGTCTAGCTTTGAAATTCAAACATAAATTGAGGTTATTTACATATTCCCCCTACAGAAAATAAACAACATCCCTTGGTGTATAAACCCAACTAATAAGTTCATTTTCAAACAAAAATGGATATCTTTCCATCATTTTAGCTTCTCTTTCCCAGGTAGCTTCTTTAGCAGTAAAGTGCTTCCACTGCACCTTTACTCTTGCTACTGTTCGGTTCCTCAATTCAATTTCTTCCCGCTCCAAGATTTGAAGCAGTTCTGGAAGGAACTCCCTTTCTGGTTCCACCTGTACAACATTCCAATCAACTATGTGAGAAGCATCATGTACATATTTTTTTAATAACGAAACATGAAACACATCATGAACCCTAACATGGGGTGGTAAGGCCAGCTTGTATGCCACTGGTCCCACCCTTTCTAATATTTCAAAAGGACCACAGTATCTCGGAGCCAGTTTTGCACAACTTCTAGCATAAAGGGTGCTCTTTTTGGGTTTAATATGCAAGTACACATGCTCTCCCACTTTAAATTCTCGATGTACTCTCTTCTTATCAGCATAGTTTTTCTGGCGATCTTGTGCTATCTTAATGTTTCTTTGTATCCGTTTAACAATTCTTTCCATCTCTAGTAAGGCATCTGGTCCCAACATTAGTTTATCTTCTGGCTGGCTCCAGCTCAAAGGAGTCTGGCATTTCCTTCCATAGAGTGCCTCAAATGGACTCATTTTTATAGAGGATTGGTAGCTGTTATTATAGGAAAATTCAGCTAAATGCAGATAATCTTCCCACTTTGATGGCCTATCCATCACATACATTCTCAAAATATCCTCCAAAATCTGATTTGTTCTCTCGGTCTACCCATCAGTTTGAGAGTGATAGGCAGTACTAAAATTCAGCTTAGTGCCCATGCCGCCAAATAGACCTTTCCAAAAGGCTGCTGTAAACTTAGCATCTCGGTCAGAAACAATCACCTTTGGAACCCCATGGAGCCTTACTACCTCCTTCAGGAACACATTCGCTACTTGAGTTGTCCCGAAGGTAGATTTCACTAGTATAAAATGTGCAGCTTTTGTTAAAGTGTCTACTACCACCATCACTGAATCATGTTGGTATTTGGTTTTGGGTAATCCTGTTATGAAATCCATGGAAACTGTGTCCCATTTCCATTCTGCAATCGGCAAAGGGTTTAAAAGACCAGCAGGATGGTGATGCTCAACTTTGACTAGTTGACATTCCATGCATCTAGTTAAATATTCTGCTACATCTCTCTTCATTCCTGGACAAAACAACTTCTTTTTCAAAGCTGTTAACATTTTTTGGTATCCTGGATGTCCTGCATATGGATGTTTGTGATATTCATCTAAAATATATCTTTTCAAGGACTCTACATTGGGAATATACAATCTGTTTTTATAACAGATCAGTCCTTTCTGGTTTTGAGTGAAATCAGCCATATCCTTCCTTAGGATTTTCACTTGTATGTTTTCATAATTGGGATCCTGGTCTGCTGCCTGTTTCACTAACTCTTCTAAATCAAACTGGGCACTACTTCCACTGCTGCCTATAATTTGACAAGCATTTCTGCTCAATGCATCAGCAATTTTATTTTCTTTCCCCTTGATATGTTTTATGTCCATATCGAATTCACTTAGGAAAGACAACCATATGGCTTGCCTAGCATTCAAATCAGTTTGGGAAAAGAAATATTTGAGACTAATATGATCAGTCATCAATGTAAATTTTTTTCCAAGGAGATAGTGTCGCCACATTTTCAAAGCATGGATAACAGCTGCTAATACTAAATCATAGGCACTATAGTTCTGTTCATGTATCTTCAGTTTCCTAGATTCATATGCAATAACTAAATTTTCCCGCAAAAGAACTCCTCCCAACCCCTCTCTACAAGCATCCGTACATACCACAAATTCCTTATCAGGATCTGCAATCTTCAGTATAGGGGCTGTAGTAAGTTTTAGTTTTAATTGTTCAAAACTGTTTTGGCACTTTTCAGTCCACTCAAATTTGACACCCTTCCTTTGTAATGATGTTATGGGATGTGATATGACATAAAATCTCTCCACAAATCTGCGATAATAGCCTGCAATCCCATTGAATGATCTCACTGCTGAAACATCATTTGGTACATGCCATTCTTTTATAGCCTTTATCTTTTCAGGGTCAACAGCAAGGCCTTGTTCAGAAATAATATGCCCCAAATATTGAATCTTGTCTTTATAAAATTCACATTTACTGAACTTGGCATATAACTGGTTTTCTTTCAAAGTTTGCAATACTATCCTCAAGTGCTCTTTATGTTCCTCCTCACTTTTTGAGTAAACTAAAATGTCATCTATGAACACAAGTACAAATTTGTCCAAGTACTTGTTTAACACACTGTTCATTAAGCACATAAAAGTGGCAGGGGCATTTTTCAAACCAAAAGGTAGGACTACAAATTCGTAATGACCATACCTGGTTCGAAAGGATGTTTTGCTAATGTCTTATTATTTAATTCTGAGCTGGTGATAACCAGTCCTTAAATCAATTTTTGAAAAAACTGAAGCCCCTCTCACTTGGTCAAAAAGATCATCAATTCTGGGTAAGGGGTATCTGTTTTTAATGGTCAACTTGTTCAGTTGACGATAATCAATGCACATCCTAAAAGTTCCATCTTTCTTTTTCACGAACAGCACTGGTGCTCCCTAAGGAGACACACTTGGTCTGATATAACCTTTATCTAACAATTCTTGCAATTGCATTTTTAGTTCTATGAGTTCAGGGGGACTCATTCGATAAGGAGCTCGGGAAACAGGTATTTCTCCCGGCACCAACTCGATTGAGAAGTCAATCTCTCTTTAGGGGCGAAGATGAGGGATTTCGTTTGGAAAAACTTCTTTAAATTCCCTTACTACTGGAAATGCCTCCAGCATATTTTCTTCAGTTTTCCGTTATATTTCTTCCACATGTACTGCATAAACTTGGTATCCCTTTCTAGTTGTTCGTTTTAATTGCAGTGCTGATATTGGTCTTACCGAAATGGGTTTTGGTTTCCCTTTGAGAATAAAAGGTTTTCCTTCCTCATCCACACAATGCAGGGTCTTATCCGAGCAGTTCATCAGGGCTTTCTTCTTTTCCAACCAGTCCATTCCTATCAGCAAGTCATATGAACCTAAGGGCAGGATGTTGAAATTTACTTCTGTTTGAAAATCATTTAATTTAATTGTTGTTCGGGGAAATTTATGTGTTACCTTCCTCTTGGTTCTAGTGGCCAGCTGAACCAACCATGACTACTAAAATTTTTCAGGTTTAAGATTACATTTTTCTACAATTTTTGGACTAATGTAACTCAAAGAAGCACCCAGATCAATCAAAACTGTAACAGATTGGTCAGGAATCTTACCCTCCATTTCAACCATGGTAGCTTGATGTTCTGCTTGTCGATTTTCCAAGGCTGCACTGATAGTTGGTATATTTATGGCTATGTCATTTACTGTAGTGGCTTCTCGATCTCTCATAATCATGTGAATGTTTCGATGGGGACAATCTCTCAACATATGGGATTCTCCACACCCCCAACATTTCAGGGGTTCTCTCATTTTCACTGTGCCCTCTTTCTTATTGTCTCCATCTATTTATTTTGAGGCCACTTGGGACTGAGTAGTTTGACTTTCTTTGGGTTTATTAAACTTTTTCCGCTGATGATCTCTGCCAAAATTCTTCAAATAAGCGGGTTTCTGTTTCTTCCCTTTGAATTCACTCTTATTGACCCATCTTTTTCCATGTTCAGTTTTTCTTTTGAACTATTGGTAGCACAATCTAGCTTTTCTAACAGCTTCATCCATTGTTTTTGGGTTATCAAACTTGATCTTCTCTTTGTATACAACAGGCAAACAATTCAGAAACCTTTGTACCTTCGCCTTTTATTCCCTTATGTAGGGTACATATCTCAACAGATTTGTAAAATTAGTAACAAGCTCATCAATAGTGAGTTGTCCCAATCTAAGTTCATGGAATTCCTTGGCTTTATCACCATAGTAACGTTCATTCAGATATCAGTTTTTTAACTTAACCTGGAAATCTTCCCGGGTGACTGTCTTTTCATCAATGGAATGCACCATTTTTGTCTCCTCCCACCACAAGGTAGCCTTACCTTGTAGCTGGTAAATAGCTAATCTGGCCTTTAGATTGCTTTCATATTCATAGACCTGGAAGTACTTAATCATGTTCAACAACCAGGCTTCAGCATCTTCCTCCTTCTCCCCATCATAGGAGGGAGGTTTGATCTTTCGGAATTCCCCTTGTAATTCCTTTTTCTGCTTATACTGATACCTAATAGCATCATCATCCTCAGACTCATTAGTCTTCCTCTTTTCGGAACCTTTACCTTCTTGGCTGTTCCGCGAAGTTAATTCTTTGATGAGCTTTTCCTGCTCCTCACTGGCTAATGAAAATCTGTCATTATGGCTTTTTATCTCAGCCAATTCTTGCTGCAACCTCCACAACATTGCCATCATGGGCGCATTGGGATCTGGTGCATTATATTCATCAAGAAAATTAACATAAATTTTGTCACCTTCTGCCATTCCAGCACCACTGTACAATACAGAACACACATCAGTGAAAATAAAAATATATATAATTTTTTTTATTTTTTTTCCACAGAAATCAATTTATATAGGGAACACACAGCCACAGTGAGCACAATGTCCCAAACCTAGTTTTATAACTTGGACTCTGATACCATTTGTCACACCTCCCCTTCACCTTCCCACACAAATTTGTTTTTCTCAGTATTCTATAAGATTAATTCCAATAGAATTGTTATACCATCACACTTTGATTTCTATCTGGTTAATTCTCTTTTTCTTTTTTTTTTAATTACACATTTAATTCCATATACTAACTATACCCAAGTCAATATATACTCGCTTCCATTTCGAATGCAAGTTTAGTTACATCCCTGTACTACTCTTTTTATTTTAATTTTCACACTCGCAATATTACTTATATACTTAGGGTTACAATCACCCCCCCCATTTTATGATAAATCATATCAATATATAGGGTTATCTACTCTTAGGTATATATTAGTCGTTTGACTCCTTAGAACTTCAATATGTATATATATATATATAACACATACATACCTAGCTTTAAGTTTATATACTAATACCCTTATTGTACCGCTCCCTAATATAATAGGGTACCGTCCAACTTGGTATGTGTAATACCACTGTATGGTTTTCAACAACATCACTACGTTTAGTAAGGAGCTTTTCTCTTCGGACTTTGCATCCCTACCATCTCGTTCTAGCTGAACTCTATGGTTGCGCTTAACACTTATACTTTTGTGCACCATCAACTTAACCAACCCTACGTGCTACCACCTCATTTCTAGTTTCGATGCCATTTAATTTGATTTGAGAAATTCGTACCCTACCTTTATGGGCTCGATTTCAGACTTTGGCACTTGTTAATACACTAGGGTTTAGTTGTCAATTTTGGTTTGCTTTGCTCTTGTTCTATCCTGCTGGCCAAATCTGCCAATGTGATGTGGAGTACTTTGCCCTTTATTGCTCGTACAAATTCAATTTGGATGGTACGTGGGCATTAAAATTGAACATTAAAATTGAACCTTTCTGGATTTCCTGTGGATTTCCAAGACTCCCTACCTTCCAGTGCTCGGAATTGGGCATCTATAGCCATTTGTACGATGGAGATGGCCTGGGATTAGGGTTTCAAAGGCATATATAATTTTTGCATTCAATGTATGACTTCCTTTTCGCTTATCGTATTAAGGTTTTTCCACAGAGTTTCTCCGAAGTTCATTTTATCATTTTGTTCTCCTACTACTACAGAGGATCGTTCATATGTGTCGCTACTCACACCTCATGGAGCTATGTGAGGACTACGACATCGCACCCTTCAACTCAGGTAACGACTTTCATGGATATCTTTCATCCAGTTCGACTTTCCAATCCTCCTTTCTCTGTGATTTAAAGGTATCAATCTTTACAAAAGTTTAGAGTTGGTGTTTAACGATAGGATAGATTGAAACTAGTCAACCAGATTTTACAATTCCCCTTTATTTTGGCTTCAATTACATTGCTTATAGGAGGGTTTATATGAAAATTGAATTTGCCTTGGTGTCATGTTTTCTCTCGCTTCGGCGATTTACAATTAGCGATGGTGACCTGGGCATACACGCGTATTTGACTCCATCAACGTGATTTAGAGACGCTGCAATGTTCTTTCGAGAAGGTATTTCCATCGCATTGATTTCCGGTGACACAACATTTTCATGGCTATCTCTTCTGCCTTTCGAATTTTCGACTTTACTTAAGTGTTAATAGTCTGGGTGTATTTGTTTGTTCCAATATCTCCGTTGCCCAAGCTCCCTGAATACATTGGCAGGTAAGCTGTAAGTGCTTGTTTTCGTTTTTGTGGTTTAACCTTCCGTTCATGTTGTAATGACTACTCTGGTTTTTTGTTTATTTTCCCTCACGTATTCTCTCTCTTATTCATTGCAGGTATATGACAACTATCGCATTCTCTGCTAACAAATTTGGTTTTATACGTTCAGCTGGACTATTAACCTTTCTTCCTTCGTACTCATAGGTTGGTACCTCGTGTAAATTCATTAGAGGGAACGATAATTTAGTTTACCCTCTTTAATTCCTTATCTCCTTTCGAAGAATTTTGGATATTAGGGTGATAAATTTGTAATAATTTTTGTGCAATAACTTTGATGGAATTCCCCTCAGAAGGGAGGGAATTTTTGGTTTTCAATTTTGGAACTGAATTCACTGTCATATGGATTTATATATATAGATATATATAACCCAGTTCTCTATCGGTTCTTCTGGGTGAATTTCGATGGAGGCGTTATGTATAGCAGTTTTAGTTCCTCGTCACTTATAATCCGTATGGGTCGTGTTCCAAAATTTTTTCAGGAATATTTATTGACTAGAACTCTTCTTCTAGTATAGTATCGTCTGCTAAATTTTACCAATATAGAGAGTTTTCTTTTCTGGGGGAATATAGCTTCTGTTGTAGTTAATTTAATATAACTGAATGTATTCTATTGTTTATTCTTATGACATAAATTTCCCAGTTTCTTTCATCAGTCTATTAAACAGACTCCTCAGTCCAGGTTCACAAATTAATTTTAATGGATGGTTTGGATAATCCAAGTAATATATTTTGTATATAAACAAAATTGTACAATATTTCTATGCCTGTAATTGAGAAGCTATATTGTTATATATCAACCAGGACTAACTTATTCCTTCCATAGTGACTTGATTCTCATTCATTTATGGACAACTCTTTAGAAAGTTATTGCATGTCCTGGTAGTGCATTTATATACACAGTAATTTAATGGTCTTCAATTTATCCTTCTTCTACTACCGAGATAGATATAATGATATAATTCACCAATTTTGGTCATGATAACTATAAGTGTGGTCTGAGAATTCTCTTATAGTAATCTTAGATACTAGTCTCATTTTTAATTTACTATGTGCACATATACAGATATTTCCCCTGACATTTTGACTAACTTAATATATATATATATATATATATATATATTTTTATAGCTTACTTACTGAGGGCTTCCATCTATAACTGTTATTTACCTTCTTAGTCTATAAAGATGAATTATTACATACTGGAATGTGTTTCTGTTCTACTTCTATTGTGCATGGTTGACATATTTACTCTATTACCTCATGTTAGGTTCAACTAATTTATTTCTAACCCAACTTACAATTCATATAATTCTATTTTAGACATGGGTACATGCATCTCATGCTACTTTTCACTAGGTATACATACTAGAATTTACTACCAAACCAGAAGCAGATTAATCTTAAACCATTAAATTTCCCTTGGGAAATATGTATTATCAGATTTAAACCATTTATGGTTTAGAGATTCTGATGAATTCTTTCCCATCTATGTGTTTCCTACAACTGTACAGAAATTGAAGGCTAAATCTGCTGAGGTTTCTGTTAAATGTATGGAATAGTGTCACACCCAGCATGCATATACAATACTTTCACATTCCATACAACATAAAATTTACACCTACACCTCATAACATAAGATTAAAATTGAACTGTGCATACCACTTAATTAGATGACCAATCCACCCAACCTTAGAATTCGTTTATCTCCAGAATTCACCCCCGAGATGAGATCCCCCTTAGTATAGATCCATGTAACACCCCCAATTTATGTCTGGGAGTGGACCCCAAAGGATGAATGAATTGTGAATGTAATTCGATATTCAATTTGAGGAAATGAATAAAGTACTAGTATGCATGCTGACCAAAAATGAGAATTGAGATCACTTGCTAAATCCATGAGGATGGATAAGGAAACTATTCCCCACAATCCTTCAAAAATCCTTGGAAGGAATTAATGCTAATTTAGATTTTGAGGAAAAATCTAAATTTCCCCAATGATGAGGAAAGTAGTTGGGAAGAGGTAACAAGCTAGAAAAAGCTGAGGGAAAGCATAAAGCAGCTTTAAAGAATCCCAAAATGGGAAGCCTAGGCAAACAGGAAGAAAAACATCCTGCTATTCTGGACGCAGAATTAGAAACAGGCTTTGGGGAACTATTAGCTTAAATAAGCTGCTCCTAAACAGATCAGGGGTTTTTTGATCTGTGGTTGAGGTGGTCTCAGCTCGGGGGTGAGTTCTGGGAGAGAAATAGAACTCTACGGTTGGGAGGTTGGTCTACTGCATGAGTGGTATGTGTTTAACCCACCTATGGATTTTACTTTCTACAGTATGAATTGGCTACATATATTTAACTACTTTATATTAGAAGTAAAAAGGTTGTATGCTGGTTAATGGTAGATAAGAAATTCAATTATAGCCAATTCTGGTCTATCAGTCCTTATTATGAGAAATGGAAATTATGGTAAGATGAATTTTATTTGTAACTTCAATAATTAAGAGAGGAACAGTAGGAATGGGTTTTCAATTCATATGACAGAGAAGGGAGAAATTATTGGAGCTGTAGGGTTCTTACTTTTAACAGAAGTAAATGGAAGAAGCAAATCTTCTACCTTCCGTATTGTAGTAAGAACATTAGCCTGGGATAGCATCCACCAGAATGTCTAAACCCAACCTAGGTTTAAATCTGTAGATACTGTACAAAAGAAATATCCCAGGGGAAATTAAGAAACATAATTATAAAAACTTAAGTAATTATTAGAATGGAATACTCCAGATTCTCAGAAAAACCATCATAGAAACAAACCAATGTTACTGACTGTACAAAGTAATGCTGCTGAAGTACCCTGTACAGATTCTCCCATGGAGATAAACTCAGAAAATTCATCGTGAATATATTTAAAATAGATCATAGTGGTACAAATAAACATTGGGTATAGATATGAAAGTGTATAACAATCATATAAATTACTCTAAATCTTATTATTAAAGCTGTAAGGAAAATCAGTGGAAAACTTATTCAGCTCCGAAAAATAGTTCATACATGTACTGTAAGACAGAGAACATATATTCCAGGAGATATGGGACTGTCACCTTAAATACTGATTATATTTGAGAGTAAGAGATTAGTATGTCTAGTATTTATTTCGCAATCATAACACATTATGGAATATCATATGCTAGAGTCATAACTCGCTACCCAATAAGGGCAATACACTATTCCGAACGCATGTAAATAAATCATGGAAACAATATGGAAATCACAACCACAAGCCTATCATAGATAGGGAACACATCTATTTTGCAGACCCTCTGGAACTGCGATAAATTCGTATACTATATCCACAGAAGACAACATTATAGGAGTAAACCAAGTCTGAAATGAAAAATGATCAGCATATTAAGGGTTTTCGTATATCCTATCACCACTCTTCTGTATCAAAACCGAAATAAATATCAAGTGCCAAACATTCAATCAAAACCGCAGTGACGAAAATATATAATAGACATATATTATAAATCTGACATTGTTATTCCCTGTCCAAGGTTAAAAACCAGCAGTAGATGGTGGAAGAGTCTCGGCATAAACGCCGAACAAAACTCAACTTCACTGAAAACGCAGACGGCCATAAACACAGTCCTTCATACAAGTTGGCATCAAAGTTTATCCATTATATGTTTGCAAAATTACAAAATTAAAAATCTATAGAAATCAACGATGGCATCGTTCCCTCATAAAAATTTCAGGAATCGTTGGTTGCCCTCAGGCATTCAACGGTAAGCCATCGCAAGAGTAGAATGCTATGAGTACCGACCTGTAGGTATGCGGAGAGGTTCAATTAGTACATGAGATATAAAGGCGAGAAACCCGCGTTGCAGAAACTAAATTCTACATAAGGAGCGAAAACTTCACCTCAGTGAAGGGAATCTGACTCCTGCACATAACCAAGGAGAGGCGTTAGATACTCTTAGGAAATGCGAAGGCTGTAAGAGTCAATACGTATGGAAATTTCAACCAATGAATACTGATGTAGAATAGTCAGGTATCGCTATGGTGAATCCCATAAACCGTAAGGCTACAGCCATGGTACGCAACAAAACAAACAAATGCATGACCAGAAACGATGGGACGAGAAACTGTTACCTGGAAGCCGAAAGATGGGGAAGAAGAAATTCCTCTGCGTAACGCCCAGGTACCCAGCGAAAACCACGAATTGGATACGAAGTTGGTTAACCTGCAAACCAAATTTGTTGAGACTTAAAAATTCATAACCACTGCAATAAACTCGTGGTGAAAAAAATTGGAACGAGTTAGAAATGTAAATATGACTCTGGTTAATGGATATCAACAAAAAAAAAAAAAAAAACACAAAAACCCCAAATCACATGTTACCTGCGTGAAGGTCCAATGTGCTCGCAAGTTAGAGCTTCAGTCGATTGGAAACCAAGACCCCAACAGGCCGAGTCATGGCGTAGGGAGAACCGAAGGGAAGCACCCTCGCTGCAAGAAAACGTGAGTTCTGCATCGGTGTGCCAAGTTGTGGAATGACCGCGATACACTTCGGTGCGAGAGAAAAGAACACAGTTAAGCCATGGCGAATTAAATATCAACCGGAATCCAGATCTAGAAACCCTAAACCGCCTTGCACCATACACCTGTGTTCATCACGACAACTGGCATGGGGATGAGCAACTCGGCGGAGTGGGCACCATTAAATTCAGAGGTAGGTAGAGTACTATGACCTCAGTTGATAACCATAGCCTCGAACCAGTAAATAGCGTAGTTCAAACGAACAAGTCACGTGAAGTAATCCGAGGTGGCACCGCCTGTAACTAGTGCGTACGCCCGACTTAAATATCCAAGGATCAAACCAAATCAACGTACGCAGCGCTCAATGATGCCGCGAAATCTCGAGCAGAGTTCAGAACAAAACATATAAAAAATTTCTATGGTTACAAAGTGAAATAATGTTTGTGTGAAATTATGGTTCCATAGTAATTGATCCCAATTAAGTACGATTGCATTCATTCGACTCGTCATCATAACCATATATTATATATATAAACCCATAGTGTTGAACTTGGCATCGTATGGTGTTATGCATATGTCAAAGTTTAGTCACTACCATCATTAAGGCCTATGGAAGCCTTTGATGAGAGCGTGGTATGAGAGGAGTGCCCTCGAGGCATATAAATCAAAAATATATATTGTGACCTACATATATGTAGATTCTATGGAAGTGGCATTTAACCTATGTGGGAAATTATGTTCAATGGGCATAATGTAGGGATATATATAAATACATAATATATATATATATATATATATATATATATATATGGCCACACCCAAGTGTAGAGTTGGGGAAAGACGATTTAACCTTATTATGAAAATCCTAACCGGATGCAATGCATAAGTTTAACCAATACATACTAGGGTGTAACCTGAAACAAACAAACAAACAAAAAAAAAAAAAAATTGTTGTTGTGGTAATAGAGGTACATTACAAATGGTATCAGAGCCCAAGTTATAAAACTGGGTTGTTATGATTGTGCTCACTGAATTCTGAATGTTATTTTTATAAATGAATATTGCAGATATTTTTTTTTTCAATGTTACTGATCAATATTTTGAGTGTATACAGTGGTGCTAAAATGGCTGAAGGTGGAGAAATTTATGTGGATCTGCGTGATGAGTTTGGTTCACCAGATCCCAATGCCCCAGTAATGGCTATGTTGCACAGGTTGCAACGAGAATTGGCTGAATTAAAGAGCCAGAATGACATACTGTCATCAGCCAGTAAGGAGCAAGAAAAGCTCATCAGAGAACTCACTTCCCGGAACAACCAAGAAGGCGAAGGTTCCGGAAAGAGGAAGATGGATGAATCTAATTATGATGATGCTGTTAGACATCAATCTAAACAGAAAAGAGAATTGCAAGGGGAATTCAGAAAAATCAAACCTCCCTCCTATGATGGGGAGAAGGAGGAAGATGTTGAAGCTTGGTTGCTGAACATGATTAAGTATTTCCAAGTTTATGAGTATGAGAGAAATCTGAAAGCCAGATTAGCTGTTTACCAGCTACAAGGTAAAGCTACCTTGTGGTGGGAAGAGACAAAAATGGTGCATGCCATTCATGAAAAGACAGTTACTTGGGAGGATTTTCAGGCTAAGTTCAAAAATCGTTATTTGAATGAGCGATATTATGATGATAAAGCAAAAGAATTCCATGAACTTAGACTAGGACAGCTCACTATTGATGAGTTTGTTACTAAGTTTACAAACCTGTTGAGATATGTACCCTACATTAGGGAAGAAAAGGCAAAAGTACAAAGGTTTCTGAACTGTTTGCCTACCGTATACAAAGAGAAAATTGAATTTGACAACCCAAAAACAATGGACGAAGCTGTTAGAAAAGCGAGACTATGCTATCAGCAGTTTAAAGGAAAGGCTGAACAAGGAAAAAGCTGGTTAAACAAGGGGGAGTTTAAGGGAAAAAGACAGAAACCAGCATATTTAAAGAATTTTGGCAGAGATCATCTGCGGAAAAAGTTTAATAAACCCAAAGAGAGCCAAACTGCTTAATCCCAGGTGGCTTCAAAACAAATAGAGGGGGAAAATAAAAAGGAAGGGACAGTCAGAATGAAGGAACCCTTGAAATTTTGGGGCTGTGGAGAATCCCATCTGTTGAGGGACTGTCCCCATAGAAACATTCATATGATCAGAAGAGAGCAGGAAGCGACAACAGTAAATGACATAGCCAGAAATATACCAACTATCAGTGCAGCCTTGGAAAATCGGCAAGTAGAACATCAAGCAACCATGGTGGAAATGGAAGGTAAGATTTCTGACCTACCTGTTACTGTTTTGATTGATCCAGGTGCTTCTTTAAGTTACATTAGTCCTGGAGTTGTAGAAAAATGTAAAATCAAACCTGAAAAATTTCAGCAGTCATGGTTGGTACAGCTGGCCACTGGGACTAAGAGAAAAGTAACCCATAAATTTCCCAAAACAGCCATTCAATTAAATGGTTTTTCAACAGAAGTAACTCTGAACATACTGCCATTAGGATCCTATGACTTGCTGATAGGAATGGATTGGCTGGAAAAGAAGAAAGCTCTGATGAATTGCTGGGATAAAACCTTGCATTGTGTAGATGAAGAAGGGAAACCTTTTACTCTAAAAGGAAAACCAAAATCCATTTCAGTAAGACAAATATCAGCCTTACAATTAAAACGAACAGCTAGAAAAGGATACCAAGTTTATGCAGTACATGTGGAAGAAGTAGAACAGAAAACTGGAGAGGATCTGTTGAAGGAGTTTCCGGTGGTAAGGGAATTTAAGGAAGTTTTTCCAGATGAGATTCCTCATCTTCCCCCTAAAAGAGAAATTGATTTTACCATAGATTTGGTGTCGGGAGCAACACCTGTTTCCCGAGCCCCCTACAGAATGAGCCCTCCTGAACTTATGGAGCTGAAGATGCAATTGCAAGAATTATTAGATAAAGGTTACATTAGACCAAGTGTGTCTCCTTGGGGAGCACCAGTCTTATTCGTGAAAAAGAAGGATGAAACTTTCAGGATGTGCATTGATTATCGTCAACTAAACAAGTTGACCATTAAAAATAGATTTCCACTCCCTAGAATTGATGATCTTTTTGACCAGGTGAGAGGGGCCTCAGTCTTTTCGAAGATTGACTTAAGAACTGGATATCACCAGCTCAGAATCAAGGAAGAAGACATCAGCAAAACAGCTTTTCGAACCCGGTATGGACACTACGAATTTGTAGTCTTACCTTTTGGATTGACAAATGCCCCTGCCACGTTTATGTGTCTGATGAACAGTGTGTTAAATAAGTATTTGGACAAATTTGTTCTTGTGTTCATAGATGATATCTTAGTCTACTCCAAAAATGAAGATGAACATCAAGACCACTTGAGAATAGTGTTGCAGACTTTAAAAGAAAACCAGTTATATGCCAAGTTCAGCAAATGTGAATTCTATAAAGATAAAATTCAATATCTGGGTCATATTATTTCTGAAAAAGGCCTTGCAATTGATCCTGAAAAGATAAAAGCCATTAAAGAATGGCCAGTCCCAACTGATGTTTCAGCAGTAAGGTCATTCATGGGGATGGCAGGCTATTATCGCAGATTTGTGGAGATATTTTCTGCTATAGCACATCCCATCACCTCAACTGCATAGGAGGCGGTGTTAAGGCTCGTATGGACTCGAAAAATGTCAAGTCATGGCCGAACAATTAGAAACATCATACCTCAGCCCCTATACCGAAGATTGCGCATCCCGATAAGGAATTTGTGGTATGTACTTGTAACATACCCGATAACCTCGCAGAAAATGCATGGAGTTAGGACTACTTTTTCAACATTTACGAATGTGTAACTCCTTATAAATTAATCTTTTATACATTTCTGCATTAACCATTTGAAATACCCATCATCATCACATAGAGAACATTTAGCAAAAATCATAGTGAGTTACACAAACCATCCTAATTTGTCTCTTGTGGTAGCATATTAACTTAAATTTTCCCCGCTATAACTATGCATCGATCCCATGATCATTTTAACTCAATTAAGTAGATCACCTAATTGATAATATCAACGTCACATCATGAAAGAAATTAACATCATCAAAACGACACAATGAACAATCACATCAAATAGACACCGATATACCCCCGAAACCACGTAGGGTGAAAACCAGCAAACGTTTAATTTTATTATTAAACGCTCGTGAGGGTTGTCACCCCTCACTCAATGGTTATAAGGGGAGTCCATCCCTCGACTCATTGTCATAAAATTTACATATAAAAATAATCTTAAACGAAAAACATAACTAGCTATAAGCTATTACAATCATCATGATACCATTTACCCACGAATCATCAATCTTTGCCTCTCAGTATTCCGCATCAAGCTTTCCTTCAGAGGGATCATCGTGCACCGGGAACTACTAAACCTCGCATGGACTCAACAACTCTTTATCTTCCACAATGTTAAACTTGAAATTTCCCTTTTCTCAAGCCATCCTTCTTTCCCTCGCCATTTACTGCCGTCGTAAGACACTTGATATCATGATTAGATAAAATATTAATAAACCAATAATCAATCTCTATTTGTGACGCTTCAACAAATATTTGTATGCATGTATAAAACATAACCACATTGACATTAGTTTCCTTATTTAAACATCATTTCACATGCATTAGTAACAAATAAATCACTATCAAGCATCCTCTTTTCCACCAAACGAACTAAGAAAATCTTGCATGCACTTTCCTATTATTTCCAAAAGAAAGCTAACATACTATATAATAATACTCTGTGCATGCACATGCATAACAAGATTTTCAAGATAACTATCCCAACAAGCAATTTCCTCTTTTTGCCTACTCGTATGTTTTCTTTTCAATATGGATTAATGCAATAGATGTTATACTTACGCATGTGAATACATGTTCTTTTTCCAAAAACATATTTTCCACCCAAGATCTATTCATAATGGTTACTATGTATAACAATGCCAACTCTATTTCAAACAAAGCCACATACAAGTTATGGTTTTGTGCATGCAATAACATATCTTGTTCTTCCTGCATGTAAAACATATATTTTCTTTTCCAAAAAGAAACCAAATAAATATTTCGTGGAAAAATAAACACATTTCTTTTCCAACGGGTCAAACGCATACCACTTATCATTTCATGCATGCAAAGTGACATTTCCCTCTCATCCAAAAGATATAACCAATAACTATGCATAATATTCTCCCAAGATAAAGCTGACACCATAGCTGATCCCTTTAGGTTGGACAAATACATATTATTTTTGCCCAAAAGAGGGCTAACACAATAAATATTATGTGATTTGCATCTTTCCTTTTCTCTACAAATCTAATACTCAAAAACTATATTTTTCCCATGCATGCAAAGCATATATGTTTCTCTAAATAATCTTACATAATAAAGCATGTGATTACCCTTTTCTTTCTCCAAGAATCTAATCCAAAGAATGCATACAAAGGATATATTTTTCTCTTTCTATTCATTTTGAAGAGTTTTAACACAATAATTATTTCCTTGCAGACAAGTATGCAATGTTCCAAATGGGAAAAAATAGGCTCAGTAGGGAATATCTTAAAGATATTCCACTAAGGAATCACAGCACATGGAATTACACCAATAGATCTAAACCAGAGATGGGACTCGGCAGTGGCATTTACTAGATGCATCACCTTCACAAGGAAGGGTGAAATCCGAGAGGCTTCGCGCTCCGCACTCGCCTATAGAAGAATGGTGGAAACAATGACAAGTGTGGGAATGACACACTCCTCTTAGAGTTTTTCTGCTCTTAGGAACCTCAGATCTATAGATCTAAACAGCGGATCCAAAAGAGAAAGTAAAACCAACCAAGGAAGAAAGCGCAGAAATTCCACTCTCAGAAAAATCCGCAATAGGCTCAAGGAGGACATTGTATAAGCAAAGCTGCCAGAAATAACGCAGAACATGTGGCCGGGTTCCCTTATTTTAGGCTCGTGTCAGACCTCAGCAAAGCTTTCAGCAAAAATAAAATGAGTTTAGAGGTTTTAGTACGTATCTCCCACTAATCAACACTAGCCGAAATCCAGCCTAAAGGAGAGAGTTGGTAACAGAGAAACCGTCCCTTTAGGAAACTGCACGACTCGCCGGAAGACACCGGAAATCAGCCATTAGGACTCATGTTATAGGTATGGCATCAAGAAATCAGATCTATAATCAAGTTCCTTCGTAGAAGCATTGGATTTACTTGAAGCAAGAGCAAGAATCCTTCAAAAATAATAAGCAGTAAACAATTGGAAAAGCTGCAGAAAGACTTGACAACATTTTATATGAGGAGCTTCAGCTCGACTGTAGGTTAATATTCAGATCTACAAACTGATATATGGCTGAAAACATCAGATCCATACCTCAGATCCTGGAGCTACCCAGCCTTCTAAACAAGATTCGTTTTATCAAAATAATGCCATACATAAGTGTAGATCTAGCTTTTAATACACCGAAATTTTGATTGCAAATAAATTCAATCATTATATAATCGTGTGGTCCATATGCAAACAAAGAGATGTTTCAAAGGATATGGTTACTTCATCTCTCGATGCATGCTTTGAAATACTCTCTTCCTCTTCCTTGGCTCCATTCTCCATGTATTCTCCCCATTTCCCTCTTCTATTTCTCTCATGGCTTATAATAATAAAATAGAAATTAACTAAAATGGAATAGATTTTATAAATCATAAAAGTATTCCAACTTTTTTCTTAAATCATAAAAGAATTCCATCTTTTCTAATTCATAAAAGCATTCGACTTTTTCTAAATCCTAAAAGTATTCCAAACTCTAAATCATAAAAGTAATTCCATATTTTCTAAATCATAAAAGCATTCCAGCTTTTCTAAATCACAAAAAGCAAATCCATAAAGCCTCCATAAACATGATTTTTCCTAACCAGAAAAGCATCTCCATAAATCCCTCATGCTTTTATTTTTTAAAGGTAGATTTTCTTTTTCCTTTATGAGAAAAATATCACTTATCCATACTTTTTCCAAATCTATTACTCATTATTTCTCTAAAACTCATAAAATATACCAACTTGGAAATATAATTTATTTCCATGGAAGAATATAAATTATTATAAATAAAATAATTAAGAAATAATTTCTTTCCAATATTCTTATAATCAACAATTACAAGAATATTCTTCATTTAATATCAATATAATAATTAATAATATTTAATTATTTAATAACCCTCATTTTATGAGAGTTTTTATGGTGGCTTATGCGAGGGGATATTACAAACTCTTAAAGAGAACATCGTCCTCGGTGTTCTCATCTTGTTGGGACATTAACCTTTAATTTTTCATTTCCAATTATTTAGGAAAATGTAAAATAATACCTAAAGTCCTAATACTTTCGCAAAAACCCAGGGAGCACTTAGCCCTTTAATCATCAAAATGATAAGAAAAACTCTATCAAGTGCACATTGCATTTTATTTAGGAGTTACACTAGTCTTTCTCTCCCACTAGTGTTTTTGCAAAATTACCTATGTTTCTTTCTCTCCCACAATAATCAATCCATTCAAACTCATGGTATTTATCTCCTAACCATTTTCCTTTGCAACACTCGTCTTTTCTCTCCCACGAGCATTTCATTCAAATTTCGAAACTCATGTCATTAATCGTACCATGTTCCTCCACATGTCAGGAATTTAAAGTTTCAATAAATCATTATTTTATCTAACATGAGTTATTTCTACGCTATATTTCAATTAATCAATTTCACATTCACACTTTTATCAAGTCTTTAATTTCTCTTTGCAATTACAGTATACTCTTGGTAATATATAAATATTCCCATGAGAAATTCTGCCTAACTCCGACCCTATCACCAACCCAAATACCCATATTTATATGTGTATATAAACATATACTCATTTGTACTTTCAGACTGCTGCAGTTTTGTCCAACTCTAACATATCAATATGTCCCTTTCTAAATTTTCTGGCTTAGCAAGCTTTATAGACTTTCTAACCTCTATAATTATAAAATTTCAAGATCTATGTATAGATATCTACATATACATCTATCTATATTCAAGCACCTTCTTTGCTTCAACTACTTATTGTTTATATTGAAAGGTGGATAGACTTCTTTCCAAAGATTAAACAGTTTACAATCTTCCTTTACCCATACTTTTACCACATATAACAATAGGGCTATTCTCTTATGTTATTGTTAAGATTATTCAAAGATACTCACCCTGTGCATATTACAACTCTTCCTTGAATTTACTCGCTATTCCTCACAATGCTTTGCTGTACCTTTATGAGCACACAAGAAGAACTCCATTTTCATTTAAAAGATACCTGTTGCATCAAAAGATATTTGTTATTAGATTTGATATCTGTGAAATCTATCATCTCTAATCTCTATTACTACAGTGTGCCTATTTCTTTAATCCAACCTATTTGTCCCCGTTTATTAACTTACCGATTGTTAATAGCTCTAATTTGCATCAAAGAGGTAATCGAAAAAATAGTCAATCTAAACTTTGCATAAGAAATCATAACATCATGATTCATAAAATTTGCATAATAAACCATAACATCACAATTTCATAAAGCAGGGATATATTTAATATAGATCTACGGACAATCTTCCCAAATTTATGCATGCATACCTCTACTATGACCCAGTCCTCCCTAACCTTAGAATTTCGTTTTTATCTCCGAGAACTCACCCCCCGAGCTGAGATTTCCTCCCACAGAACAGAGACTAACCTCAATGCATTCCGGAGTAGCTTATTTAAGCTATGCTTTCCCCAAAGCTTGTTTCCAATTCTGCGCTCCGGAAATTTCGGGATGCTTTATTCTGTTTAGCCTAGGCTTCCCCTATTTTGGGACTCTTTAAAGTCATGCTTTATAGCTTTTCCTCAACTTTTCCAGCTTTTTTCTCACCTCTTCCCAACTACTCCTCTTCATTGGGGAAATTTAGATTTTTCCTCGAAAAATCTAAATTAGAAATAATTTCTTTCAAGGATTTTTGAAAGATTTTGGGAAAGTCTTTTCCTTTTTCCATACCTCATGGATTAGGCATGTGATCTCATTTTCTCATCTGGTCATAGTGCATACACAATATTTTATTTATTTTTCATAAATAAATAATTAACCACATCCACACAATAATTATCCATTGGGGTCCACTCCCTTTGGATTTATGTTCAAATGTCTAGCCGGCAAAGCATAGAACTTGCTGCTACAACAGCTCTAGAGTTATTTCCCGAATACCCCAACAAAAGTATCTATTAACTCAACAATAAAATAAAATATTACCTCATTACATCAATCCCCTCATAGCTTTCCATAGCCATTGAATCCAATAAAAATTCAATGTCTAAAAATAGTCAATGTCTACAAATCCACCGTAATTTA
This sequence comes from Pinus albicaulis, assembly GCA_034641835.2. NCBI lineage: Eukaryota > Viridiplantae > Streptophyta > Pinopsida > Pinales > Pinaceae > Pinus > Pinus albicaulis. The sequence goes on along the minus strand of CM076575.1, from coordinate 1,998,721,611 downwards.
CAGAATTTTCCATTTGCATATTATCATTAAGGCAAAGGAACATTTATGTACACCATGCATCTATACTTGACCCACAACATGGGGTCCACAAATTTGTCAAAGCACATCGACAACAATTCATCGCATGTAATATAGGTGGTATACATTCAAAATTTCCACATAATAATAATAATCATGTAGCCTAGAGACATTAACATATGTCAGCACACCACAGCATGATACCGTATTTAAGGTCTCGCCTTATGCAACCATCAATATTGTAGAGAACTAACACGTTGAACACTAGGACACAAAATGTGATTCCTCGCTTACCATTAGCTTGCAACCATATAAGCGACAACCATTGAGGAAATTTTGTGAAAATAATTTGCAATCATGAAATCTACAATCACTCGCGTACTCAAATAGTGTGCAAGCATGCAATCTACAACCAATTCGACATTCCATCAAACAATTTTCAAGCATGCAATCTACATCCATTGAGGGACTTTTAACAACAATCTGCAAGCACGCACCTATGGTGGGCATAGGCATTCTTTCCAAATAGTTGGCAAGCATACAATCTTACTACCATTGAGTGGACTAGTTAAAGCAGATGGTGAAATGAAATCTCTCATAAATATGTTTATACTCTCATAGAGATAGTAAAACTAGAATTTCTAGAACATCATGAATCATCTTAATATCATCAATGGTAAAATTTTTCATGATAACAATGTAACCAACAATCCCTACAATAGCAAATACCTAATCAGAAAATTTGACCAAATTATGGATCCATTTCTAAACATAACTTTTTCTTGGAATCACCATGGGGGTTAGCATGATCTCAAGGTATGAAAAACTCCCTTGATATTAAAGATTAATCACATCCAAAAACTTCCACGGATGAAATTATTTAAAATAACAAAACCGTGGATCTCACTACCACTTTTTGCCGAAACACATGGAATGCAAACTTTCCTCTACAACTCTAAAGGAAGAAAGAGAACCCACAATTTATGCTACCATGATTTTTTCATTGAATTTAAGTTCACTATGTGAGTTCTATTTCACTCGTTGCTTATTTTTAACAACTAAAGAGTTTCGTTCAAAGTATATATATATTTTGTTTTCAACATTCCATTTGTCCTCTTCAGAGGTCAAACCCCAACTTCTATATTATTTAGTTATCACACCAACCATACGTGTATTCATTATTTATAGCACCGCATGATAAACTTTAGCCATGTTTTTCCATTCTTTTTTTCTTATGCACCATAATCATTTTTCTCACATTATGCATGCAAAGGTTGGTAATTAATCCGCAATATAAACATGTATGAGTGCTCAAGATGGTTCGTAGGTACAATAGAATTTTATTGTCTTTTATCCACATCCATATTCAAATTTCATGCGCACAACTTTTAAAGAAACATTATAACTCAGTCTCACTCTTTTCATGCAGCTCATTAATCATGCAACATGCATCTCATGTTAATTGTAGTATACTACAAGTTTAATTAAAATCATACCCGAGATGATGCCCACTAGCATCATACCTCTACTTCCTTTTTGCATAACGATTCCCAAAAGGCGCCAAGCAGTTGCAACCTTTTGCTTTCCGATACCATTTGTAACATACCCCGATAACCTCGCAGAAAAATGCATGGAGTTAGGACACTTTTTTCAACATTTACGAAATGTGTAACCTTTATAAATTTACTTTTATACATTTCTGCATTAACCATTTGAAATACCCATCATCATCACATAGAGAAATATTTAGCATCATAGTGAGTTACACAAACCATCTAATTGTTCCTCAGTGGTAGCTATGTTAACTTAAATTTTCCCTGCTATAACTATGCATCGATCCCATGATCATTTTAACTCAATTAGTAGATCACCTAATTGATAATATCAACGTCACATCATGAAAGAAATTAACATCATCAAAATGACACAATGAACAATCACATCAAATAGACACCGATATACCCCCGGAAAACGTAGGGTGAAAAACCCGCAAACGTTTAATTTTATTATTAAACGCCTGTGAGGGTTCTCACCCCTCACTCAATGGTTATAAGGAGTCCATCCCTTGACCATTGTCATAAAATTTACATATAAAAATAATCTAAACAAAAAATAACTAGCTATAAGCTATTACAATCATGATACCATTTACCCACGAATCATCAATCTTTGTCTTTGTATTCAGACTATTTCCTTCGGGGATCATCATGCAATTGGAACTACTAAACCTGCATGGACTAACAACTCTTTATCTTCCACAATGTTAAACTTTGAAATTTCCTTTTCTCAAGTCATCCTTCTTTCCCCGCCATGGCTGTCATCAAGACACTTGATATCATGATTAGATAAAATATTAATAAACCAATAATCAATCTCTATTTGTGACGCTTCAACAACATTTGTATGCATGTATAAAACATAACCACATTGACATTAGTTTCCTTATTTAACATCATTTCACATCCATTAGTAACAAATAATCACTATCAAGCATCATCTTTCCACCAAAACACTAAGAAAATCTTGCATGCACTTTCCTATTATTTCCAAAAGAAAGCTAACATACTATATAATAATACCGTGCATGCAAATGCATAAACAAGATTTTCAAGATAACGATCCCAACAAGCAAATTTCTCTTCTTTTGCCTCCTCGTATGTTTTCTTTTCAATATGGATTAATGCAAATAGATGTTATACTTTACGCATGTGAATACATGTTCTTTTTCCAAAACATATTTTCCACCCAAGATCTATTCATAATGGTTACCAGGTATAACAATGCCAACTCTATTTCAAACAAAGTTAACATACAAGTTATAGTTTTGTGCATGCAATAACATATCTTGTTCTTCCCGCATGTAAAACATATATTTCTTTCCAAAAGAAACCAAATAAATATTTCATGGAAAAATAAACACATTTCTTTTCCAACGGTCAAACGCATACCACTTATCATTTCATGCATGCAAATGTACATTTCTCTCTCATCCAAAAGATATAACCATAACTATGCATACTATTCTCCCAAGATAAAGCTAATACTACATAGCTAATCCCTTTAGGTTGGACAAAATACATATTATTTTTGCCCAAAAGAGGGCTAACACAATAGATATTATGTGATTTGCATCTTTCCTTTTCTCTAGAAATCTAATACTCAAAACTATATTTTTCCCATGCATGAAAAGCATATATGTTTTCTATAAATGTAATCTTACATAATAAAGCATGTGATTACTCTTTTTCCCCTCCAAGAATCTAATCCAATAATGCAGGCTAAAGGATATATTTTTCTCTTTCTATTCATTTTGAAGAGTTTTAACACAATAATTATTTCCTTGCATACAAGTATGCAATGCTCCAAATGGGAAAAAATAGGTCCAAGTAGGGAATATCTTAAGATATTCCACTAAGGAATCACAGAAGAATATGGAATTACACCAATAGATCTAAAACCAGATAGACGTCAGCGGCATTTACTAGATGCACTTCTCACTCTTCACAAGGAAGGGTGAAATCCAGCAGGCTTCCGGCCCGGCTCCGGCACTCGCCTATAGAGAGAATGGTGGAAACACCTACAAGTGTGGGAATGACACACTCCTCTTAGAGTTTTTCTCGATCTTAGAGAACCTTAGATCTATAGATCTAAACAAAGGATCCAAAAGAGAAGTAAAAACCAACCAAGGAAGAAGCGCGAAATTCCACTCGTGGAAAACGTGCACAGGCTCGAGGAGGTACTGATACGCAAGACAAAGCGAAAAATAACGCAGAAACAATGGCGGGTTCCCTTATTTTAGGGTCAAATTGCACGACCAAGCAAAAGTTTTCAGCATAAATGAGTTTTAGAGGTTTTAACTTTCGCATCTCCCACAATCAACACTAGCCGAAAATCGGTGCCTAAAGGAGAGAGTTACGTAACAGAGAAACCGGTCCTTTAGAAATTGCACTAAGCCTACTCGGGAAGACACCGGAAATCAGCCATTGTGACTCATGTTATAGTATGGCATCAAGAAATCAGATCTACAATCAAGTTCCTTTGTAGAAGCATTGGATTTACCTGAAGCAAGAGCAAGAATCCTTTCAAAAATAATAGTTAAAAACAATTGGAAAAGCCGTAGAAAGACTCTGACAAACGATTTTCATATGAGGAGCTTCAGCCGACCGTAGGTTAATATTCAGATCTACAACTGATATGATGGCTGAAAACATCAGTATCCATGGCATGCATCCGGAGCTACCTGCAGCCTTTCTAAACAAGATCTCTCCGTGTTTATCAAAATAATGCATACATAAGTGTAGATCTAGCTTTTAATACACCGAAATTTTGCTGCAAATAAATTCAATCATTATTATAATCAAAGTCCATATGCAAACAAAGAGATGTTTCAAAGGATATGGTTACTCATCTCTTGATGCATGCTTTGAAATACTTTCTTCCTCTTCCTTGGCTCCATTCTCCATGTATTCTCCCCATTTCCCTCTTCTATTTCTCTCATGGCTTATAATAATAGAATTAATTAAAATGGAATAGATTTTATAAATCATAAAAGTATTCCAACTCTAAATCATAGGTGGCACCTCCATCTTTTCTAATTCATAAAAGCATTCCAGCTTTTCTAAATCCTAAAAGTATTCCAGCCTTTTTTACTAAATCATAAAAGGAATTCCATATTTTCTAAATCATAAAAGCATTCCAGCTTTTCGTAAATCACAAAAGCAAATCCATAAAGCCTCCATAAATCTGATTTTTCCTAAACCAGAAAAGCATTCCATAAATCCCTCATGCTTTTATTTTTTAGAGCAGATTTTCTCTTTTCTCTATGAGAAAAATATCACTTATCCATACTTTTTCCAAATCTATTACTCATTATCTCTAAAACTCATAAAATATACCAACTTGGAAATATAATTTATTTCCATGGAAGAATATAAATTATTATAAATAAAATAATTAAGAAAGTCATTCTTCCAATATTATCTATAATCAACAATTACAAGAATATTCTTCATTTAATATCAATATAATAATTAATAATATTTAATTTATTTTAATAACCCTCATTTTATGAGAGTTTTTGTGGTGGCTTTCTATGCGAGGGATATTACAGTACTAATGCCTGGCAGAGAGGGGTTGGGAGGAGTCCCGTTGCGGTGAAAACTCTGAAGCTATCGCCTATGAAACTCAGAAAACCGAAAAATACATGAACAAGTAATTATACCGCCTATGATTTGGAATTAGCACCGTTATCCATGCTTTGAAAGATGCGCCGCACTATCTTCTTTGGGAAAAAAGTTTATCATTGGATGACCCATCACATTAGTCTCAAATACTTCTTTTTCCCAAACTCGTATCTGCTACTGCAGTGGCAAGCGCATGGTCGTCGCTCTTTTAAGTGAATTTGACATGGACATCAAACATATCAAGGGAAAAGAGAATAAAGTGGCGTATTGCATTAAGGTGAATGTCTTGTCGTAATATAAACAACTTTGGAAGTAGTGCGCAGATCAAAGTAGAAGAATTGGTGAAAACAACAATAAATCAAGATCCAAATTATGAAACACTTGTGCAGGAACCGTAGAAAGGAGAAAAATCGGATTTCACTCAAAAACCAAACAAAGGGTCGATGCGATATTATAAAAACAAAGTTGTATATTCCAAATGTAGAGTCCTTAAAAAGAGAAATTTTTGGATGAATATCAACAAGCACCATATGCAGTGATATCCAGGATATCAAAACATGTTAACGTACCGAAAAAAGAAATTGTTCGCCAGGTGAATGAAGAAAGATGTGAGCGTAATATTTAAGTAAGTGCATGGAATGTCAACTAGTCAAAGTTGAACATCAACATCCACAGAATTCGTTAAAACCCTTTGCCCATTGCGTAATGGAAAATGCATATGCTTTCATGGACTTTATAACAGTGATTACCCAAAACCAAATATCAACATGATTCTCGTAATGGTAGTAGTAGACACTCTCACAAAAAGTCGCCTCACTTTATACTCGAAAGAAATCTACCTTTGGGACAACTCAAGACAGCGATTGTGTCTCGAAGGAGGTAGTAAGGCTCATGGAGTTCCCAGGGCAATTTGTATCGTACCTAGAGACGTTAAGCTTTATAAAAAGCGATTTTGGAGGGATGGGTACTATGTTGAATTTTAGTACCGTCCTCATCACCCCGTACCGACGGGCGGGCAAACAAAAAGGACTAATCAAATTTTTGGAGGATATGTTGAGAATGTATGTATGGATAGACCATCAAAGTGAAAGAGTATTTGCACTTAGCTGAATTTGCCTATAATAACAGCTACCAATCTCTCAATCAAAATGAGTCCGTGTTGAGTATTGTATGGAAGGAAAAGGTCGTACCTTTTGAGCCAGAGTCAACCAGAGGATAAACTAGTGTTGGGACCGTATGCATTACAGAGATGAGAAAGAAATAAAATAGATACAAAGAAACATTAAGACCGCACAAGATCGACAGAAAGCTATGTCGATAAGAAGAGAGTGCACCGCGAATTCAAAGTGAGATCACGGTATTTGCGTATTAAACCCAAAAAAGAGCACACTTTACGTCGGGAAGTTATGCCAAATTGGCTCCTGATACTGTGGTCCTTTTGAAGTCTTTTAGAAAGGGTGGGACCAGGTGGCTTACAAATCGGCTTACCACCCCATGTTAGAGTGCATGATGTGTTTCATGTTTCATTATTAAAAAGATATGTGCGTGATGCTTACTCACATAGTTGATTGGAATGTTGCACAGTGGAACTTAAGGGGAATTTTCTCGCAATCGCTTCAAATATTGGAGCGGGAAAGAAATTGAATTATGAAATGGTATCAGTAGCGCAGTAAAAGTGCGCAGGAAAGCACTTTATCGCCGAAGAAGCTACTTGGGAAAGAGAAGCTGAAATGATGGAGAGATATCCATTTTTGTTTAAGCAATGAACTCTAGTAGCTAAATAACAACACCGAGGACGTGTTTATTTTTTAGAGGGGGAATATGTAACACCCCCAATTTATGTGTTGAAATTTTCAAAGTTTAGACATTTGGAACTTTAATCCTAAGGGGAGTGGACCCCAAAGGATAAATAAATTGTGAATGTAATTTCAATATTCAATTTGAGGAAATAAATAAAGCTACTCGCATGTCATGTTGACCAAAAATGAGAATTGAGATCACTTCACTAAATCCATGAGGATGGATAAGGCAACTATTCCCTACAATCCTTCAAAAATCCTTGAAGTGAATTAATGTCTAATTTAGATTTTTGAGGAAAATCTAAATTTCAATGATGAGGAAAAGTAGTTGAAGAGGTAAAACAGAAAGCCGAGGGAGCATAAAGAACCCACTAGGAAAGCAGAATCCCGAAATCGGGAGCTTAGGGGAACAGAGCTATAAAGTATGCCCTTATGCTCCGAAACAGTATCGATGAAGTTGTTGATCTGTGGTGAAGGGTGGGTCTTAGCCCGGGGTCAGTTCTGGGAGAGAAACAGAACTCTACGGGAGGTTGTCCATCGCATGAGTGGTATGTGTTTAAACCACCTATGGATTTTATTTTCTACAAGATGAATTGGCTACATATAATTAACTACTTTATATTAGAAGTGAAAATGTTGTATTGATAATGTAGATAAGAAATTCAATTATGCAGCCAATTCGGTTTATCACTCTTATTATGAGTAATGGTAATTATGGTAAGATGAATTTTATTTGCAACTCTTTAATCCGCTTCAATAAATAAGAGAGGAATGAAGAGGAATGGGTTTTCAACCCACATGATAGAGAAAGGAGAAATTATTGGAGGTCGTAGGGTTTCACTTTTACTGATAAGCAATGGACATGCACAAATCATTCTACCTTTCGTATTGTAGCAAGAACATTAGCTCCGGGATAGCATCCACCGAATGTCTAAACCTAAATTGCCTAAACTGGAGATATCGTGACAAAAGAAATATCAGGGGATTCAAGAAACATAATTATAAAAACTTAAGTAATTATTAGAATGGAAATACCCTGCATTCTCAGAAAAACAATTATAGGAACAAACCAATGTCACCGAATGTACAAACTAATGTCGCTGAAGCACCTCTAATACATTCTCCAATGGAGATAAATTTAGAAAAATTCATCATGGATATATTTAAAATAGATCATGTGGTACAGTATAAACATTGGGTATATACATGAAAGAGTTTAGCAATCATATAAATTACTCTAAATCTTATTATTAAAGTCGAAAGGAAATCAGTGGAAAACTTATTCAAACTTTTGCAGTAAAATGGTTCATACATGTACTGTATGCGTAAAGCATATATTCCAGCAGAGGTATGGGACCTGCCATCTTAAAATTATGATTATATCCCTGAGAGCAAGAGATTAATATGACCAGGATTTAGTTCGCAACCATAACACATTATGGAATATCCTATGCGAGAGTCATAACTCGCTACCCATCAATAGCAATATATTATTCCTAACGATGTAAATAAATTATGGTAACAATATTTGAAATCGCAAAACACCGACCCTACCGTAGATAGTGAATACATCTACTTTTCCGACCTTTTCCGGAAATGCGATAAACTCGTATATTATATCAACAGAAAGACAATATTATAGGAATAAACCAAGTCCGAAAATGAAAAACGATCAGTACATTAAGGTTTTTCAGTATATCCTATCACCACTCTTCTCATATCAAAACGAAATAAATATCGAGTGCCAAACATTCAATCAAAAAACGCAAACGACTAGAATATATAATAAAATATATATTATAAAATCCGGCATCTATATTCCCTCGTCCAAGGTTAAAAACCAGCATCGCATGGCGAATGAGTCTCAGACAAACGTCGAATAAAAACCTCAAATAGCGACTGAAAACGCAAAGACGCAATAAACACAAATCTCAATACAAGTTGGCATCAAAGTTTATCCATTATATGTCCGTAAGTTAACAAAATCAAAAATCTATAGCGCATCAACGATAGCATTGTTCTCTGCATAAAATTTCAGAATCGTTGTTTTTGCCCTTTGTGCATTCATCCGGGAAGCCATCGCGATAGTAGAACGCTATGAATACCCCACCGTAGGTATGAGGAGAGGTTCAATTAGTACGTGAGCCAAACTATGCGCAAACCCGCGCAAAAACTAGTTTTTCACATAGTTGTAAAACTTTCACCGCGAAGCGAATCACTCCCGCACATAACCAAGGAGACATAGAAACTCCTATACGCGAAAGAGATTCAATGATAAAAATTCCAACCACTGAGTACCGATGTAAAATAGGCAGACACATGGCATGAACCCCATAAAATGTGGCATGACGCAGGGTACAGAAAACAAACAAAGCGTGACCAGAGACGAAGGTTTAGAAACTATTACCCTGAAGTCGAAATATTGAAGAAGAAACTCTCTCTAACGCCCGTACTCATGCGAAAACCATTAATTTGAGACGAAGTTGGTTAACTTTGCAAACCAAATTGGTTTGAGACGAAACGTCATAGCTACCGCAATAAGCGCGTGGTGAAAAAGACTGGAACGCAGTTAGTAATGTAATTATGACTCGTTAATGGTTATCAACCAAAAGAGAAAACAAAAACCCCAAACCACATGTTACCCGCGTGAAGGTCCAAGGTGCTCACGTAGTTAGAGCTTCGACTGACTGGAGACTATGACCTCAACAAAGCGAGCCATGGCGTAGGGAGAACCAAAGGAAGAACCCTCGCTAGCGAAATGTGAATTCGGCATCGGTGTGCCAAGCTATGGGATGGCCGTCATACTCTCCGCGTGCGAGAGAAAAGAATCACGCTTAAGCCATGGGCAAACTAAATATCAACGGAAATCCGTATCCGGAAACCCCAAACCGCCTCGCGCTATACACCGTTTTCATCACCACAATTGTCATGGGGATGAACAACTCGACGAGTGGGCACCATTAAATTCGAAGGTAGGTAGAGTACTACGACCTCGCTAATAAACCATAGCCTTTGAAACCAGAATACAGTGCCGTTCAAACGAACAAGTCACGTGAAGTGAACCGAGGTGGCACCGCCTTTAACCAGGGTACACCCGACTTAAATGTCAAAGATCAGACAAATCAACATACGCAGAGCGCAATGATGCCCTCGAAATCTTTGTTAGCGTAGTTCGTAAATCGAAACATATAAAAAAATTTATATGGTTGCAAAAAGTGAAATAACGTCCGTGTGAAATTATGGTTCAATAGTAATTGATCTCTTGAGTAAGTACGATTGCATTCATTCGACCGAATTATATCCATATGTTATATATATATAAACCCATACAGTGTTGAAATTGGCATCGTATTGTATTATGCATACGCCAAGGTTTAGTCATTACTATGATTAAGGTCTACGCCAAGCCTTTGACGAGAGCGCAGTATGAGGAGTGTCTCGAGGGTATATAGATCAAAAATATATATTAGACTTACATATATGCAAATCTATGGAAGTGGCATTTAACTCTATGTGGGAAATTATGTCAAGGGCATAATTTAGAGATATATGAATATATAATATATATATATATATATATATGGCCACACACCCAAGTGTAGAAATTGGGGAAAGACGATTTAACCTTAACATGAGGATCCTAACTCGGAAGTAAATGCATAAGTTTAACCAATAAATTCTAGGGGTGTAAACCGAAAAAATAAAAATTTGTTGTGGTAATAGAGGTACATTACATCAACCTATAATCCGTATAACATGTGCCTTATTTAATGTTATCTTCAAAGCCTATTTCTAATTTGTGTCCGGTATTGCCGTATGCTTTTCCTTCCCGTTTGCCTAGGCTTCCCATTTTAGGGATTCTTTAAAGTTGTTTTATGCTTTTCCTCGGCTTTTCCAAATTTTACCTCTTCCCAACTACTCTCCACATCATTGGGGAAACTAGATTTTTTCCCTCACAAATCTAAATTTAGAAATAATTTCCTTTCGAGGGTTTTTGAAAGATTGTGTGGAAGTATTTGCCTTTATCCATCCTCATGGATTTAGCAAGTGATCTCATAAATTCTCATTTTGGTCAATCTGCACAAAAATCATTTTATTCATTTCCTCAAATTAAATATTTAATTACATTCACAAAATACTTGTCCTTTGGGGTCCACTCCCCTTTAGGATTAAAGTTCAAATGTCTAGCTTTGAAATTCAAACACATAAATTGGGGGTGTTACACATGTCCTCTTCTTTATCCGTGTGGAAAGTCTTGATCACGGTCATAACATTTGGCTCCATATAATAAATACCCTCAAACATGTTAGAAAAGAGGCTCAACAAAATCCTATGAAACAAAATAAAACATGTCAATGATCAATAATTGATAAAAAAATTGAATGATGCTTACAATAATGCATAGCACACATAAAAAATAAGCATACTTACAATGTTATTTGAAATGTTTCTTTAGATTTCTACGAGACAAACTTTTTTAGATGTTTCATTTGTGTCATACTTGACCTTTGATAGACTATATCTAACATTTTCACGTTTATTATCCATTCTTGCAAGAACGTAAATAGTGTTTGTATTTGACACCAAACATATATCTCGCACTCTACCCATCACCCGATATGATTCACCTAAGTGAATCATACAACAAATCAGATATATATGTATATCATCCTTCGTTCAATTGTCTTCAAGGTACCATGAAAAATCAGTTTTATTTATTTATGTTGCATTCTTCCATTAAGAAAAAAATATTTAATGAACTTGGTGGGCCACTTTGCTTGACTTTTATTACATCTTTCAATTTTTGTGTCTTCAACATTATGCATAGTGTGGTAATCAATATCTTTATTGCCTCCAACGCTATCCATAACAATATCTTTATTGCCTCCAACACTATCCATAATGCGTCCGATTGAACATCTAGATTTGGCGATGCTTTGCCCTTGGTCTAGAAACATTCACATAAATATTTTTTATGCAATTTTCGTGATACACACACACACACACACACACACACACACACACACACACAGAAAACACATATCTTAATCAATCAAATTTCTTCTTTTTTAAATTTGTCCAATATAAATTTAAAATTAATCGAAAATTAATGTCTATAAAAAAAATAAAAATAAATAATTTAATTGAAAATGATATAAATTAAAAAAAATAAATAATAAAACTAATTGTATAATTTTTCAAAATAAATCTATATATTTTTAAAATTATAAAAAACATATATATATTTTTCATTTAAAAAACAAAACATTTTAAATCATATATATATATATATATATATATATATATATATATATATATATATATATATATATATATGACATTTTTTTTTAATACATTTTATAAAGAAAATAAATGTTTTGATTTTTTTTTAATGTAAAGTTGTTTTTTAAAACAATTTTAAAAAAAATTAATTTGAAATGTAAGTGTTTTTTTTCTAAATTTAAAAACAAAAGTAAAAAGAAACAATTTAAAGTTTAAAAAACTATTAATATTAAGTTTTTTTTTAAAGTTAAAATAATAAAATTAATGTTGATTTTTTTTAGTAATAATTTTTTTTTAATATAAAACAAATAAATTTAATTTTAATATTTACAATATAATTTTAAAAATTTATAATTTAATTTTAAATTACGAAATATAATTTTAAGCTTTAAAAAATTAAATTTTAAATTTTAAATTTTAAAATTATTTTTCAAAACTAAATTTAATTTAAAAAAATAAAATTTTAATTACAAAAATTTGTAAAATTAATTTTTTTTATTATTAATTTTTTATTGTTTAAAAAAAAATTAGAAATAAAAATAAATTTAACCGCTCGCGGGGGGTTGGAGGCCCGCTCAGTGGCACCATGGAGAGTTGTCTTGTCGGCCCCAGTTTGGGTGAAGGTCGATTATTAGAATCGACCACCACCCCGACTAGGGGGTCGAAGGCGGCTAGGGCAGCACTCCACGACGCCACCCAGGTAGGCCTCGCGTCTCAGCGGGTTGTGTGTGTGTCATATATATATATATATATATATATATATACACACACACTCCACGATACCCGCGAGTAGCATCCGTCCCCGGAAGGTTGATATATATATAGTATATATATATATATATATATTAAATATATATATATAAATAAATAATAATAAAACAATAAAATTAAAAAAAATTAAAATAACAAAATTAAAATATCTAATGGGATTTAAAGAAAGAAAAAGTTCATGTTTTAAAATAAATAAATAAATATATATTTTTTTTAATGTTGCACTCTTAGAAAGAAATAAAAATAAAATAAATATTAGTGTTTTTTTTAAGTGCATGGTCGTTTTTTTGGTTTTTTGTTTCGTTGAGGAACCGAGCAACCCTAAAAAAATATATTTTTTTAAAAATTTTTGTCCTAAAAAACTCTTAAAAAATGTTTTTCCATTTTCTTCACTATAAAAAAAACGGGTTTTCGAACATAAAAACCCTAAAAAAATAGATTCTCCCCAAATTCATCTTTAAATGGACAAAATAGAAGGAAAAATAACCTTTGAAATGCGAACAATTCTTGCTCAATTTGTTATCAATGCCAACACAACGCCTCCACAAAATTGCTCGAAACAAAATTGTGAAGACTTCATGTGATGTGAGGAATAGAAACACTTGAGTGTTATTATATAGCGAAGATTGTGTGATTTTTTTTAGCATTTCTCAAATGTGGGATTAAAATTTAAAATTAACAAAATTAACATGTAGTTAATATTAGGGTGATGTTATACCCCCTGACTTACAACTTTTATGTTGTTTAAATAAACCCCAAGATCCAGGTGGACCTATGGAACAATTATATATGAATAGATATATTTTTAAATTAACAAAATAATTATGAATTAAATATTAATGTGGTAAAGACAAAGTAATGGAGACCACGAAATTCTTATTCGTTGGGATGGACTAGAATTCCAAACTTTCCCAAAACTCTCCGGAAAATCCTTGGAGAAAATTAAATAAATAATTTTATTAGATGGGAGAAAATGATCTAATGAAATCCTCGAGTAAACCAAAAAGTTACTTAGAAGAGGTAAGAATAAAATTATGTGAAGGAAAAGAAAGTTTTAAAGAAATATTTTATGGAAAAAAAACCTAGGCTATGGGAAAAACAACATCCCATAATAATGAGAGGTTGTTATGGAAACAGATTTGAGGGAAAGAAGGCTTAAAAGAGCCATCATTAGTGTGACAAAGGGGTTGTCTACACTAGAGAATATTGGTCTCTTCTTGGGGGGAGAAGCGAGGAGAAACTCGTTGTTGGGTGGAAAATCAATCTTTACACATTGGTATGTGCATACTCGTATTTTTTTATATAAGTTCTAATGTTATAGAATTGTTGTAAGAATTAGAGATATCCTTAAGTTATAGGGAAAATTCTGTTTGGAATATATGGTTTAATAGGTAGGTATTTGTAAGTATCATATTAGAGAAGGTTTCAAGTTATATTATGAACTCGTTAACTTGTAAATGTTATTAAAGTTTCGGTAAATACTTATATGTGTATTGTACAATGTCTGTTTTTGTGATGTGTATTGTACAGAGCCTTCTCTGTAATTAAATACGATGAAGTTTTTGTTTATGTGACATAGACTCAAAGAACGGATAGTAGATAAACAATCATAATTTATATAAACCCGGGGAAGGGCCCTATTTTGATGATTATTACTAAGTGTAATTATATGAAATATTTCGTAAAATACTACGTGACTAAATAATAAAGAGTTAAGGATAGACTTACACATATACACTAGAATGAGTATTTGCAAAGATAAAATATGTACGTAAGTGTGGAAACTATGGAAAGATGATATCAATTATATCTTGTAGAGAATCTATGACAAACTGATGTAAATTTCATTCACCGAGAAAAATACATGCTAAAATGATATAAGTCATAGCTTGAAAGAAATATATGACACACACACACACACACACACGATATATATATATATATATACATATATATATATATATATATATATATATATATATATATATCATGAAAATATAGCAAGAGATAGTACATGAAATAGAGAATGCAATAATCCAAAAACTTCATATATATAAATTGTCATGTCACAAGTCCTCTTAAAAATTTTGAGCAAATTTTTGTCACACATATCTATAAATCTAGAGGACTAAATGGAAATAAGGAAATAGCTACATCCAGATGACGAGGGTCAAAGACCAAGTATGGCCTTGACACCTAATTCCTAAAATAATGAACTAAGTTAAGTGCCATAGAATCCTCAATGGTTCAACAACCAAGTTGAGAAGGAAAGAATCCATCTATCAGCTTTTATCTTGAAAGGATACAAATGCAACTTGTAAAACAATTAAAATATTTGAAGGAAAACCTGACACAAGACTAGTCTAGAGTTATAAAACAAGTTGACGAAGTAATAAAATTAAATCGTAGCTATCAATGTATGAATACAAGTAATGAGAGTTAAATTACTCGAGTATACTCTTCCATAACATTCTTCTTCACCTACACATACAACAAAGGAAGATGTTAGTAAGGGTGATCTTACATATAAATTAAAGAAGTATAAAATAGAACTAAATAGTAATTAAGTATGGATAGACTAAACTGATATAGGCATAGTATGTTTGGATTTTGGTCTAATTTCGAAAAAGAAGAATAATTTGGGTGAAGGTTACCCATACTAGATCTTAAATATTAAATGGAAAAACAAATATTGAACAAGGAATTAATATACTAATATTTTACGATCAACATAAATAAAAGTATTGGGCCAAACCTTATACACGAATAAGTCTACGTTAGCAGATTTCATAATCCCAATGTAGTAATGCATTCATTCTAAGAAATGCAATGGTCGAGAAGAAAATGCATAACTCATGTATGCCAAATGAAAACTCTTCTTAAAACATTACAAGAATGATAGTTCATAAGAGGTGCTGAGCCAACGTTATGAATAGGAACACAAATAAAATAGGTATATAACCAACATATGAAATTCGAAATTTGAAGACTCGTCGATAGACTCTTCCTCTGCGCGGTGGCTCTATTCTCTTTGTCAACAATGCTACATTTTCCATGAACGTCTCCACTCACGCTTTTATATGTACATTCACCTCATCTTCTCACACACCACCCATTACCATTATCATCCCGGTTTCGATCTGCTCGTAGGCCCATTTGTTATCACTTTTTCCCATTTTTATTTATCATTATTCCCCTCAATCAATCGATCGATGTGAGGCATAGATAGATAGAGTGGCAAACAGATGATATATAGAAAGCATCAATGGGAAATAATCAGTGTCTGCGCTAAATTGTTCAAAACCACCTCGGTAGCCACGGTTATAAGGTGGCCCGATGGTGGCTTGGAAGAATATAGGGAATCAAATAAGGTGGTAGAGTTGATGGTACACAATCCCCCGAAAATTCATATGTGATTTCGAGAGATCTCCAAGCGATCCCATCGCATCTCATCACTCCCTTGCAAAAGAAGATCTATTGTTGGGAGGCGTCTATGTTCTCCTAAAAAATCCAAAAAATATTTGAGTCACGTACTTGCCCCTTCGGATATGAGCTCATCGAATTTGTTATCATTTCAATGCAAATTCCGAGCCATAGAAAGCTATCTTCCAACTCCAAAAAATTTTCAAGCACCCGACATAGGCAATTCATATGAATTTCATTCAAAGAAAGGTAGTGAGGGAAGACCAAATCAATTAAAAGAGAAAGTAGCGAGACGTGGACATCGTGGTGCCAAAGTTGGAGAGAAATGAAAACGAAGACCGGTCGTTACCGATGGGGTTTCGACCGAATACGGTATGAGGGATTCGATATTGAAAACAATCGCCGGACACAATAAAGGAGTGCCCACGTGGTTGCAAACCTAAAAGGCACAAAATTTCAAGTTGTGCTAGACACTTCAATTTCTGGAGCCTTCTTAAGATTGTGTATACAAATGATAAGCTATCTCGAAACAATACAAGGTTAAGGTTAAAGTGAGATAAACAAAATATTTCTTGCGAGAGAACCATTTATTATGATTAACAAATTTTTGTTTGCAGATACTGCCAGTTACTTAGATGATAGAGACAAATAGAAGAGATGAGTTGTTGGGGAAACATCTAATATCGGGATTGCTCAAACGATGAAATTTGCACGAATGGTGAGTGGAGAACAAATGGGAGAGTGTGGACATACAATAGTTAGACAAAATGCGAGTGGGTGGAGATTATGAATGGGAACCACCGAATTACATTGGTGGCCCAAACGACTTGTAAAAAATGCAATGGTTGAAGATCATATGGTTGTTTTGTTTCAAAATATAATGGATTGGAGTAGTCTAGACGGGGGATGTTTGGAGCCGACAGAATTGTATGGAGTGGCGATTTTGAAAATTGTGAACGGGACACTGCGATCATTGGAGAATAACAATATTCCCGATTCTTTAATACTCGTTCGGGAAAATTTTGATTTTCATCCAGAGTTGAGAGGCCAATATATTTCTCGAAATAACGTTCATCCATCACTAGCTCCTATCATAGTTATTCACCCTTGTAAAAAGGTTCGTATCCATCCGAGCTCGTGGGGAAAGGCGATGGTGAGAGTGACAATGATAGTGACAATGACGAGTTATTATGGGCAATTTTCCGTGAAGTACTTTCCAACAAATGACTCCGCAAAAAAATTTTCCCCTGTAATCATCTTTTCCATATCGCTTGTATCTCTTACCGGTTTGAATGTCAACTTTCCATGTCCGCTTGTGCGAAGATGAGTTGAGCGATAAGTTGAAGTAGCCATCTTCAACAAATGGACAATTCCTGGCCTCATCACCGCATTTTATTAAATGTTCATTTTTAAAATTTTTTTGTTTCCAATAAGAGGATTGACATATTCAAGAAATTGTATATCGTGTGTAAATATAGTTTCATATGATTTAAATTAGTTATGTTCTCATGTATGATATTATAAGATGAATTATTTAAGTTTGTTTCATGTCTTTGCAGAGTGCGCACTTTTTTTTAAAATGACGGATAATTTAACATTGCATATTATAATATTTTATTTGTGAAGCATATCTATTTTTATTGTTATTATTATCGGTAATATTATTTTGTTTTTTTTATCAATTGCATGTGTTCATTTAGCTTATTTTTTAAAGACTTATTTGGTTCCTATTATTTTTTTTCTCTTTAGGTTTGGGGATAAGCTCTCAAGTATCAATTTTTTTTATTTGGTCTAATTCTTTGTTCATTTCCTTTACCAAAACATGTCACATGTCTTCACTTGCCTAATCAAATTTTTGGGCTCTATTTGTGACAACAATGCAATATTTGCACATCTCGGATTCTCAAGAAATTTCTTTCTTTGAACAGTAAGCCTATTATCACCAATAATTTTTTTTCTCGTTATTGTTTCTAAACATACTTTGAAGGCTTTTTGAGCCTCTATGTTGTATCTTCTTGTTCACGGTCATCTTTTACTACTTTTTCATGATCTACAAATATGGAGATTTAACTTTCTCTTTCATCCATGTTGTCATATGAATCGGATGCCTCTTATTATGGTATTTTTGTTTATTTATTTTTTATTCAATAGTGTACATGGATCAATGCAACAAATCTGATTTCATCCACTAGTGCATTCAATCTATAGTATCGCATGCCAGTCTTCACGTACAAGAAAGTGTTATATGACTAGTTACCATTTATGTATTCAAAAACACAATTTAAAAACTAACAAATTACACATATTATTTCAATTTATAAAATTCTAAGACAATCAAATATTTCTTAGTTTAAACCGTTTTCAAATTTTGAACACTAAAATAAGTTTGTATTTCAAAAAGTCTGATCCCCTCTCATTCCATTGAGATGGATCGATAATGGTAAATATTTTTTTCAACTTTCTACTTTCCATCCTTAAGATATACAATACATTTTCAAGAATCCATGATATGCATTACATTGTGTCAACTTGAACCTTCAACATGTCAACTCTTAAAATAAAAGCATAAAAAAAATTAGTTAATTTTATTACTCTTTAATTTATAAATTAATGTTTGGCAATATTTTTTTTTAAAGACCAAGTTTATTAGTCCTCAATTTATAGTCCGTCATTTATAAACTATAAAATATTTGGTAATATTTTTGTAAACAATAATAAAATTTATAATGATTTAAAACCATTTACAAAATTTATTCTCTAAAATTTTTCTTACTCCACTTTAATGAAAGTGCCTTTACTTTCTATTACAAATTTAAGAAGTTGATGAAAAGAGTATACATTGGTACCCATTTAACCTAAGCTAAACAAGTAGTCTCTTGTATCAAATCAAATAGCTAGGTGTAGGTGGTTCTAGAGTATTAATCATTTATAAAAAAAATCCTATAATTAAATTAAATTTTAATACATTTAAATCAATTTTTAAAATACCAATGATTAAGTTAATTGCTAGACTAAATTGATATTTTATGCCCACTAGTGTAGAGAAAAAAGGTGATAGGGAATTTTGCTAACTAACTCTTAGGTAAATATTGCTTCAAATTCTATGGGAAATTTTTTTTAACCATGCTAAAGGCTAGTGTGGCCCAAACATAATGCCATCCCCGAATTATTTTGAGGGCTTAGTTGTGTAGACATCTCTAAACTCACATAAACTAATAAAGAAAAAAATAAAACAATTTTTTTTAAAAATATTTATTAAACTATATATATTTTCAACAAATTAATATTAAATTATACATCTTCAATTAGTTCATCTAAATTGTAAAAAAATTGAACACAAAAAAAGTGACAGACACAAACTAGAAAAAAAAATAAAAATGAAAAATGATAGTTTATCTGCCAATCATTTATTGAAGTGAGTAAATAATTAAATTTCATCATGTTGATGGTGTTGAAAATTCGTCAAACAAGGGGCCTCCCCAATGTGATGTCCCAATTAGACCTCACATCGTTTGGAGTAGGAGCTCCAACCGAAAAATACCTCTAGTTTCCATTGTCCTTTGGGATTTTCCCCCGGCTTCCATTATTAACATAAGAGGTTATACAACATTCTTTGAAACAAGCAAGTAAGATGACACTGCGAGACATACAATTGCAATGCATATATGGTAACGAGGAAGAGAGTGAGCCTCTAGAAGAAAATTAATAGTAGTATCCTCAAAGAGACACACAAGAGCATAAAATGATTGTTAGTTAACCTACAAAGTAGTTCACGAGACAACAAACAATCATAAAACCAAATACAACACACCTTCAACAAGATAAGTACCAAAGCCGTGCTAAAATAGTTCAATTTCCTTATACATATGAACAAAATATATAACACAAACATCTAAAGAATAGTCTTATGACATTCATAATAAATGCATGAAAATGTGTTGCCTCATCGAGCTTCATATATTAAGTGGAAGTGGTAAGATATAAGTGTACAATGCTTCCACATGTGCTAATCAACAACCCCCATTATTTAAGCAATAGTTACCTTAGAAAATAATGGGGACCCTTTTAATTTTTAGAGTTAAAAACAAAATAAAACCCTTAAAGTAATTCATTAGATAGAAATAGGCATAAAAAAAGGGATAAAACCTTAAAGTTTGGCCTTGAAATCACTTAAGCGGAGAAAAAATCGCATCATCGCAATCGAAAAAACCATAATGAAATATATATAATTCCTAAAAGGTCACTTGAAACATATTGTGATCCGATGTATATAGGAAAAAAGCACTTTTATAAAGGAAATAATTAGAAATTCAATTTAGGAAATAGTTGGCGGCTTTACATCTCCATCCACAACAATTGTTGAAATTTAAGCAATATAGGAATAAGAGATTGGAAGAAATTCCATTGTAAATGTTGGATGTTTCACAACCATTAGCTCAGAAGGATAAGGAAAGTGAATCGACAAGTAAGGATACTGAGGTCCTTATCGAAAACGGACCTAGATAAATCATCCGAAGTTCAAACTATGAATTTGGATTTCCCGATTAATATAAAGGATGTTTGGAAGGAGTTTGATATAAAAGTCTAGGAAGAACAAGTAGCTACAGTTAGTGATCAACAAAAAAATTGTGCATACTCCACAAAATAAAAGTTAGGACTCTTTCATTGCTGATCCCTCTCGACAAATTAGTAAGCACATAAAGAGTGGAATTCATCCCTTCCTTCCCCACCATCAAAATTGTTCTTAACATTAAAGAAATTCCTCCTTTGGACATTTTATACAGTCCAAAACACAAGGCGGTTATGAGCCGACAAAAGAAAAGAAGAAGATCGGAGCAACCCCCAAACCCCTTGTACAAGGAGATGTATTAATGGATATTGTTTGGAAAGACACTTAGGCAGATCCTTCATAGGATCTAACTCTCCTAACTTCAGTTCTCCGAAGATTATGCTTTCGCAACCATTGAAAAATCATCATAAGTTCAACAACCAATGAAACAAAAGGATGAGAAAATCATCCAAACTTGAACTAGAGCTACAAGTTGAGAAACAAAGTGTCGACTCAAAAGTTACAGAGTACTGGGACCGCACAAATTTAGGAGAGCATGGACCGAGCTTAAAAATTCAACATCAGAATGAGATTAGTTCCAAGGATATTCAAAGTTAACTAGTTGCGGCTCTCTATTGAGCAAGTAAAACAGAACCCAAAGATTGATGAATTCAGAAAAAGAGGCCTTAGAACTAAACACTTTATTGGCATAGTAACATGTTGTTTTTTTTGTCGAAAAATTATCAAGTATTATTGAATTGTATGAAGAGAGAGATTCACTTGTAAATCACATTGTAGATATGAGGATTAGTTTTGATGATATAGATGATAAGGTCTCCTAGTTTGTCGCCCGGAAGGATTTCGCTGATGGCCGAAAGGCCAACCTACCCGGGATCAAGGATTTAAAGAAAAAAAATATTATTTACAGATCAGGATATACGGTTGAAGCATGTAGAGAGAGCCATTTGCGGGTGGTAAAGGATGTTGCTACTAACATTGTGGAAACTGTTAGTCAAAATCTCATCGCAACAAACCTTATCGATAAATGTCGTCCTAGTGCATTGCCTTTAGTGAAAGACTCTGATAAGACAATGGCAAAGAAGTGCCAAAGGTAAAATAAGAACATATCATTAAGATGGAAAAGCTCTATTGGGAGAAATATTGGAGATATTTAGTAAAGCCTCGGGAGCTAGTGGCTTATGTCGCATTGTCTAATAGATACATCCTACTACATTCTTCCCCCACTTTTACGATGTTGTTTTACTTGGATAGGCTACGCATTAGGCAGTGCCAACCTCCAGATGCTAAGCCTATGCTTAATATCCTTCATTTGAAGGAACAAATGGAAAAGGAGACATGAGGACAATCCTCGAGCAAGTCATCCCTTTAATTTCTATTTCTATTTTAATTCCAGCTACTTTAAGGAGGGTTGTTTTAAACCTCCTCGGATTTTTATTGTAATAAATATTTTAAGACTTATTATTTTTTATATTTAAACCCCTTCATGTATTTAAAGAAGGGGTCCTCGAAAATTTTTAAAAGAAGACTTTACGGATGTTGCACTTTTGTACTCTTGAAGTTTTTATGAATAGAAAAGGCTAGACCAAGAATTATTTCTCAAATGAGCAAGAGTGAACATATACATGGTACTTTTATCCTATGTGTTATATTTTTTGCTTCAAATGAGAAATAATTACTTATCTTATGATGTTTTGTTTCATGTATATGTTTGAATACAATTTGACATTAATTCACTTCGAACATGTTACACTATTATCATTGATACATATGCAATATAGAAATTTAAAAGTTGTGATATAAGATTTATTCAATTGATTTAATTAAATATTTAATTAAATTAATTATCTCAAAAATTTTTCATATCTCTAAGTGAATGTATGATCTTTATTTGCATCCACTAAAAGGTTATTTTTATAGATCTCACAGAGAATAGATTTCATCCCGGGATACATATTAGATTAGATATATTTTTTATTGCAAGCTTGCTAATATTTCCATATATCAAGTTCCACATAGTGATAAAACCATCCATTCACTTGAATTATATGAAATTGTGAAACTGGTCCCATAAATCCATTCGGAGCCACCATTCAAAACGGAAAAGGGACGATTTTTAAGTCCCCGACCAGGTATGTTTCCCTGATGTTTTTGCATCGATTTTTGAGGGCTCAACATTTTTGGTGCTAGAAGGAGGGCCATATGACTATGAATGGCACCAAAGATTAATCCAAAAATAAAAGACCATCAGAAGATTCATTCTCCCTCAAAGTCCACAACTTCTAGTTTGAGACCATATATAGCCTTTTTAAGTCTACAAACAAGTTTTTCATCATTTCC
This sequence comes from Pinus albicaulis, assembly GCA_034641835.2. Lineage (NCBI taxonomy): Eukaryota > Viridiplantae > Streptophyta > Pinopsida > Pinales > Pinaceae > Pinus > Pinus albicaulis. Next base: position 1,998,698,227 of record CM076575.1, on the reverse strand, counting down.
CAAAATGAATCCTTCTGGTTGTTCTATATAAACTTCTTCTTCTAGATCACCATTGAGAAAAGCAGATTTAACATCCATTTGATAAACTTTGATTTGTTGGAAGCTTGAAAGAGCAAGAAACATTCTTATGGCTTCAAGTCTAGCTACAGGAGCAAAAGTTTCTTCAAAGTCTATACCTTCTTGTTGAGCATACCCCTTGCAAACAAGTCTAGCTTTATTTCTTATAACATCCCCATTCTCATTTAACTTGTTTTTGAATATCCATTTAGTTCCAATGACATTTTTGTCATAAGGTCTTGGTACTAATTCCCAAGTGTGATTCTTTTCAATTTGATCAAGCTCTTCATTCATGGCTTGAATCCAACATTCATCTTTGCTAGCTTGATTGACATTGTGTGGTTCAATAGTGGATAGAAATGCCAGATAGCTAGAAGAGCCCACAAGAGTCCTTCTTGTTTGTACACCTGATCCCTTATCTCCCAAAATTTGAGATTCTGGATGATTCTTTTGAACATATCTGGATGGAGCTTTTTCAGATAAATCATCTTCAGGTTCTTCATTGGGTTCACTATCTATATCATTTCTATTTGATGTAGAAGGACATATGTCACCATCGTCTTCATTTGTTGTTTTTTTTCTTCTTTTGGGGCTGCAGGAGACTCATCAATAACAACATCAATACATTCAACAATCTTCCGAAGTCTTTTATTGTAACATTTATATGCTCTACTCCTAGAGGAGTAACCAAGAAGTATTCCTTCATCTGCTCTGGATTCAAACTTGCCAAGTTTTTCATCATTATTTTTGATAAAACATCTTCTTCCAAAAACTCTAAAATGCTTCACAGTGGGAGGATTACCATACCAGAGTTCATATGGAGTTTTATCACTATTTACTCGAACATGTGCCTTGTTAAGAATATTTACCGCTGTATGTGCTGCTTCTCCCCAAAATGTGTCAGGTGTTCCGGAATCATCAAGCATAGCTCTAGCCATTTGTTGAACTGCTCTATTCATTCTTTCTGCTACGCCATTTTGTTGTGGAGTGCCAGCTACAGAAAACTGTCTTTTTATGCCATGTTGTTCACAAAATTCAAGGAATTCATCTGATGTATATTCTCCTCCTCGATCAGATCTAAGACACTTGATTTTTAGATCTAATTCATTTTCAACCATTGCTTTGAAGATCTGAAATTTCTCAAATGCTTCATCTTTGTGTTTAATCAACCCAATCCAACACATTCTAGAGAAATCATCAATAAATAAGATATAGTATTATTCACCACGTGGTGACTTTTTCCTCATAGGTCCACATATGTCAGTATGAATGAGTTCAAGAGGCTTACTTGATGATCCTTCCTTGGCATTAAATTGTACTCTGGTTTTCTTACCAAATTGGCAAGATTTGCATATGATATTTTCAGGTAGAGTAATATTGGGAAGATCACGAACAGCTTTAAGTCTGCTTGATTTGTTGATTTGAGAGAAGCTCAGATGCCCCAACCTTCTATGCCATAGCTAGTTTTCTGAAGATTTACTCAAGTAACATTGTTCTTTGCAGTTATTTAATACATATAGGTTACTTGGAGTTCTTTTTCATTTTATAATTGTTTTACCTATATCAAGATCACATACCACACATTATTTTGAACTAAAGAAAACTTCGGTTCCTTGATCACACATTTGACTTACTGTTAACAGGTTATGCCTTAATCCATCCACATACATGACATCATTAGCCTTCACCTTTTCTTTTTAGAAACACAGACTCCATTTCTTAATTACAACAGAGTATCATCTGTGATGTAACATTATTTTCTTTTTCTAGAGCAATATATGCAAGAAGTTTGTCTTTATCACCTATCATGTGTCTTGAGCATCCACTATCAATGTACCATTGGTTTTCTTCATCTTCTGCAAATAACGCTATGCCACAATTTTCAACCCGTAATTCCTTCTTTTTCCATACTTTGGAGCTTGAAGGAAAATCCTACTCTAGCATACTTTAGCCTAGCTTAGACACGCATAGCCAACTCTATCCTACTCTAGCCTAGCTCAACGTATCCTATCCTAGTCTACTCTAACCTTGCCTAGCTTAGCCTTACCTAAAATTCCCTAACCTAGCCTACTATAACCTAATTTAGCATAACCTACTATAGGTTAACATAGCCTAGCCTAGACTGCACTTTCCTAGCCTATCCAAGCCTACCGTTTCCTAACCTAGCATATCCTAGCCTAAACTATCCTAGCCTAGCCTAACCTAGACGAGCCTAGCCTAACTTAGCCTAGCCTAGCCTATCCTAGCCTAATATATCCAAGCCTAACCTACTCTAGCTTATTCCATTCTATCCTATCCTAGCCTAGCCTACTCTAGCCTATCTTAGACTAGCCTAGCCTAGCTTAGACTATAGAAGCCTAGCTTAGACTAGCCTAGCTTAGCCTACACTTTCCTAGAATAACATAGCCCTTCCTAGCCTAGCCTAAACCTTTCTGTCCTAGCCTACTCAAGCATTCTCTAGCCTAGCCTAGCCTAATATCCTACTCTAGCCTAGCCTAGCCTTGTCTACTATAGCATTGTCAAGCCTAACCTACTATATCCTAGAGTAGCCTACTCTAGCCTAGCCTAACACAACCTATCCTAGAAAAATCTAAGCTACATTATCCTAGGCTAGCTAACTCTATCCCACTCTACCCTAGCCTAGCCTATCCTACTATCATAGCTAAGTTTAGCCTAGCCTAGAGCTCTAACATACTTTCGCCTACCCTAGACTATCCTAACAAACTTTAGCCTAGCCTAGCCTAGCCTAACCTAATATTTCCTAGCCTAGTTAAGCATAATCTATCCTAGCCTAGCTAATTCTAGCCTAGCCTTACCTATCCTAGCCTACTCTTTCCTATCCTAGCTAAGCATATTTTTTCGTAAGGTAGCAAAGTCTAATCTTTCCTAACCTAGCCTATGGTAGCCTACCTTATTGTACCATAACCAAGCCTAGCCTAGGCTAGACTAACCTACTCTATCAAAGCCTAAACTACTCTATCCTATCAATTCTAGCTAAATCTAGCCTAACCTACTCTAGCCTAACCTATTTTGGCCTATGATAGCCTAGCCTAGCCTAGCCTAGCCTTGCCTAGCCTAAGACTATTCTAGCCTTGTCTAGCATAGCCTAGCCTACTCTAACATACTCTAGTCTAGCCTAGTCTACTCTATCCTAGCCAAGCTTAGCCTACTCTAGCCTAGCCTAGATTAGCCCACTCTAGCCTAGCCAAACCTAACATTGCCTAACCTAGCCTACTCTAATCTACTTTAGTATTTCCTACTCTAGACAAGCCTAGACTAGCCTAGCCATCTTTATCATATTATAGCATAAACTACTGTTTCCTAGCCTATCCTAGGATTAATCTATCCTAGCCTAACCTTGCCTAATCTACCCTAGCCTAACCTACTCTAGCGTATTCAATGCTAGACTATCCTAGCCTAACCTAATCTAGCCTAACCTACTCTAGCCTATCCTAGCCTAGCCTACTCTAGCCTAACCTTTCCTAGCCTAACTTACTAAAGCCTATCGTAGTCTAACCCGGCCTAACCTACTATCCTACAGTAGCCTAGCCTAGGCTTGACTACTTTAGCCTAGTCAAGCCTATCCTACTCTCTGCTAGCCTAGCCTACTCTAGCTTAACCTAACTCAGGCTATCTTAGCCTACTCTAAGCTACATTACCCTAACCTATTCTAGACTAGCCTAGCCAAATATTTGGTACTCTAAACTAGCCTAGCTTATCCTATCCTATCCTATCCTAATCTATCCTAACCTAGCTTAGCTTAGCCTAGCCCTTCCTAGCCTAGGCTACTCTAACCTACATTACCATAGGCCAAGACTAGCCTATCTAACTCTATCCTACTCTAGCCTAGCCTATTCTAGCATATCATACCCTACCCTACTCTTTCCCAACCTAGTTAATCTGACTCTAGCATAACCTATCTTAGTCTAGCCTAACCTACTCCATCCTAGCCTAGCCAGCTCTAGCCTAGCTAAGCCTACTCTTTCATAGCCCAACATAGCCTATACTAACCTACTCTATCCAAGCCTAGCCTACTCTATCCTATTCAATCCTAGCCTAATCTACAGTAGCCTACTTTACCCTAACCTAGATTTGCATATGCTAGTTTAATCTATGCTAGCCTAGCTCACACCAGTCTACTTCAACCTATCCTTGCCTAGCCTAACCCACTCAGCCTAGCTCAGCATAACGTAGCCTAAATTAGCATATCCCACTTTACCCTAGCTAGCTTTTAGGCTATGCTAGCCTTTAGCCTTTCCTAGCCTAGCCTACTCTAGCCTACTCTAGCCTAGCCTAGCCTACTCTAGCCTAGCTTAGCCTAGCCTACTTTATCCCAACCTACTCTAGGCTACCCTACTCAATCCTAGCCTTGCCTACTCTAGCTTAGCCTAGTCTAGTCTTCTCTAGCCTAGGCTAGCCTATCCTAGTCCATTGTAGCCTAGCCTAGCCTTGTCTACTCTAGCTTAGCCTAGCCTTGTCTACTCTAGCCTAGCCTAACCTAGCCTAGTCTACTCTAGCCTACTAGCCTAGCCTACTTTAGCCTAGCCTAGCATAGCCTAACCTAATATAGGTTAGCCAACTCTAATATAGACTACACTATCCTACTCTAGACTCGCCTAGCCTTTTCTAGCGTATCTTATCCTAACCTTCTCTAGCATACTATAGCCTAGGCTAGCTTAGCCTACTCTATCCTAGCTTACTCTAGGTTAGCCTACTCTATCCTAGCCTAACCTACTCTAGCTTAGCCTAGCCAAGCTTACTCTAGGCTAACCTACTCTATCCTTTGATAACTTAGCCTACTTTAATCTAGCCTAACATAACCTAGCCTACTTTAGCCTAGCCTAGCATAGCCTAGCCTAGCATAGCCTAGCCTAGTATAACTTAGCCTAACCTAGCCTAGCCTAACCTAGCCTAGCCTAGCCTACTCTACTCTAGCCTAACCTAGCCTAGCCTATCATGTCCTAACCTTTTCTAGTCTACTCTAGCCTACTCCTAGCTAGCCTAGCCTAGCCTACTCTATCCTAGTTTATCTTCTCTTAGCCTACTCTAGCTTAGCCTACTCTAGCTTAGCCTAACATATCCTAGCCTAGCCTAGCCTACTCTACACTAGCCTACTATATCCTACTCTACTCTAGCGTATCCCACTCTATCCTACTTTATCCTAGCTTAGGCTACCCTATCCTAGATTACTCTAGCCTAGACTATTGTAGCCTAACCTAGCCTAGCCTAGCCTAGCCTACTCTACTCTGGCCTACTCTATCCTACTCGACTCTTGCCTAGAGTACTCTAGCCTAGCCTACTCACCAATCTAGCCTAGCCTATCATGTCCTAACCTTTTTTAGTCTACTCTAGCCTACTTTTGCCTAGCCTAGCCTACATTACTCTATCCTACTTTATATTTTCTTAGCCTATCGTAGCTTAGCCTATCCTAGCCTACTATATCCCACTCTACTCTAGTGTAGCCCACTCTAGCCTAGCCTATCCTAGCCTACCCTACCCTACTATATCTTATTTTATCCTAGCTTAGCCTACTCTATCCTAGATTACTCTAGCCTGGACTATTCTAGCCTAAACTATTGTATACTAGCCTAGTTTAGCATACTCTAGGCCACTAGCCTTCTGTAGCCTAGCTTAACCTATTTTAGCCTAGCCTTGTCCAACCTACCTTATCCTAGTGTATACTATCCTCACCTAGCCTACTCTAGCTTAGTCTAGCCTAGCCTAACCTACTCTAGCCTAGTCTACTCTAAAAATTTATACATGCATGGATATAGTTGAGACATTAATAAAACACATTCAAAATTAATCTTAAATAACATTTACATTACCATTTATTTTTATAACATAGATTTTAATAAAAAAACAATATCACTTTATATTATATAAATTAAAACATCTTTTCATTATATTAATTTAATTAAGAAATATACCATATCTTAATAAATTTTACTTATTTAAATTTTAAAATCATTAAAAAAAATTAAACTAAATAATATTAATAAAATAGTTATTTAAAAAAAATTATATAGTATCAAAAAAATATATATATATAACAAAAACTATTTAAAATAAATTATATAAATTAATATCCAATTTAATAATGAAATTATATAAAACCTAACCATAATAATTATATAAAAACCAAATCTCACATACAAAATACTCACATAAAACTATAAAACTATATTACACATGTGAAAAAACTTATTTAAATGAAACAAAACTACAGTAAAATTTAACTAATTTAAATAAAACACTTATATAAATAAAACAAAACACTAAAATATTTAAAACTAATTTAAATAAAACAAAATTTACAATTAGAGTGAAACTACACCTCCGTATACAAAACAAAAAATACATTAAAAGTTTGCACATTATAATAATGTCTCAATGCATCACATCTATGAGCAGTACTTGAATGCCTATCTAAAATATAAGAATCTAAAAATAAAATAAACTCAATTCAACAACCCAACAATTGAATTTTTCAAGAGTAAACATCAATTCAGAAACCCTAAATGATAAAAAAAATTTAAAAATTAAAGTATATTTGACATACTATTTCAAATATTAAATTATTTTTGACACACTATTTCAAAAATTACATTTTATAGTGCTTATATATTACCACAGTTGGACTGTTCAATAGTCCAGAACAACTCATGGATGTGAGAATCTAGGACTGATACTAGAAAAAACACAAGTAATTTTATTTTCAAATAAAATATTAAAATGAAATGAAGGAATTCTTTCTTTCGATAGCCAACATGAAACATGTAACATGTATATCTTTGTGGATGCTGATGGCTTCTCAGGTGAAACATGCAGAGTTTTATGCACATAGGTTTGTCATTTGCTGACGGCCTCTCAGATGAAGCATGCAGATTGGGTGGACTAAAGATCAAGTTATCCTTGTGGAATTCGATAGCCAACATGAAACCTGACGACTTCTGGACATGCAAAGTTTTGTGCACTAAGGATCAACTTGTGCATGCAGATTGAGTGGACTAAAGATCAAGTTGCAAACAACCCAATGCAGTTGACGAATTTTCTGAAGGAAAACAGTGTACCGTAAACATTGTGAGATGACCTATAAACCCTATGTAATAAATAAAATCAATATAGATTGTGGAAATCTAACTGCTTAATTTATGTCGAGACCGTGGCCACATGAATGGAGATTTGGAGTGAATAGGAATGGAAATTTGGAGATTGAACGAATCTCATAGGCGGAATCACAATATTGAACGAATATTGATCGTTGCTGCTCTCCAACGAATATTGAATGTGACGGTGATTATGGAAATACGCGTTTGCTTTCCGATTTGACAATTTCTTGCAGCACATAAAGTACCAAAGCAGGCATACTAGTGATCTTACAACTACTGGACGCAGTGACTACATACATGGAGTAAGCTATATCACAGATTAAGAAAAGAAAAAAAGGAGAACAAAGTTATCACAAATATTTAACCATAAAGATGGCAACACATTATTTTATGGGTGGTAGCAAGAGGGTTTGCGCTGCTACTGTCCATGTCATGTGAAGCAAAAAACTTGAACAAAATTATCACAAATATATACAAATCTTACAAACACCGAAGTCAATGGTAGTGAACCGAATCTGTACCTGAACCAATGGATGGGATAATCTTAACCAATGGTAGGAATTTTATGAATGGATGGCTAATCCATAACTCTCATTAAAAAAAGACTTTCAGAAAATTAAAAGATAGGAAGCCTCAGTTTGACATAGGAACCTTACTAAAATGAAATGAGTAAGGTTTGTCTTGAGAGTAGAGTTTAGGGGAAATGCACCTGTATCCCTGCCCAGCTCTTCAGTCGGAGGTTTTTTATGTGTATCACTGCTCAGCTCTTATCCATAAAATAATCGAACAGATTCCTGGAATAATTTTGACAAAAGTGAAATGAATGCATAAGATTTCAAATGAATATTGCAATCTTTGAAAAGAAGCAATGACGTCTCTAGTGAAAGTAGAGAAAAAATAGAATGCAGATTTATGAAAGTAGAGAAAAAATATAATGCAAATGAAATAATAATGTATACCTAAAATTAAAAGAAGCCATTACCCTCTGAGAACAGTGACTGTTTAGCAACTCGGTCACCATTCCTTTGAATCTGGGAAATAATTTGCTGGGAAATATAACACAGACTGACGCATACACGTATACACACAGGCTCACGCACTCACACAGACACGCATACTCACAGGAAAGAAGATGGGAAATATAACATAACCAACATGACTTACAGAGAATTCGCATACTAGCAGGAATACGCATACCCACATGCACAAACTTATCAGACAAACATCTCAGACCACAAACATGCGCAGACTTCGCGCACAAACATATCGGACCACATAGAAATATCGGACCAATTGGCAGATTTCTGCAGTCTTCTTATGGCTCTTTTCTTACCATGGATATATTAGCCTCTCGAATAGGTCAAAAGTTTTCAACGGATATATGTCGAACAACCGTTTCACCGAGAAATCCGGATAGGAGCGGGCAATTCCTCCCGTCTTTTTCGGCAATACCCTCATCCTTTTCATCTTTTTCTATAGCACTTTCATTATGAGATGTGGCTAACGGTATTTACACATTTTTTGTGATAGTGATGGATAACCTTGTGATAGCATTTTAAACGAATCTGAAAAAACCATCATCATTTCATCAAGGATGGAGGGAGTGGCCTATTTTTTCAAAAAAAAATGAAGTGGAGTGGGCCACTGCTAGTTTTAAAATAATGATGTGTTTTTTCTAGAATAAATTAGTTTTAGAATTATTGAATTTTCTAATTTTCTATAAATTTATTGAAGAAATATTTTTTTTTAATATTTAAATCAATTTTAAAATCAACTAAAAGGCCAAGAAACCAAATTTTAAAATACAGAGATTTTTGATAGAGAAAAAACTGAAAGTAAGAAGATTCTACTCATTGGAATTTTGGTCCTGAAAGTATAGAGATTTTAGTGATTTAAAAAAATAAAAATAAATAAATAAACTCTTTTTATTTTAAGTTTTTATTGTAATTTTAACTTGGTTTTTTCGAAATTTAAATCAATTTAAAATTGGGCGAAACCCCAAGAAACCAAGTTTTAAAAAAACATGAAATTATTATCATGAAAATGCCTACTATGGATATCGCACTCATTAAAAAAAGAGAGTAAAAACATAGCCTATTCCGTACGACGTACAGAGGAGGCTAATGGTGCGATTGCTGCGTTGTAACGACAAAGTGTTCAAGAGTTGTTATGGATTATTTTCAGAGAAAATGTTGTTTTAAATTTAAAGTATATTTTATTATTTTGTGAAGATAATGATTTTGATGGGTGTGCAGTTTTTTGAGAAAAGAAAACCACAAGGGAGTCGTTCAAAACTGAAGTGTAGAGCGGATATAAAAGTTGCTTTATCATGTCATTTTCTGAAAATGATGGTGATGGGTAACTTAAATTAACAGTACATAATTGCTAGTTGATTGTGGTGGGGTGGCTGTTTTTTTTTAAACAATGGGGAGGCTTATTTTTTCTAAGAAGCTAAATGGACTAGCAGTTTAGTAATTTTATATTATTATTTTTTATTTATTTTAATATTGAAAATGAAACATTATGATATCTTATACCATTTAACTTTTTAAAATTATAATAAAATTATAATTATGTTTTAATGTTTTATTAAATTTATATTAAATTAATTTTATTTAGAAATAATTTTTTTTATGAGAGAAATAGTTTACTATTATTTCATAAAACATTTTTTTGATGATTTTTTTTCTTTTTTTTTAATAAAAAAAACAAAGAAAACATAGTGATATAATTATTCTTAAACTTGTCTCTAACATGATTTAGACATTGTCTTTGGAGTATGGAAAGTATACAGTTTGAAGGGATGTATGGGATGTGATAAATCTGATATATGGGTAGCACAAATTCTATAAACCATTTATTATATTTACATTACTTCAATATGATTACCCCGATCTTAAAAAGAAATGGATGTCATTTATTTTTCATAACAATTTGGGCCTTATTTTATAAGACAACATTATGACCATAACATTTCAAAAAAATGGAAAAATGCCTTCTAGAGAGAAAGCTAAGTTTGAGTGGTTTACTCTCTTCGATTTGTATGGATGTTGGCCTATTTTTTTTAAATACAATTTTAAGTGCATACATTTTTATGTTCAAAATATTAAAAATTAGTAAGGAAACACTAACATTATTGAACACAAGCTCAAAACTTAAAATTATATTAATAATTTTAATTGAAGAACAAGGTTGATAATAAAATTATATTAAAACTTAACTTTACATGATTTAATTATAAATTTTTAAATAAAATGTTTACATTATTGTTAAATTGGCTAAATTAAATTATGTTATTTTAAAAATTTAAAATACTTTTTATATTTGTTTTTTAAAAAATTTAAATTATGTTTTGATTTTTTTATTTATTAAATTTTTTCCTATACAATATATTTTTTACTTTATTTATATTTGAATTTACTAAATTGTTAATTGAATTTTTCTAATATATCTATCTTTTAAAATATAAAATAATTATGTATATATTTTTAAATGTTTTTTTCTAATTTAATATATATTTTAAAATAAAAAAATAATTATGTATATATTTTTAAATATTTTTTTCTAATTATATATATGTGTATATGGAATATTAATAATTTATTATATACAAGCTCATTGGGCATCTCAATTGGTGACCTATTTGTTAGGAATTATTATGTAAACCATGTAGATCTAATGGTTAAGAGCATGTCTTTCCTATGAAAATGTCACAAGGTATAATGGGTATTGGTATGTAACATAATCCAAAAAAAAGTCTAGAATATAATGGGAGTTAGAAGTGTGTGTAACAAAACCTAGCAACAACACTACACTCCAATAATGGGTATGAGAAGTGTGTAAAATAATCCAACAATAACATGAGTTTTTTTTTGGTGGAAATACACTAGTGAACACACTAGGAGAGTAGAGACATGGACTACCATAGTTGCACACACCTAATCTTGGTACATATGGTCTTTGTGTCGAGGAATTATAGTTGCTTTTGAAGATCCATAAAATATCTTCAACAACCAATATTGACCGTGAATTCACCCAAGAACAAAAAAAATCTTAGAGGAGAGGGGTGTGACCCAAGAAAAGACCAAAATGTTTGGAAATGTTAAAACTCTCGAAAAAATTCACCAAAATAAAATAAATCAATTTCACAATATCCTACATAACTGCAACTACTTTAAGTTGATAGCGAGTGATCTTGAATCCTTGAGTGAAATGGAAAAAAAAGAGAGCAAAGAGTTGTTAGCATTCATTAAATACTAATGGATAATTTTTTTAGAATAAACATAAATATGAGTACTACCATGTTTCCTAGATAGAATTTGTAGAGTAGTAAAATAAAACATACTATCAACCTAACTGAAATAAGAAAAATATAATTTAATTTCTATTAAATCATATTGTTTTTGGAAATGTCTAGTTCTAATGCAACTAATCGCTTCTTCTGTGTCCTCCTCTTTTTTGGTCAAAATATGCTTTGGAAGTGAAAGCATAAGAAGAAATAAGGAGAGATGGAGTATTGAAAAAATTGCCTCATGTAAGATATCAAATTCCATGATGAAAAAATCATTAATGAATCCAAAATTAAACTAGATAATGGATAAAAATCATAGATTTATTTATATGTGCTTTTTAATTGATGATTTATAGAAGAACTATATAAAAATAAATAAATATATATATATAAATATATATATATATATATATATATATATATATATATATATATATATATATATTATCAGTAGGATACACTTAATGTTTTGATAAGGGACAAACAATTGGGAAGGTTTAATCCACATTTTTGCTTTCGCTGGAATTGAAGTTTTTTTATTAGGACTCGAACTTTTTACTTCCATCAGAAGAATTATTTTTGTCCTTAATCCTAACTGTTATTACCCAACTTTAATTAATGCACATAATCTTCTATCTAGTGAGACATGTAAGCAAGGAGAGGTGATGATATCATATCAATTTGAGATAAAAAGCATGGAATTTGTCACACATCCTTCTAGGATACTTTTCCTCCCGATAGAGTAATATTATGGGAATGAAACTCGACACATCCTAATGCTCGTGTCCATTATTGGTTATAGCTTTGTTCAAACCTAACCTTCATTATATGTTTTTATGTATTCAATGGTGTTGAATATAAATAATGTATGTCATTGCCCTTGAATCCTGCATGACTTGAATCTTGCATGACTTGACTTTGTGTATTATATGTTAGTGTATCAAAAAAATTTCACATGTAAGATTAATAATAAGATATGTCATACATATTATATCATTTTCACATTTTCTATTGTAATCAAACCCCAAAAATTTCCTTAAATTGTAATTCATCAAATGTTAGGAAATAGGCCTTAATAAAACTCCACACTCCCACTAGAGTGAATGCATGGAAGTATATACTTTGAAATAAAAGGATTAGATTGTCCAATATTAGCAACAACATAAGGACATTATCGATTTCCTCATGTTTTTTTTCGTCTAGAACATAAATTTATAGTGTATGATTATTCACGTAAATCTATCGAGCAACATACCCAATATGACTATATATATTAAATAAAATTGTGGTTATACATCATGTAACTATATGAGATGTATAGTCATAGATATCACTATATATTTGAGAATTATATATCCCATCAAATTCAAAGAACCAAGATATAATTATTCAACAAAAAGTTATATAAAATAAATATACATCGAAATGTAAAATAGAAATATCACTTTAGAAAATTTAATGCTAAAGTTAAAACAAAATTAGGAAATTTGATGAATATTCTCACCTGTCTTCCCATGCTACAAATCTAGAACTCTAATTCTCTCATTAATTTGTCACTTGATTTAACTATTACCAAATGATATGACCGACATTCCTATGTTTCATTTCCCTTAGTATTATCTATAAAAATATTCCTATCTTCCATTAGTGGCCTCTATGAAGATTTCAATGTTTGAAATGGTCCCCAATTTGTCTTCCCTTAGATTTTACTTTTTCGAATAGACTAAATTCACCTAATTATCCTATATAAAAAAATTACATGTATTCAACATTTAAGGAGAAGTATACATTGAAATGTAACTTAAACACACAATAGTTTCCCCCTTAAACTTCCGCGGAAGAAAAAAAATAACATGGATCCTTTACTTTTTTTGTTTGAAGCAAAGATATGGTTTTCTAATTCAACACTCGTCCTATCAAATTTGGTCATGTTAAACCTCTTCATGACTCTCTACATCTTTAGTTTATGATTCCAAGGAAATGAAAGAAATATGAGAGAAGGAACCCCGAGAGTAGGAGGCCAAAGAGTAACTTTTTCCTATATAGTTTGGTTCTCACAAAGTATGAGTTTATTTCTTGATTTATGAAGTTTATGGGCACTCCAATTGTTCTTCATAAGAAAATATTCATACGTTTGGAATTAATCTGTATGTCCAAGTAGGTCATTAAATTCACCTCCAAATGGAATCTTTTAGGGATGTTCTTAACGTCTAATCCATTCAAAACTAAAAGGATTTCTTCCTCATTGGTATGTTATTGTCCATGTAAATTTTTTGGTTTGTTAAAATTCTCTAACAATTGCATCCTTATCTTTGAGAATTTACTCTTGTATCTCAACTTGAATATTGTGAATTTACAATACAAAAAAGTATAAGAGCTATCCCAAGGATCGTAGTACTTCAATCTAACACAAATTCAAATCTACTAATAAAATGAAATTTCAACTAATTTCATATCCAAAGTTAATATAAATATATACAATTTAAGGATTTACACATGTTATCATTCCAAAAATAAGCTAAACCTCTTCAATATCGAAATGAATGAAATCTACGAGATGAGATTCCAATGCATCATCTCATAAACAATATTTCTTCCAAGGAAAGGATCTTGGACATAAAATTATTCAAATAATGATTACAAATTATAGTGTCGTAACATACATTCTTAGTTAAGTTTTTTCCCATCTAACAATTATTTCAATAAACATCCCACACCTTTCTTTCCTATTTAACCTTGTAACTAAATTTTAAACAATATGGAACATATAGGAAATATATTTCTAACACTACAGATCTATTATATTTCTCAAAGGTGACATGAATTCCTAAATGTGAAATGTCCACCATGTGTCAAAACATTTTATTGAAATGCTTTTTAATGATACACTTTCAACATACCCATAAAATTGTTGTGTAGCAACATATAAATTAAATTTTAATAAAATTAATTTTATTTTAATAAAATAAAAGATAAATTTATGTAATAAAATATAAGATGAAAATTTCATTTAGTTCGTAGACCAAATTATAATAATAAGAGATGGTGTTTGGTTTTATATATGAGATAAAAGATAAATATAAACAAAAAAGTATATAATCTTTACTTTTGAAAAACTAGGTAATGATTATAAGGGATATTGATTCTTGCAAATATTATGAAGAATGAAATTTAACTTTTCATCATAGATAAAATATACAATTGTTTCTTATTATCTAAAATCACTTGACTTAGACATAAGAGAAGAATTTAACAACCTAATATCTAGATATATATAGTAGAAGTATAAGTATATTTCTTGTAAATTTAACCAATGAAGTAACATATACTACAATAATCATATAAATTAAATGTTTATAGACATCAATCCATGATAAACATAAGAACAATTTTTTTTAAATTTTTAAAAAAAATCATAAAACATAACTAGACTATAACTTTATTTTAAATTATTATTATTATTTATAAAAAGAGCTATATATGATTTAAAAAATGATTTGTAACCACGGATATTCATTCCCACATTACCATGAAAATTCACAACTTGTAAGTAGATTTTGTTACACTAGCATGTATTCTCTCTCTCTCTCTCTCTCACCACCCTTAGCCCTTCTCTCTCTTCCCCTCTTTGTTCCCCCTCGCACTCTCTCCATATTTTGCACCCCACACTCGTCTACCTTACCATGTCTACCCAAATTTCCACACAACTCCTTCTCCTTTTACCTCCAGCTCCCCTTCCTCCTCCTCTCTCTTTCAAACACATTCTCGGCATAAGTTTATCTCTCCCCCCATCTCTCTCTCTCTATTCACCCCGATGCCCCTTTCTTCTCGTCCTCTCTCCCTATCGCTCTCCTAAACATTGTATCTTTCTATCTCCCCACAATTCCCCATTCCTCCCTCCACCCCCACACCCCCCGTCCCCAAAAAGAAAATTCTCTTTCTTAACCCTACTTCTTTCTCCCCACAACTCCCCATTACTCCCTCCACCACCCCACCCACAACACTCTCTTTATTATCTCTCCTTATCCCTTAATTTATGTTATTATCTCTCTCTCTCTCTCTCTTTCTTTCTTTCTAGCCTTCTCTCTCTTCCCCCTCATTCTTCCTTCTCTCTTTAATATTCATTCTTCAGCTCACATTCTCTCCCTCTTTGCACCCGACGTTGTCTCCCTTCCTCACACTTTCCATCTCTCTTTCTCAATCAACATAGTTACCAATCAAATAGGTAACTCGAACTGGTACCTACCTTTTTGAGTTAGCAAATAAAACACCCAATTTTGAAGAGTAACGATGTAGAATCACCCTTTTTTTTGAAGGGTTTTTTTTGACACTATAATTATTTTTTATTTTTTTAATGTGATGATTTTCATGTCGATTTTGAATAGTGATTCTCCATAATCACCCACTCTTTTTTTAGAGGGTCGATTTTGACACTATACATTTTCTAATGTCTTCTTCTTCCGTGAGATGTTTATTTTAAAGTGCATTATGTACTTGTTTTTTTTTAATTAAATTTTGAAAAAAAAATTGTAATGAAATCTTCATTTTTCATATAGTTAAAAAAATTAGAAAAAGGACCAATATTTTAAAGTTTGTAATTTATATATGTTTTATGTATTGTTAATTAAGATTTCAATGGACATCAAATAATTGTCGCTAAAAAAACCAAAAATTTTTAACCATATGACAAAAAAAGTACACATTTTCAATATAAATACAATAGAAAAAAAATACACTTCTAGAGAATTTTTTGTTAAAAAAACAAGTGTCAAATAAAATAATTTTTTTGGGAAAATCTTAACAAAAAAACTTAAGAAAATAACATTTTTTTTTATGAATTTTATGTCAAAAATTAATAGTAATCACGAGGTTTTTTGAAAAAAAATAAGAAATTTTCTCATAAAAGGTCAAATTCTAAACATTACAAGTAAAAATGATTAATAGCTCTCAAAACTGAGCTTTATTTGCAAGCGTAACTTAAATATCATCAATAATATAAACTAATCCATGTTTAACATCTTCTAGAGCAACATTAATGTCTTCTTTTGCAATTATTTCTTCTTTGTTTTGGTCATTGTCATCTTCTAATGGACCATTCATGTCCGAAATCTTCCAAAGTGTCATTTTTCAATTATTCCATATAATGGTAGTTGAGGTTCCTTTACTTTTTTTTGCCACACGTGATTCGTTAAAATCCCCTTTCCTCAAACCAACTTCTTGCTTCGCATCCGGAATAAATTGAAGAGCATTAATTCTTTGTTGAATAAATTTGCATTGCACTCGGTCTTTCTAAATGGAAATGCAATTTCTTCCTTTTTTTTAAGCAACATGCTAGTGTTGTACCTAATCATCAAGCAAAAAAAGAAACAAATAAGAAAATTAGTATAAACACATAAACACTAAAAAAAAATATTTAAATTCAAATTGGTATAATCAAACTTATCCGAACCTCGGAATAAATCCAAAACCCCTTCTCCTTTATTTGAACATAGATCTATATGATAGTTAATCAATGCTTGCAATTTACGATAAATGTTAACTATATCTCTTTTTTGCATCTTTATCCTCATATGTTAGTTTTATTACAACAACATCATGAACCAATACTTGACTATGACTCTTCCCATCCACTCGATTCGGAAGAATAGGCTTATAACTGTCCTATTTTGTCCAACATTCAACACAGATGAACTCACAACTATTTATAATAGGTTGATCTTCGGAAGGAACAAGATTTGACTTCTCACTGTAACATAACATAGTAAAAATTGAATTAAATTGTACATAAATAAAAAAAATTTAGTAGTAATCGAACAAACAATTTCAATGTCTTACCATGTAAGTTGCATCTTTCAAATCCATGAAGCTTGTTAATAACATTTGAAACTGTGTGTACGAATGAAATGTCACAAACCTCCAAAGTGGTGATGTTGTGACTTCTTGTAAACCCAGTAACCACTATACTCAAAAGCTTGATAAGTATATGGTTCACTATCATATTCAACTTCAGGGAAATTTAAACCATGAGGGAATATACTGCAATACTAGGGCATATTCCCTTTTAGGTATGAATTTTGCAATGTCTTCACAATCACCTTGTATTATTTGACATTGGATATTGTTGAGCCCATTCCAAATGAAATGAGTATGAATAGGATCAAGTTCAACATTTATAAGACACTTGCTTTCTCATCTTTTCCATCTTACTTTTTTTCAACAAAGCTTTTTAAAAATATCTAGTACTCCATTTCCATCCTTCTTCGACATATTTATTGACATAAAAAAAATATATGTGTAATTAATAAAATAAAAATAATCTACATATGAATAAAATGAATGTATAAATCAACATACCTTATTGAAGGAAAGATACAAATCTTTAAGTGTTGTTGTAGAACCCGATTACGGGTAGTGGTGCACAACATCATCCCAACCTGCCTTCATTCAACATTTTAACCATATGTTCATGTATTTTCATATAAATCTTATGACTCGAATAAATAAAGTTACAATTTTTTAATATAATGATATGTATAACAAATTCTACGAACAAAATTATGTTTTATTTAAAAGAAAATTATAATCAAAGGAAAAGTAGAAATAATTCAAGAAACTTACTTTTGAAATATTGTGCACATTTCATCCATGGATAATTCACCCGACTTCACATGGGACATTACTGATTTGACTAGTTTCTCATCCTTCACTCCTTGCATTTTTCTCCAAGGTGTGATAGTCATATCCTCTGGAATTTGCTTCATTTCGGGATATGTCTTATTGTTGGTACATATTATGGGTTTACTCTTGTTAACCTTATGATTTTTTTATGGAAATATTCTCCCATCGCTAAAAAAATATCATCAATCAATCCCCATATCTCCCCGAGTTCTAAATGCCAAGCTGAAAAAATGTTAGCCATGCTTCGAATATATTTGAATGCATTTTTTCCATATTTTGATTTGATTTTTTTCATTAGTTTGATAACTTTGTTTCCATTAAATATTCTTTCGAGAATGTTAGACTAACTTATTCCTTATCATTGCCACATTTTTCTATGAATTCATTAAGAATAAATCTGACCCTTTAGATCAAATTCATTTTCATTTCTCGTGCTCATTATCAACATTATGATCCCATTCCAATAACTTTGATTATGTTTCTGTTAAACCAACGTAAATGGTGCACTTCACTTTGTTTGAAAAAGATAGTTATTGGGATATTCCCTGAATCAATTGTCTTTTAGCCTCTATTGAATGGTTCCCTCCAATTACATAATATTTATAATCAAAACATTGTGTCTTTTCAAATGCATGTTTGTTGGGAACCCGACATGGATCAACAAGAACCACATAATCCACCACATGCGCATATGGATTGAACTCGAACAATGTTTTCAAATTATGTACATGTAGATGATGTTCCTTTCTAATTTGATATTGAGATTGTCCTTCATCCGGCCTATAAAATTGGCCGACATTAAGCTTAAATGTTTGGCCACCATAAATTAATTTATTCTTCCTCAAATAATATCGAATGGAATTTTGTTTTTTTGTTAATAATTCCATTCTCTAACTCGAGCACCTAGTGTTATGATTTTCTGTGCTTCCTTTAGAGCTTTCAATTTGTTCTTCACTGCTGCTCATGACTTTTATAGGTTGACCAAAATTTGATTTCTTCTTCTTATCGGTTAACATATCAAATTTTTTATAAACAATCTGTAACACCTCCTAATTCAAGAGAATTTTTTTTTTTTTCTCCCCCATCTAATATCTCAGCTAAGATTTTTCTCCCACGATAATGTCCTACAAAATTCAATATTTCCCCATGTGTACCTTAAAACCCATTATATAAAGTTTCATACATGAGGTGTTCCGGATCTAATATAAATCCGTACCAGTTGTTCCATAACAGATGTTCCATATATATATTTATATATCACTTGTTCCATATATAAATTCATAACACTGCTCCATATATATATTTATATACTTATATAATAATAAACACCTATTCCATATATATTTATACATCACATATATATAGGTATAGAGCCTTTGATAACTCATTGCTTACGCATATATGGGTATATAACCTATCTATATAGATATACCAATACATTCACCATCGTTACAATTCATTTTAATGCGCACACACCCCATAAAAATGACCCATAAAGGAATATATGATTCATATGCATATAGATAGCCATTTCATCGACATTATTTATTCATGCTTGCGTATATATATATATACATAGCACACATGTGCCAGAAGTAACCTACTCTTATAATTTCATTACATCGGCATATATATATATATGTTGAAAACTAAATCGAACTTCTACTTACGCCTATGTCATATCTATTTACGTATACCTTACCCATACGTTTAAATACGTTTGTGCATGTGAGGCGTCGTATACCCGTTATCATTTCCGAGATGTAGCGATTCGACGCCCGTTTCATATTAAGGCATGGCGGACTCGTGGATCATTAAAACAATGATTCACTATTAAATATGGAGCGCCGAACCCCACCAATTTTTGTATAACCCAAACCCCCTGATTATGGATTTTGTTGGCGTCGTTTTATTAATCAACTCGATAATAAATTATTCGTGACAAGTTATATCATCGTGATTTATACTCTCACGCCATGAGAGTTTGTAATGCGTGTTGACCGCCACGCCTATGGACGTTCGCATTATACAATCTCGGGAGCGCCTGTGCTTGTACTGCGTCGAATCATAATCGTTTCCTACAGCGGCGCGCATATGATTTGTTTGTTTGGTTATATTTATACGCACCATGCGTATCAACTTAAATGAGACAACAAAATTTTGTGCTCCGACCGATCTACCTTTATTTGCGATTACATTCAAATGTTTCGATGGTTTTTGTACAATGGGAAGGCGTCTTGCACAGAGTTTGAGGTACCGATGCCGGCGCTTGCATTCATGCCCGCAAGAAATTTGCGTGTACCACGCGCTAGTTGTCGATCCGTACTGGCCCAAAGATCGCGTGAGTCAATGTCTGCCGCACTGCCTACAACTCCATTTCATCCACATGTACCTCCGATGTCGGCTCGGCCTGGTTTTTCCGAATCAACTTGGAGATTTTTCTCGATTTGTTTGGGGCAAGGATTAGGGTTTACCTACCCTTCCCATCCGCCGGCTCATAACAAAACCTCAATTTACTCTCCTTCCCCTTCGTGTTATATAGGGCCGGCTCAACTCGCTGTGCCTAGTCGTATCTCAGCTTGTTGTGTTTAAATTTTTTTTTCACCCTTTCCCTCGTCTGGTATGCGAGTAAGCTCGGGCGATCAAGGCGGGAACACTATGGCGATTTAAGAGTATTGGCTCCGCTCCGGGAGGGAAGTTTGATAACAGGGGTTTATATTCTCGCACCCTAGTTCGATCTTCGCTGTGTTCTATGTTTTAAATTTTTTTTTTTTTATAGTTTTGTTTTTTTATATTCGCTGAGACTAATGCGACCGATTTTCTTTTGCATGTCTCTGGACCGGCCAAGCTTATTACGCTCACTCGGACCGGCAACCATGCTTCTTCTCCAACACAGCGTCATCCCCTTCGACTCTATTTTCGGTCGCGGCTCGACGCAACTCTCGTAATAGCGTGCATGGTCGAAGTAGCATTCCTATGGTTGTCGTATCAATATGTGTTGTTTTTTATTTAATGGCGCATCGCGTCCGTTTTCTTTTTTTTTTCAAACGACTTACATGTGTCAAGTTCGAAAGTTACTGTTATACCAATACGTAGGTTCATGCTCTCCGGTTTATTTTTCGTGCGTTCAAGACTCTAGCATTATTGATAATCAATACCGACCGTCGGGACCCAAGGTTGACTAGTTGTATGTTTCCATTTGCCTATCTAACTCGTACCGAGATCATTGCGTAATAGCCCTTCGGTTCCGTGCGCTTTTCGTTTGTGTTTATTGCGTATGGCGTCGACCGCTAACGGAACTCGCCAAGGAGAGAACGAGCTTTAACTTTGCACCCTTCTCAACGTGATTTCGCCCGTACATTTTTTTTTGTTTTATTTTATACTGTCGTTTTTGCTCGGCCTCAAAATATCCGTATCCGCAGACCGGCGTTGAGAATGAAATATACCGCCCTTCAGCAAGTAGCAATTTTCTTTCCTCTAGAGCCATATGCCCATTCGATACCCCGGCATACCCATGGTGCTCGGCCCGGCTATCGTCGTTCATTCGTAGTTGTATAGTTGGGTCGGGTGCCTGCCGTTGTTTAAAAATGATCATCCATGCGACAGTCGAAATCGTATAATAGACAATCATGGATATAATAGGAATCACATGCATGTATAAAACAAATTCGGTTAAATTGCATATCGTGTTAAACAAACTCCTAAAACGCCGACGCGTTAATAGCCGTTCCATTCCGAGGTTATTTGGTCGCTCCATTTCATAGTAAGTCGAATAGTCATTAGGGTTTAATATGGTTGGAGCGTGCACCAAGTCGCATTGACATATAATACATGTATATATATCTCACCAAAATATTCTTTTATACTCGTTGATTTACAATGAGTCATGATTTAACTCACTGCACTTTCACGTTTTAAGTTTTAATGCATGCATATATGTATATATATATATATCTATGTATTGTTATTAATTTGGTTTCGCGGCCTTGAAATTTCTATTTCTCCAATTCGATGTATACATATAGGTATTCGCTGGTGCTTGGATGCGATCATAAAGCGCAAATTTGAGTCTTCCCTCGCTATGATACTTGGTTCAATGAATTTAAGGTAGCTTAGAAATGCAATATATATATGTATATATATACTTAGAATTGTTATGAGAATCTTATAGACTAGAAATTTTCTTTCTTTCTCCAGCACAGATTTCGACTTTCATATGATAATGTCTTTACTTTCATCCTTTGTTTGTATTTAGTACCATGTAAATTTCGGTTCTGCTACAATATTTTTTCATAGCTATACACATGAGTCATATAATAGCACATTTGTGTCGACAGGAACAAGAAAAGTATTTAATTATCTGTAGAGACTAAGTAACTTCAGATTTAAACCGACTTGGTTTAGAGTTTATCGGGGTTTCTACTCTATGGATTTTTGGTCTACAACTAAACGAATCTGAAAGGTGAATGCCTTAAGATGGATTTCGTTAAATGTAGTACTAAAATCAATCATACCATTTCATTTAAGTTTTTATATGTAGCCAATTCATACCATAATAAATCAAAATGAAACAAGAATTTCGAGAACATACCACTATTGCAAATGACCAACCTCCCAACCTTAGAGTCCTCTTTGTCTCCCGGGACTCACCCCCCGAGCCGAGATCACCTCCCTAGAACGGATCAACCTCCGATCTCGCTTAGGAGCAACTTATTTAAGCTCATATTTCCCCAAAGCATGTTTCTAATTCACGCGTCCCGAATAGCAGGGATGCTTTCTTTCCCTGTTTAGCCTAGGCTTCCCATTTTGGGATTCTTTAAAAGTCGCTTTTAAGCTTTTCCTCGACTTTTCCAGCTTTTTCTCTACCTCTTCCCAACTACTTTCCTCTTCATTGGGGAAATTTAGATTCCTCCTCAAATCTAAATTAATTTCTTTCAAGGATTTTTTGAAAGATTTTGGGGATTTGTTGCCTTATCCATCCTCATGGATTTGGCAAGTGATCTCTAATTCTCATCTTGGTCAAAATGCACAATCATTTTATTTATTTCCTCAAATAAAATATGCAAATACATTCACACCATACTTATCCCTTTGGGGTCCACCCCCTTAGGATTAAAGTTCAAATGTCTAACTTTAAAATTTCAACACACAAATTGGGGGGTGTTACATATTCCCCCTCGAAAATAAACACCGTCCTCGGTGTTGTTATTCAACTACTAGAGTTCACTTAAACAAAAATGGATATTTCTCCATCATTTCAGCTTCCCTTTCCCAGGTAGCTTCTTCAGCGAAAGTAAAGTGCTTCCATTGCACTTTTACTCGACGCACCGTTCGTTTCTCAATTCAATTTCTTCCCGCTCCAATATTTGAAGCGGTTACTGCAGAAAACTCCCCTTACGGGTTCCACCCTGTACAACATTCCAATCAACTATGTGAGAAGCATCATGCACATATCTTTTTAATAATGAAATATGAAACACATCATGCACTCTAACATGGGGTGGTAAGGCGACTTGTAAGCCACTGGTCCCACCCTTTCTAAAACTTTCAAAAGGCCCACAATATCTAGGAGCAAGTTTTGCACAACTTCCCGACATAAAGTGTGCTCTTTTTTGGGTTTGATGCGCAAATACACATGATCCCCCCACTTTGAATTCTCGGTGCACTCTTTTCTTATCAGCATAGCTTTTTTCGGCGATCTTGTGCTTGTCTTGATATTTCTTTGTATCTGTTTAACAATTCTTTCCATCTCTTGTAAGTGCATACGGTCCCAACACTAGTTTATCCTCTCGGTTGGCTCCAGCTCAAGGGAGTACGACACTTTCTTCCCATAGAGTGCCTCAAACGGACTCATCTTTAATAGAGGATTGGTAGCTATTATTATAGGCAAACTCGGCTAAATGCAGATACTCTTCCCACTTTGATGGCCTATCCATCACATACATTCTCAACATATCCTCCAAAATTTGATTCGTCCTTTCGTTTGCCCATCGGTTTGAGGGTGATAGGCGGTACTAAAATTCAGCTTAGTACCCATCCCTCCAAACAATCCTTTCCAAAAATGCTGCCGTAAACTTAGCATCTCGATCCGAAACAATTACTTTGGGAACTCCATGAAGCCTTACTATCTCCTTCAGAAAAACATTTGCTACTTGAGTTGTTCCGAAAGTAGATTTCACTAGTATAAAGTGGGCGGCTTTTGGTTAAAGTGTCTACTACCACCATTACGAATCATGTTGATATTTGGTTTTTAGGGTAGTCCCGTTATAAAATCCATGGAAAGCGTGTCCCATTTCCATTACTGCAATTGGCAAAGGGTTTAGAAAGACCCTGCTGGATGTTGATGCTCAACCTTTGACTAGTTGACATTCCATACATCTACTTAAATATTCTGCCACATCTCTCTTCATTCCCTGGCCGTAACAACTTCTTCTTCAAGGTCTAGTTAACATCTTTTGGTATCCCTGGATGTCCCTGCATAAGGGTTGTTTGTGATATTCATCTAAAATTTCTCTTTTTAATGACTCTATATTTGGAATATACAACCTTTGTTTTTGTAATAGAGCAGCCCTTTTTGGTTTTTTGAGTGAAATCAGATTTTTATCCCTTTTCCGTAGTTTCACCAAGAGTGCTTCATAGTTGGGATCTTGAGTTGCTGCTTTTCTCACCAACTCTTCTATCTCAATCTGAGCACTACTCCCAATCATTTGTTTAAATGTTTGACAAGCATTTCTACTTAATGCATCAGCAACTTTATTTTCTTTCCCCTTGATATGTTTTATGTCCATATCAAATTCACTTAAAAAAGGACAACCATCCGGCTTGTCTTGCATTCGAAAGTCGCTTTGGGAAAAGAAATATTTGAGACTAATATGATCAGTCATCAATGTGAACTTTTTTCCCCAGAAGATAGTGCCGCCACATTTTTCAAAGCATGGATAACGAGTACTAAATTCTAAATCATATGCACTATAATTTCGTTCATGTATTTTCGATTTTCTAGATTCATATGCAATAACTGAATTTTCCCTCGCAATGGGACTCCTCCTAACCCCTTCTCTGCAAGCATCCGTACATACAACAAACTCTTTATCAGGGATCAACAATTTTTAATATAGGGGCTGAAATAAGTTTTTGTTTTAATTGTTCGAAAAGCTATTTTGACATTTCTCGATCCACACGAACTTGACACCCTTTCTTTGTAATGAAGTTATGGGATGTGCTATAGCAGAAAATCTCTCCACAAATCTACGATAATAGCCCGCAATTCCCCATGAAATGACCTTACTGTTGAAACATCGGTTGGGGAGCTGGCCATTCTTTAATTGCTTTTATCTTTTCAGGTCAACTGCCAAGCCCTTTTTCGAAATAATATGACCCAAATATTGAATCTTTATCCTTGTAAAATTCACATTTCTTGAACTTGGCATATAGTGGGATTTTCTTTTCAAAGTTTGCAACACTATTCTCGGATGTTCCTTGTGTTCATCTTTGTTTTTGGAGTAGACTAAAATATCATCTATGAACACTAGAACAAATTTATCCAAATACTTATTTAACACATCTGTTCATCGAGGCACATAAAGGTGGCAGGGCATTTCGTCGAACCAAAAAGGTAGGACTACAAATTCGTAATGTCCCATACAGTTCGAAAAGTTGTTTTGCTAATGTCTTCTTCTTTGATTCTGAGTTGGTGATACCCGATCCTTAAGTCAATCTTTGGAAAAGACTCGAGGCCCCTCTCACTTGATCAAAAAGATCATCAATTCTAGGAAGTGGATATCTATTCTTAATGGTCAACTTGTTCGATTGACGATAATCAATGCACATCCTAAAAGTTCCATCCTTCTTTTTAACAAATAGAACGGGTGCTCCCCACGGAGACACACTTGGTCTAATGTAACCTTTATCCAATAATTCTTGCGACTGCATCTTCGCTCCATAAGTTCAGGGTAGGGACTCATCCGATAAGGGGAGCTCAGGGAAACAGTGTAGCTCCCGGCATCGGATCTATGGAAAAATCAATCTCTCTTTTGGGGGGGGAAGATGAGGGAATCTCCTTGGGAAAAGACTTCTTTAAATTCCCTTACCATCCGGTATAGTCATTCATCAATTCTTCCTCGGTTCTCTGTTCTACTTTCTTCCACATGTACTTGCATAGACTTGGTATCCTTTTCGTAGCTGTTCTTTTTCAATTGTAAGGCTGATATTTGTCTTACTGAAATGGATTTTTGGTTTCCCTTTTAGTGTAAAAGGTTTCCCTTCTTCATCCACACAATGCGAGGGTTTTATCCCAGCGGTTCATCGAAAGCTTTCTTCTTTTCCGACCAATCCATTCCTATCAACGGATCATAGGATCCTAATGGCAATATGTTCAAATTTACTTCTGTTGGAAAGCCATTTAATTGTATTGCTGTTTTGGGCAACTTTATGTGTGACTTTTCTCTTAGTTCCGGTGGCTAGCTGTACCAACCATGATCGCTGAAATTTTTCGAGGTTTAATTTTACATTTTTCTACAATTCCGGGACTAATGTAACTCAAAGAAGCACACGGATCAATCAAAACAGATAGTAGGTAGGTCAGAAAATCTTACCCTCCATTTCCACCATGGTTGCTTGATGTTCGCTTGCCGATTTTCCAAGGCCGCATCGATAGTTGGTATATTTCTGGCTGTGTCATTGCGTTGTTGCCTCTCGCTCTCTCTTGATCATGTGTATATTTCGATGGGGGCAGTCCCTCATCATATGGGGTTCTCCACGCCCCAACATTTCAAAGGTTCCTTCATTCGACTGTCCCTTCCTTTTTATTGTTCCCTTCTACTTGTTTTGAAGCCACTTTGGGGATCGAGCAGTTTGACTTTCTTTTTGGTTTATTGAATTTTTTTCCCTCGATGATCTCTACCAAAATTTCTTAGATATGCTCAGGTTTTGGTCTTTTACCTTTGAACTCACCCTTGTTCACCCAGCTCTCTCCCTTGTTCGAGCTTTACCTTTAAACTGCCGATAGCATAATCTTGCCTTTCTAATGACTTCATCCATGGTCTTTGGGTTGTCAAAACTCTATTTTCTCCTTGTACACGATAGGCAAACAATTTAAAAACCTTTGCACCTTTTGCCTTTTTCTTCCCTAATGTAAGGGACATACCTCGGTAAATTAGTAAACTTAGTGACAAACTCATCAATAGTGAGCTGTCTCTAGTCTAAGTTCATGGAATTCTTTAGCTTTGTCATCATAATAACGTTCATTCAAATAACGATTTTTGAACTTAGCTCTGAAAATCTTCCCAAGTAAAGCTGTCTTTTCATCAATGGCATGCACCATTTTTCGTCTCTTCCCACCACGGTAGTAGCCTTTTCCTTGTAGCTGATACACGAAACTAATCCGGCCTTCGGATTGCTCTCATATTCATATACTTGGAAATACTTGATCATGTTCAAGCAACCAAGCTTCAGAGCATCCTCTTCCTTCTCCCCCATCATAGGAGGGAGGTTTTGATCTTTCTAAATTCTCACTGCAATTCTCTTTTCTGCTTTATGTTGATGTCTAGCGGCATCATCATCATCGACTCATCCATCTTTCTCTTTCCGGAACCTTCGCCTTCTGGCTGTTCCGGGGAAGTTAGTTCTCCGATGAGCTTTTCCTGCTCCTTACTTGGGCGATGACAACATGTCATTTTCGACTTCTCAGTTCAGCCCAGTTCTCGTTGCACCACTGTGCAACATAGCCATTACCGGGGCATTGGGATCCGGAGTAGCAAACTCATCACGGCAGCATCCACATAAATTCCTCCATCTTCACCCATTTTTGGCACCATCGTACACACTCATACATGCCGATTAGTAAGACAAATATACAATCTCTACAATGCTCAATAATATTTAGAATTCGAGTGAGCTACATAATATACCCAATTTTTTGCACTTGGGCTCCGATACCATTTGTAACACCTCCTAATTCAAGAGAATTTTTTTTTCCCTCCCCCTATCTAATATCTCGCTAATATTTTTCTCCCACGATAATGTCCTACAACATTCAATATTTCCCCATGTGTACCTTAAAACCCATTATATAAAGTTTCATAACATGAGGTGTTCTCGATCTAATATAAATCCGCGTAATGTACCGTTCCATAATGGCCTGTCTATGTATATATATATTTATATATCACTTGTTCCATATATAAATTCATAAATGTTTGTTCCATATATATATTTATATATCACTTATATAATAATAAACACCTATTCCAGGTATATATTTATACATCACATATATATAGGTATATTTCCTTGATAACTCATTTGCTTGCGCATATATGGTATATAACTCATCTATAGATATACCAATACATTCACCATCGTTATTCATTTTAATACATACACCCATACAAATGACCCATAAAGGAATATATGACCATACGCATATAGATAGCCATCATCGACATTATTTATTTGTTTTTATGTATATATATATATATATAGTACATGTGCGAAAGGGCAACCTACTCTTATAATTTCATTACATCAGTATATATATGTTGACAACCAAATCGAACTTTGCCTTACGCTCATACCATACCTATTACGATACCTTACCCATACGTTTAAATACGTGTGTATGTCGCGCGCGTATACATGTTATCAATTCCGTAGATGTATGATTCGACGCCCGTTTCATATTAGCATGGCGGACTGTGGATCATTAAAACAATGATTCACTATTAAATATGGAGCGCCCAACCCCTCTACTCAATTTCTCGTATAACCCAAACCCCGATCATGGATTTTGTTGGCGTCGTTTTATTAATCAACTCGATAATAAATTATTCGTGACAAGTTATATCATCGTGATTTATACTCTCACCCGCGTACGCTTGTACGTGTTGACCGCCACGCCTATGGACGTCGCATTATACAATTCGCAGCGGCCGGTCGAATGCGTCGAATCATAATCGTTTCGGTTTGTGCCGGCGCGCACAAGGATTTGTTTGTTTGGTTATACGCATAGTACGCACCATGCGATCGGATCCGAATGGAGACACGTGTAGCTTAGGTTCCGACTCGATCTACCTTTATTCGTATCATACCAAATGTTTCCATGGTTTTGGCACATAGGAAGGCGTCTTTGCACAGGAGTTTGAGGTACCGTATGCCGGCGCGTGCATTCATGCCCGCAAGAAATTAAGGTACCGCGGTTAGTTGTCGATCCGCACCGGCCCGCACTCGCATGAGTCAATGTCCGGCCGCACTTACCCGCAACTCCATTTCATCCACGTGTACCCCCGATGTTGGCTCGGTTTTTCCGTAACTTGGAGATTTTTTCTGATTTGTTTGGGGTAGTGGGATTAGGGTTTCACCTACCCTTCCCATCCGGATCTGAAGAAACCTCGAAACGTAATCTCCTTCCCTTCGTTATATAGCTGGCTCAATCACATAGGTTTGTGGCCGTATTCCGCCTGTTGTGTTCGAAATTTTTTTCACCCTTCGGCCCGTAAGGCGCGAGTCTTTTCCGATGGATTTGAGGCGGAAACACTCATGGCGATTTAAGAGTATTGGCTCCGCTCCGATGGAAGTTTGAGCACAGGGCTTATATTCCGCACCCTAGTTCGACCCCGCTTTGCCCTATGTTTTAAATTTTTTTTTTTTTATAGTTTTGTTTTTTTTTTTATATTCGGCTTGAGACTAATGCGACCGTTTTCTTTGGTGTCTCTTGACCGCTAAGCTTATTATGCCTCACCTCGGACCGGGCAGCCTACAGGCTTTCTCCAACATACAGTGCCGTCCCCTTTGACCTCTATTTTCGCTTGTGTTCTCACGCAACCTTCGTATTTAATAGCGTCCATGGTCGATAGCATTCCTATGGCCGTTGTACCAATATGTGTTGTTTTATTTAATGGCGATCGCGTCTCCGTTTCTTTTTTTTTTTTTCAAAACGATTTACATATGTCAAGTTTGAGTTAATGCTATACCAATACAGAGGTTCATGCCTCTGGTTTATTTTCTATGCGTTTAGCACTCTAGCATTATCGATAATCAATACCGACCGTCGGGACCTAAGTTTGACTAGTTGTATGTTTCCATTTGCCTATCTAACTCGTACTAAGACTGGCCGGCGAATAGCCCTTCGGTTCCAAAGCTTTTCGTTTTTGTTTACCGTGCATGGCGTCGACCGCTAACGGACCCCGCCATGGAGAGAACGAGCTTTTAACTTTGGTAACTCCCCTTCAAACGTGATTTCGCCCGTACATTTTTTTTGTTTTATTTCGTATACTATTGTTGTCTCCGTCTCAAAATATCCAGACCGCACCGGGTGTTGAGAATGAAAATATACTACCTTCTTGTGCAGCAATTTTATTTCCTCTAGAGCCATATGCCCATTCGACACTCTCTCGCGTACGTTGGGTGCCTACCAAGCATCGTCGCGTTCATTCGTAGTTGTATAGTTGGGCTCAAAAGCCCGGGCCAGTTGCTTAAATACGACTATCCATGCGACAGTCAAAATCGTATAATAGACAATCATGGATATAATAGGAATCACATGCATGTATAAATACCGTTTAAATTTGCATATCGTGTTAAAACAAACCCTAAACGCCGAGGGCGTTAATAGCCGTTCCATTCGAGGCGATTGTTGCTCCATTTCATAAGTCGAATAGTCATTAGGTTTAATATGGTTGGACCGTGCGCCAAGTCGCATCGTACATATATAATACATGTATAGGTACCTCACCAAAATATACTATGGCACTCGTTGATTGTGCAATGAGTCCTGCGGTTTTTAACTCACTTTGCCACTTCCGTTTTAAGTTTTAATGCATTTATATATATATATCTATGTATTCTTATTAATTTGATTCGCGGCCTTGAAATTTTATTCTCCAATTCATGTATACATATAGGTATTAGCTAGT
The DNA here is from genome assembly GCA_034641835.2 of Pinus albicaulis. Taxonomy (NCBI): domain Eukaryota; kingdom Viridiplantae; phylum Streptophyta; class Pinopsida; order Pinales; family Pinaceae; genus Pinus; species Pinus albicaulis. The sequence continues at coordinate 1,998,667,178 of CM076575.1, read as the reverse complement.
GCTTGAATGCGAGGGATCCTAGCCACAATTTGAATCTTCCACTATGATACTTGGTTCAAGAATTTAAAGTAGAATTAGAAATAACTAATGTTATGAGAATCCTATAGACTAGAATTTTTCTTTCTATAGTACAGATTTCGAATTTCATATGATAATGTTTTACTTTCTTCTTTTGTATTTAGACCATGTAAATTCGATTCTGCTAAATATTTTTTCTAGCATACACATGAGTCATATAATAGCACATTTGTGTCTACAGAGGAACAAGATATTTAATTATCTGTAGAGACTAAGTAACCTCAGATTTAAACCGACTTGGTTTAGAGTTTACGGGGTTTCTACTCTATGGATTTATGGTCTACAACCAAACGTAAATCTGAAAGGTGAATGCCTTAAGATGGATTCACGTTAAATGTAGTACTAAAATCAATCATACACAATTTCTCTTAAATTTTTATATGTAGCCAATTCATACCATAACAAATCAAAATGAAACAAGAATTTCGAGAACATACCACTATTGCAAATGACCAACCTCCCAACCTTAGAATCCTCTTTGTCTCCCGGGACTCACCCCCCAGAGCCGAGATCACCTCCCTAGGACGAGATCAACCTCCGATCTCGCTTTAGGAGCAGCTTATTTAAGCTCATATTTCCCCAAAGCATGTTTCTAATTCGCGTCCCGAATAGCAGGATGCTTTCTTTCCCTGTTTAGCCTAGGCTTCCCATGTTGGGATTCTTTAAAGCCGTTTTAAGCTTTTCCTCGACTTTTCCAGCTTTTCTCTACCTCTTCCCAACTACTTTCCTCTTCATTGGGGAAATTTAGATTCCTCCTCAAATCTAAATTAATTTCTTTCAAGGATTTTTTGAAAGATTTTGGGGGATTTGTTGCCTTATCCATCCTCATGGATTTGGCAAGTGATCTCTAATTCTCATCTTGGTCAAAATGCACAATCATTTTATTTATTTCCTCAAATAAAATATGCAAATACATTCACACCATACTTATCCCTTGGGGTCCACCCCCTTTAGGATTAAAAGTTCAAATGTCTAACTTTGAAATTCCAACACATGAATTGGGGGTGTTACATATTCCCCTTTGAAAATAAACACCGTCCTTGGTGTTGTTATTCAACTACTAGAGTTCATTTTGCAAATAAAAATGGATATTTTTCCATCATTTCAGCTTCTCTTTCCCAGGTAGCTTCTTCAGCAGTAAAGTGCTTCCACTGCACCTTTACTCTTGCTACTGTTCTGTTTCTCAATTCAATTTCTTCCCGCTCCAATATTTGAAGCAGTTCTGGAAGAAACTCCCCTTCTGGTTCCACCTGTACAACATTTCAATCAAATATGTGAGAAGCATCATGGACATATCTTTTTAACAACGAAACGTGAAACACATCATGAACTCTAACATGGGGTGGTAAGGCTAGCTTGTAAGCCACTGGTCCCACCCTTTCTAATATTTCAAAAGGACCACCATATCTAGGATCCAGTTTTGCACAACTTCCAGCATAGAGTGTGCTCTTTTTGGGTTTAATATGCAAGTACACATGCTCCCCCACTTTAAATTCTCGGTGCACTCTTTTCTTATCAGCATAGTTTTTCTGGCGATCTTGTGCTGTCTTGATGTTTCTTTGTATCTGTTTAACAATTCTTTCCATCTCTTGTAAAGCATCTGGTCCCAACATTAGTTTATCTTCTGGCTGACTCCAGCTCAAAGGAGTATGACACTTCCTTCCATACAGTGCCTCAAACGGACTCATTTTGATGGAGGATTGGTAGCTGTTATTATAGGCAAGTTCAGCTAAATGCAAGTAATCTTCCCACTTTGATGGTCTATCCATCACATACATTCTCAACATGTCCTCCAAAATTTGATTAGTTCTTTCCGTTTGACCATCGGTCTGAGGGTGGTAAGCAGTACTAAAATTCAATTTTGTGCCCATACCTCCAAATAGCCCTTTCCAAAAGGCGGCTGTAAACTTAGCATCTTGGTCAGAAACAATCACCTTTGGCACCCCATGGAGCCTTACTACCTCCTTCAGAAACACATTCGCTACTTGAGTTGTCCCAAAGGTAGATTTCACTGGTATAAAATGTGCAGCTTTTGTTAAAGTGTCTACTACTACCATTACTGAGTCATGTTGATGTTTGGTTTTGGGTAATCCTATTATGAAATCCATGGAAACTGTGTCCCATTTCCATTCTGCAATCGGTAAAGGGTTTAAAAGACCAGCAGGATGTTGATGTTCAACTTTGACTAGTTGACATTCCATGCATCTACTTAAATATTCTGCTACATCTCTCTTCATTCCTGGCCATAATAACTTCTTTTTCAGGGCTCTTAACATTTTCTGATATCCTGGATGTCCTGCATATGGCTGTTTGTGGTACTCAACCAAAATTTCGCTTTTTAAGGACTCTACATTGGGAATATACAATCTATTTTTATAACAGATCAGCCCTTTTTGGTTTTGAGTGAGATCAGTTTTCATCTTTTTTCTGTAATTTCACCAGAAGTGTTTCATAAATTGTGTCTTGGTTTGCTACCTTATTCACCAAATCTTCTACATCGATATGAGCACTACTTCCAGTGCTATTGATATTCTGACAAGCATTTCTGCTCAATGCATCAGCAACCTTATTTTCTTTCCCTCTAATATGTTTTATATCCATATCAAATTCACTTAAAAAGGACAGCCATATGGCTTGTCTAGCATTCAAATCAGTTTGGGAAAAGAAATATTTGAGACTAATATGATCAGTCATCAACGTAAATTTTTTTCCAAGAAGATAGTGCCGCCACATTTTCAAAGCATGGATAACAGCTGCTAATTCTAAATCATAGGCACTATAATTATGTTCATGTATCTTCATTTTCCTAGATTCATAGGCAATAACTGAATTTTCCTGCAAATGAACTCCTCCCAATCCTTCTCTACAGGCATCCGTACATACCACAAATTCTTTGTCAGGATCTGCAATCTTCAGTATAGGGGCTGTAGTAAGTTTCAGTTTTAATTGGTCAAAATTGTTTTGGCATTTTTCAGTCCATTCAAATTTGACACCTTTCCTTTGTAATGACGTGATGGGATGTGCTATGGCAGAAAACCTCTCTACAAATCTGCGATAATAGCCTGCAATCCCCATGAATGATCTCACTGCTGAAACATCAGTTGGTACAGGCCATTCTTTTATAGCCTTTATCTTTTCAGGGTCAATAGCAAGGCCTTGTTCAGAAATAATATGACCCAAATATTGGATCTTATCTTTATAAAACTCACATTTGCTAAACTTGGCATATAGCTGATTTTCCTTTAGAGTTTGCAATACTATCCTCAAGTGTTCTTTATGTTCCTCCTCACTTTTTGAATAAACTAAGATATCATCTATGAATACAAGGACAAATTTATCCAAGTACTTGTTTAACACACTGTTCATTAGGCACATAAATGTGGCAGGGGCATTTGTCAAACCAAAAGGTAGGACTACAAATTCGTAGTGACCATACCTGGTTCGAAAGGCTGTTTTGCTGATGTCTTCTTCTTTAATTCTAAGCTGGTGATAACCAATCCTTAAATCAATTTTCGAAAATACTGAAGCTCCTCTCACTTGATCAAAAAGATCATCAATTCTAGGCAAAGGGTATCTATTTTTAATGGTCAACTTATTCAGTTGACGATAATCAATGCACATCCTAAAAGTTCCATCCTTCTTTTTCACAAACAGCACCGGTGCTCCCCAAGGAGATACACTCGGTCTGATATACCCTTTATCTAACAGTTCTTGCAAGTGCATTTTCAGTTCCATCAGTTCAGGAGGACTCATTCGATAAGGCGCTCGGGAGACAGGTGTTGCTCCCGGCACCAGATCGATTGAGAAATCAATCTCTCTTTTGGGGGGAAGATGAGGGATTTCCTTTGGAAAAACTTCCTTAAATTCTCTTATTACTGGTACAACATCCAGTAATTCCTCCTCAGTTTTCTGTTCTGTTTCTTCCACATGCACTGCATAAACTTGGTATCCTTTTCTAGCTGTTCTTTTTAATTGCAATGCTGAAATTTGTCTTACAGAAATAGGTTTTTGTTTCCCTTTAAGAATAAAAGGTTTCCCTTCCTCATCTACACAATGCAAAGTCTTATCCCAACAGTTCATCAAGGCTTTCTTCTTTTCCAGCCAGTCCATTCCTATCAGTAGATCATATGACCCTAAGGGCAGAATGTTCAAATTTACTTCTGTTTGAAACTCATTTAATTTGATTACTGTTCTGGGCAGTTTATGTGTTACCTTTCTCTTAGTTCCAGTGGCCAGCTATACCAACCATGACTGTTGAAATTTTTCAGTTTTTAAGTTACATTTTTCTACAATCTTTGGACTAATGTAACTCAAAGAAGCACCTGGATCAATCAGAACAGTAACAGATAGGTCAGAAATCTTACCCTCCATTTCCACCATGGTTGCTTGATGTTCTGCTTGCCGATTTTCCAGGGCTGCACTGATAGTTGGTATATTTCTGGCTATATCATTTACTGTTGTCGCTTCTCGATCTCTCATGATCATATGAATGTTTCGATGAGGGCAGTCCCTCAACAGATGGGGTTCTCCATAGCCCCAACATTTCAGGGGTTCTCTCATTTTGATTATCCCTTCCTTTTTACTGTCTCCATCTATTTGTTTGGAAGCTACTTGGGACTGAGCAGTTTGACCTTCTTTGGGTTTATTAAACTTTTTCTGCTGATGGTCTCTGCCAAAATTTTTCAAATAGGCTGGTTTCTGTTTCCTCACTTTGAACTCATTTTTATTTACCCAGCTTTTCCCTTGTTCAGTTTTTCCTTTGAACTGTTGGTAACATAATCTGGCTTTTCTAACAGCTTCGTCCATTGTTTTTGGGTTGTCAAACTCGATTTTCTCTTTGTATACAGCAGGCAAGCAATTCAGAAATCTTTGAACTTTTGCCTTCTCTTCCCTTATGTAGGGTACATATCTTAAAATATTTGTAAACTTAGTAACAAACTCATCAATAGTGAGTTGTCCCAGTCTAAGTTCATGAAATTCTTTGGATTTATCATCATGGTAACGTTCATTTAGGTAGCGGTTCTTGAACTTAACCTGAAAATATTCCCAGGTGACTATCTTTTCATCAATGGCATGCACCATTTTTGTCTCCTCCCACCACAAGGTAGCCTTACCTTGTAGCTGGTAGACAGCTAATCTGGCCTTCAGATTACTTTCATATTCATAAACATGGAAATACTTGATCATGTTCAATAACCAAGCTTCCGTATCTTCCTCCTTCTCCCCATCATAGGAGGGAGGCTTGATTTTTCGGAATTCCCCCTGTAACTCCTTTTTCTGTTTGTATTGATGCCTTACTGCATCCTCATCTTCAGACTCATCAGTTTTCCTGTTTCCGGAACCTTCGCCTTCCTGGCTGTTCCGCGAAGTTAATTCCCTGATGAGCTTTTCCTGCTCCTCACTGGCTAATGACAATCTGTCATTCTGGATTTTTATCTTAGCCAACTCTTGTTGCAATTCCCACAACATAGCCATCATGGGCGCATTTGGATCTGGTGCATTATCCTCATCACACAGATCAACATAAATTTCGCCAACTTCTTCCATTTCAGCACCACTGTACACACTCAACACAGATTAGTGAAAATAAAAATAAAATAAAACTTTTTTTTTCCACAGAATTTACTTTATATAGTGAATACACAGTAATAGTGAGCACAATGTCAGCAGGCCCGTTTTATAACTTGGGCTCCGATACCATTTGTCACACCTCCCATTTTCCAACAATTTTTTTATTTTTATTTTTTTTATTTTTATTTTTATTTTATTTTTATTTTATTTTATTTTTTTATTTTTTATATTTTTTTTTCTGTTTGGTTGCATCTTTTCCAGTTTAATGCTAATGAGACATTCTGTCATTTCGTTGTAGGTTTACACAATCATTACGTTGTATATTTACACAACTTTTCTTTTCAATTGCTATTCATATCTCCACTCTATCTTACCACATTGCAATTTATTTGATTCATAATAATTATAATTATATGAATTATAATTACATCAGACATAACCTAATGTCTTTATTCTATCACCCCACTTCCGTATTCAATCTTCATTTTATATCACAAACCTTTGGACTCTAAATCGATTTATATAGAGGGGGTTTCGATTGGGTTCTACATGAATCCCATGTTATTATAGTGCCACGAACCTATGGGAACCCATTAGGTCGTTCACATTTACATTTCGTTGATCACATACAACCTTAGCGGGATTTTATCTACCTCGTTGATAATGATGCGAGTCTGGCATTCGGTCCTTCATTCTCGTTTCCGTCTTGTCAACGTTATATGAGTTTGGGCGTATTTAATTGGACCTCCACGTAATTATCAATTTGAAATTTTGTTCAATGAATTTTTGAATGGCGACGTCCATCTGTCTTCCACGTTCAGCTTTCATAAGGTTTTACATCTCGTCGTAAGGGTTATAGTTGGTCTCGCTCCATTTGTGATCACGTGGTGTTGGTTCCACGTAATACTAGATTCGTTCCACCAGCTTACTTCGTTCCCAAAGCGATTTTTCCACGGCATGGCCAGATCGATCTTCATTTATTTCACTACTTGTCATATTTAATTTTGAACAGAGGGTGTACATTACCTATTAACTCCTCGATCCGTGGCTTCACCATGCAGATCTCGTCAGGTGGACGACTCGGATGCATCTAGATATTAGGGTTTCGTTGTTTGATTCATAGCACATTGTTATAAATCGAGCTTGGTATTGGCTCGGCGGTTCTTTTACCTCCCTCTGCGTTTGGTTTATCTCTGGACCGTGAGTGACAACACCATGGACGCTGTGCGTGATTTTTTTCAGGCTTCGCCTTACTCCTGTGCGTTAACTGGCTCTGTCGGTAAGATCTTTTGTTAGACTTTGTAAAATTTCGCTTTATATTATTATTATTTCACAGACTGCCATCTATGATTGAGAGCTTCACAGTTTTCTTCATGCTAGTACTACGATTTTGGATTATCGTTTTCTGCTATCGGTCTAGATGGTGATATATATAACGAATGGCTCTATTTGTTTTGCAGAGAATGTGCTTTGGCCTTTTCAGGAATTTGATTGGCTTGATTTTCTTCCCTAGCCTTTGCGATTTCTTGTGCGTCTTCTCAGGAGTGAGACTGTACGCATGCTATCATGGCTCGTAGCCCAACCACGAGGGTATTAATCTAGCGCCATAATGACTCTACGCTCCTCAGCACTCTGGTTAGTAATTTTGTTGTTTGACCAAGCGCAGAACGAACTTTCTAATTGTTCGTTCTCTGGAGGTTTATCGTTTTTAGTCGATTCTTGAATGCAAACCTATATTCATGAAAATTCCATGGTTATATGTATCAGGTTAAAAATCGAATAGGGGATTCTCCCTTACCAGGTACGACGCCTTTCTCAGTCATTATTTTTACTTGGTTCATGTTATTTGTACTCTCTATGTAATGTCTCTCTTCTCCTCCTTTACCCAAACAAATTTTTTTTTTCTAGTCTTGGTTCACATTTCGTTTAACCGCTACTCTGGTTTTCACTAACATTTATAACTTATGAGTGTTTTCTGATAATCATTGATCAATAGCTATCCTTGGTTAAAAATGGTTATTCTCCCAGTCTTCTTTCATTTTAATGAGATATACATTCTTAATAATATTATTGGAAATCAATGCTAATTTTCATTACGATAATAATATACTAATTATAAAGATTAATAATATATTTGTTTTGTATTATTAACATATTACTTAATGTATTTGTTCCCCTAGCATTCATACTTTGGGTGTTGGGTTTTCTTACCCATTGGATCAATAATTCAGATGGGATCGAATATCAAATCCACATCGATTTTTATACCTTCACATAATGAAGTGTGTATCTGGTATATACCATTCAAACTCCATATTAAAGGCCGAGGGTTTAACGACCCACCCATGGTCGGTATGAAATGGAACGAATTATTAAATGGCCAGGGTTGAGGTGCATTCCGCCTTTGGTATAAATCCAGGTGAACCATAGGTTTATTTCAACCATATCTTTACCCTCCGTGCAGTAATAAAGATATTCCATTAATTCCATTCATACCTTGCCTGGAGGTACTCACGCGTTCACTGTGGTTTACAAATCTCATGATGGTTTTGACATTACTCTCGGCTCCGAAATTGTAGTCGTTTTTTTTTCTTAGTACTGTAATTGGTGAAGGGAAGACACATGACACTCGTAGCAGGAGGTACCGCGTCCAACTCAGAGCGTATTCAATTTTTTTTCCGTTTGTTTTGTACCCAGTTGTGGACTGGCTAACCATTGCAAATTTCGAGCCGGGTACAAAATTATTTCCGCGAATTAACTAGGAGATCGCCTCAGGATTTCGCTGAGATTTCTACCGTCGTAAACCTGGTTCCCGCGCTTGCCATTCCTTGTGCATAACTCTGGATCTGAGTATGTTGTTCAGTCATCGTTTTCGGTCTTAGGGTTACGATGTGCATTATAAAATATAGTCTTGAGGGAGTGTGCCATTTTTCCAGGTTGATTACTTCTCATCTTGCCTTTCAGTCTTTTTCCTCGGGCATAAGAGCTCATACAACCCTGAAGAGTGCAATGCAAGGCGAAGTTTCACCACTGGTAAATTGTTAATCGATTTCCTTCTCCGCTATTTTGTTCTGCGTTAATTTCCAAATGGTTTATTCCCCGGTGGGAAATTTTCCGGCGTTTGTTTACTCTCAGAACTGATTCTCTGTTGTTTCGTTCTCATTACCCTTAATACCCTGTGTTTTCTAAATCTCCTTACTCATTCCAGGTATAACCTGGTTTGTATGGTTTTTTCAATTCTGTCTATGGCTGGCTTGTATAGATTTTACCCATTCCTCCGGATTTTTCTTGTTCAGTTCTATTGGGTACCCTTGGATTCGATTTATCAACGATCTTGAGTCATTACTCTCCACGAAATGAGTAACAGTCCCAGGGTTTCGATCTCCTTCATCACTAATAACATAGGTCTGGTTTTCTATTTGTATTCATACCATTTTCTCGTTTACTATTTTACTACCCTTCTCGCAATGCATTCCAACTTCGTTTTGTTCTTATGCCAGGTACTAGGAGCACCGTCCTAACGAGCTTTGACTCCAGTAAATTTATTTCCCGCCTTGCTAAACTCCTCATGTCAGCTATATTTTTTATGGCTTGTTTACAGAACTGGTTGATATACCCTCCCATCGATGTGTTCGGAACATTGTAACATTGTATTATGTTGGTCACTGATATCATTTATTGTCTGCAAGGGTTTGCACCATGGTTTTTCCTATTTTACTCCACAACCCATCACAGAGTTTTTCCTTTTTACTTCTATTAACTATCGTCATAACCATAGTTACTTGCCGGGCAAAGTTTTAAGTTAATAACTCGTTGGAAACTATGTTTTTACACTGCATACGCTCCTCTGTCGATATTCATCTCTACGCTTATGGTCTGGTTTATGGATTTGCGCATATATGTTTATATTCCATGCGACACCAAATTTTGTTTTTATACCGGGGTCTCAATTCTGCTCCGAAATATATATATATACACTAATTTGATAAAAATGATGTGTTTTTATTAATCAATCTGGAAAGTATTATGACTGAGAGGAAGCGATTTCCAAATATGTTTAGTTTTCAAAACAATTATTGACATAGTTTTATGAATACTTGTAACTCATGAGTAGTCCGGATACTTTGGGGTTATACAACAACGTTTTTCCTTCTTACCAATTTTTCTTGCAGATTATACTCTCGTACCCTCACTGAGTACATTTAATCACTGCTCTTTCAATATTTTTTTGTCCTTATGTTAAACTGTAATTCGTAACAGAAGGTTACGAAGCTAATTTTGTTTTAATGGTGGATATTTTTATTTGTGAGACCTGTGCATGTATTTTTACAATCCGTGGCTAGTTTGGCAAGTTCGAGAATGAAATGTGGAATAGTCTGGTATTTTCTAATGTGGTTATACTCTTATCCAATTTCGTGCAGATGTTATAACAATGACAGTTAAATGCCAATCACTTGTATTACTACGAATTTCTTCAATTTCATTTATAGAGGTTTTTATAATTAACCTTCGAAATGGTAGTTTGTCTGATTTAGTAAAGCAATGATTAAATCTATACTGAGTAGCAGAGTTCTTCTTGAACTTATTTTAGTAATTGGTGTCTTTGACAGAATACCATTTCGAATGTAGTAACCATTAAGTTTTTTTTTCCTTTTGGTTTTTGATAGATGTAATTCTAGCAAACTAGTATTGCATGAACTTCTTTTCATTCTATAATACAGGAACAGGTTCAAGTTACATTAACTATACTATGAATTTCTAGATTTCTCCACCATTTACTTAAGCATTAATTTAGAGAATTTAGAGAATGTCTCCTCAATCTAACTACTGACACTCATAGTTTTATACTGACAGATTTGAAATGTCTAACAACTAATTTATCTGTAAGGAATTATGTATCCTCAGATTTAAACCGAACACGGTTTAGAGTTTCTGGTGGGTTCTACTTTACAGAAGTTCTGACTACAACTATACAGAATTTTGGAAGGTAAATACCTGATAATTAATTCTGTTGAATGTAGCATTAACAACTATAATATATAAACAGACATTTATATGTAGCCAATTCATACTACAGGGATTAAAACTCCAGATAAATTGGATTACATACCCCTCATGCAGTCGACCAACCTCCCAACCTTAGAGTTTTTCTGTCTCCCAGAACTCACCCCCGAGCTGAGATCACCTCCACCACAGACCAACCACTGATCTGTTTAGGAGCAGCTTATTTAAGCTAATGTTTCCCCAAAGCATGTTTCTAATACTGCGTCGAGAATAGCAGGATGCTTTTCTTCCTATTTGCCTAGGCTTCCCATTTTAGGGATTCTTTAAAGCTGTTTTATGCTTTTCCTCAGCTTTTCCAGCTTCTTACCTCTTCCCAACTACTTTCCTCATCATTGGGGAAACTTAGATTTTTACTCAAAATCTAATTTAGAAATAATTCCTTTCAAGGCTTTTTGAAAGATTGTGGGGAATTAGTTGCCTTATCCATCCTCATGGAATTAGCAAGTGATCTCAAATTCTCATTCTGGTCAATATGCACACAATCATTTTATTCATTTTCTCAATTTAAATATTAATTTACATTCACAAAATACTTATCCTTTGGGGTCCACTCCCCTTAGGATTATTCAAATGTCTAACTTTGAAATTCAAACACATAAGTTGGGGGTGTTACATATTCCCCCTCTGAAAATAAACACCGTCCTCGGTGTTATTATTCAACTACTAGAGTTCATTTTTCAAACAAAAATGGATATCTTTCCCTCATTTCAGCTTCTCTTTCCCAGGTAGCTTCTTCAGCAGTAAAGTGCTTCCAGTGCACCTTTACTCTTGCTACTGTTCTGTTTCTCAATTCAATTTCTTCCCGCTCCAATATTTGAAGCGGTTCTGGCAGAAACTCCCCTTCTGGTTCCACCTGTACAACATTCCAATCAACTATGTGAGAAGCATCATGCACATATATTTTTAATAACGAAACATGAAATACATCATGAACTCTAACATGGGGTGGTAAGGCCAGCTTGTAAGCCACTGGTCCCACCCTTTCTAATACTTCAAAAGGACCACAATATCTAGGAGCCAGTTTTGCACAACTTCCAGCATAAAGTGTGCTCTTTTTGGGTTTAATACGCAAATACACATGATCCCCCACTTTAAATTCTCGGTGCACTCGTTTCTTATCAGCATAGTTTTTCTGGCGATCTTGTGCTGTCTTGATGTTTCTTTGTATCTGTTTAACAATTCTTTCCATCTCTTGTAATACATCGAGCCCCAACATTAGTTTATCCTCTGGTTGGCTCCAGCTCAAGGGAGTATGACACTTTCTTCCATACAGAGCCTCAAACGGACTCATTTTGATAGAGGATTGGTAGTTGTTATTATAGGAAAATTCAGCTAAATGCAAATACTCTTCCCACTTTGATGGCCTATCCATCACATACATTCTCAGCATATCCTCCAAAATTTGATTAGTCCTCTCTGTCTGCCCATCGGTCTGAGGGTGATAGGCGGTACTAAAATTCAACTTAGTACCCATCCCTCCAAATAGCCCTTTCCAAAAAGTTGCTGTGAACTTAACATCTCGGTCAGAAACAATGACTTTTGGGACTCCATGTAATCTTACTATTTCTTTTAGAAACACCTCTGCTACTTGTGCTATCCCAAAAGTAGACTTAACAGGTATAAAGTGTGCAGCTTTTGTTAAGGTGTCTACTACCACCATTACTGAGTCATTTTGGTGTTTGGTTTTGGGTAATCCTGTGATGAAATCCATAGAAACAGTGTCCCACTTCCATTCTGCAATTGTGTAACACCCCCAATTTATGTGTTGAAATTTTAAAGTTAGACATTTGAACTTTAATCCTAAGGGGAGTGGACCCCCAGAGGATAAATAAATTGTGAATGTAATTCAATATTTTAGTTGAGGAAATAAATAAACTTTCTGGTGTGCATATGGACCAAGAATGAGATTTAGAGACCACTTGCTAAATCCATGAGCATGGATAAGGCAAGTATTCCCCTAAAATTCTTCAGAAATCCTTGAAAGGAATTATTTCTAATTTAGATTTTGAGGAAGAATCTAAATTTCCCCAATGATGAGGAAAGTAGTTGGGAAGAGATGAAAAGCTGGAAAAGCTGAGGAAAAGCATAAAACAGCTTTAAAGAATTTTAGAGAACGAAGCCTAGACCTTGAGGAACGTTGTCATCACACACGCTGTCTGGGCCTTGAGAATTAGAAACGGAGCTTTAGAACTAGTAAGCAAATGCAGTTGCTCCTAAGCAGATCCCGAGTTGATGCATGGTGGATGTGGTCTCGGCTCGGGGGTGAGTTAGGAGAAAAAGTAACTCTGGGTTGGGAGGTGGTTCTTTGGTCTACTGCATGAGTGGTATGTCTTTAAATGAAATGTTTCATTTACTTCAATCAGTATGAATTGGCTACATATAAAAACAAAATATTTACTTGATTTTATATTCATTATCAGTTCTACATTTAGTAGAATGAACCACAAGGAGTGCACCTTTGTCATTATGCATTGTTGTAGAATATCAACATGTAGAGTAAAATCTTATATAATCTCTAAACCATAACTGGTTTAAATCTAAAGATACTTATCTCCATAGAAAAATTTGATGAGTCAGTTTTAATCTGCTTCTGTTTCATAGAATAATGCTAATGTATGCATACATAGGATAGAGAAATCTAAAGTCCTTATACTACAGTGGAAATAGCCATAGATGAGTTAATTTTAACTGTGCATGCAAGCAGCTAGAATAGAAATGAACAACTGTTGCAATTTCCATAGATTTCTCCTAGTTAATTATCTAGGGAGACCACCCTAATAGCATTATCATTAAAACCCTATATTGTTATAATTAAAGGAAGACATAGTTATTCTGAAAAGAAAATCATGAAATAAAAGAGTGTAAAAACTACTTCTATGCAGCTTTGTTTCCTGTACTATAACGAAACAACAAAAAAAAAACAAAGAATATCTTTAAAAACAATGAATAATAATCGGTTCATTATAAGTGAGAGTATTATACATGAATGATATACCAATGTGAGAATGATCTATAGTTATACTGCCACATAGTAACTATTATTGTTCATTGTTATATCCACAACCATAAAATTCTGACGGCAACGTCTAACGTCATACTTTTAATGCGAGTAAGTTACGACTCCCACTTACGGTAGTGACAAATCGTTTACAGATTTAAAACCATTCAAGATGAATCATTAAATAAGAGCGAGACCGAACATATATGTGGACATAAAACAAAAGATAACTATCAGAATTACACGATGATTTAATTTATCAATTTCCAAACCTGAATGAGAAGTCAACGAAAAAAAAAATAGGTAAAACATAGGTATTAACCAGAATTCTAAATGCGGCAAGAATCTTCGATTTATAAGGAATGTCGTAGCCGTTGTGGTTATAAATTCGAGGTAAAATGTTATACAGATGTATTGAACTATTTATCACCTGCAGCATATAAATTTTCCTGCTACGTTAACGTAAACAGTAGTTCTGGAATTAGGAACATGATTGTTTACCCTTGTTATTAAAATCGGGCGTTTAAATTTATAACATCGTTTTAGATTAATACCTAGGGTTATAGGTGTGAAAGACGAAATAATATTACACTTCATCAACGTAAATCACAAAAACATAAACTAGAGAAAGAAGGGCGTATGTGTGTGCATAGGTTTGGAAAAATTGTCGAGTACTCCTGCACAATTTAACCTGAGCTCTGTCAATCGACATGCGACCGACAAAGGAACAATCTCGAATGAAAAAAATCTTACAGTAGAAATGTTATTAAAAAGAGTCTTCTCCAGTTGTTAAGGATATATTAGCCGAGGAGTAATGAAATGAAAAAACAACTACACTATGGGGGCACGGCATCAATATGACTTCAACCCTTAACCCTTTCCTACAAACACGAAGGCCGAATCCCAGCACACTTACTGGAATAAATGAAAAAAATTGTGATATTCAACAACTGTAGCTGCGCCCCAATCGCTCTTTGAAGAATCGGTACATGGGAAACCTGCACACCAGGACCGTCGGAATGTGAGTTAGCAGGGCGTAGAGGTAAACGCCGAGAGTTATTTATATAAACCATGAAAAAGAAAACAAACACAGCCGTGCCATAAAAAGACAGAGGAAATGGTAGATAAAAGTATTAGCAAGCAGGGAGTAGGGTAAATGTCCAATGAGAATAGGGTTACTCGCCATGGATGAAATATGCAGGCACCAAAACGATCTTGCGTCTGGATAAGCAAACCCTTAACTCGTCATAAGGCGGAACCCGGAACACCTTATTTAAAACCTGGAACATACAACGTAGTTGCGCAACAACCATGAAATGCATCATAAGAATATCTTACAAAAGAAACAACAAAACCACCGTGTCTGGACAGAATAGAGAAAAAGGATTCATTCTACGTATAAGGAAACCCACAAATAACTGAATGCAGAAGAGGAATAGCCAGGTAAGGGGAGATTACCAGCCTGCCGACTATGGAACTCAAGCCGGCTATGCACGTCCAGAGAATTTTAACTCCGAGAGGCTTGAGAAAAAAAGAAACGAGACGAAATGGGTGAGATGAACAATAATGAATCCTGGGCAATGAAGGGTTAATAATGGGAACCAGGAACCCTATGACAAAATCAATAAACGTACGTGTGAAATCCAGTTCAAGGATTTATGCATTAACACTTCAGCGACCCCGAGCTTTACGAAATCCCGAGGGGGATTACAAGAATCAAGCTGAACAGCAACCTCGGTACCATTCTGTAAGTTTTAATATTATTTAATTTCTTTTCAGGGTACCTGGCAAGCAGACTTCCGGCAAATTCATGAGTTTATCCTTACCGAAATGACCCTTCCCATCTCCTCCTCCAGCTGTTGATGAAATGTGTTTTCAGTTCAGAAGCAGTGGTACAATTGTTGAAACGAACTGTCCCAGTCATGAACCAGAAACACGTCAACCTGAAGTCTGTAAGCTTGTGGCGAAGGAGGGTAGGAAACGTGCACCTCTCACAGCCAAATGACGGATTTCTGTTTGTAAAATTTCTTCATATTCATGCACGCAACGCTGTCACGACAAGAAAACCGTCATTTACATATAAACCTGAAACAAAAAATCTTTGATACGCGTGAGTACATGTAATTGAGTGTGAGGGAGCGCGCGGTTTAGGGTTTTGAACAATATTACAGTTACGTGAACGAGGTATTCGGAACAAAACCTATCGACCCCAATGATCGGTAACTAGGTCCTTAAGCATACGTAAGGGTGAATATAATATCGGTAACGATAGGTAGGTATAATGTAAATTTCATAATATAATCATGCTGGCATAAATACATAGCACCGATATATATAGGCACAATATATATAACCATTATGTGTATACCAAATCATTACTATAGTACTATTGTTTCACGATTTCATAGATATGAATGTCTAACAGACTATTGGATCACAATTTTATATATATGAATGTCTAAGTGGACTATTGGGTCACGATTTTAGGCATAAGGGTGCCTAAAGTGGATTATTATTATCACAATTTTGTATATATATTTTGGATATAAAAATGTCTAAAATGATAATTTCAAAGGTTCTGAATGTTACTATAATAAATAGATTAAGAGAATTTACTACCTCTTGACCTTAATTAAAGTTCAAATGTTTGGAGAATGGAGAAAACCTAGGATGAACGGGTGTGATAAATAGGCAAAGACACACAAGAAGAAAAAAAAAAATTTGGGAGGTGTGACAAGTGGTATCAGAGCCCAAGTTACAAAAAACTGGGCTGTCGTAATTGTGCTCACTGTTGCTACGTTTTTTTTTTTTTTTGAGGAAATTCTAAAATTTATAAATCTTGCTGATCTATGTATGAGTGTGTACAGTTGAAATGGATGAAGGTGAAGGGATTTATGTGGATCTGCAGAATGAGTTTGCTACACCAAATCCCAACGCTACGATGATGGCCATGTTGCACAGGTTACAACGAGAATTGGCTGAACTAAGAAGCTAGAATGACAGGTTGTCATCAGCCAGCAAGGAACAGGAAAAGCTCATCAGAGAATTAACTTCCCGGAACAGCCAAGAAGGCGAAGGTTCCGGAAAGAGGAAGATGGATGAGTCTGATGATGAGCAGGCTACGAGGCAGCAGCATAAACAGAAAAAGGAATTGCAGGGAGAATTTCGGAAGATCAAACCTCCCTCCTATGATGGGGAGAAGGAGGAAGATGTGGAAGCTTGGTTATTGAACATGATCAAGTATTTCCAGGTCTATGAATATGAAAGCAATCTGAAGGCCAGATTAGCTGTTTACCAATTACAAGGAAAAGCTACATTGTGGTGGGAAGAGACGAAAATGGTCCATGCCATTGATGAAAAGACAGTTACTTGGGAAGATTTCCAGGTTAAGTTCAAAAATCGCTACTTGAATGAGCGTTACTATGATGACAAAGCAAAAGAATTTCATGAACTTAGGCTGGGACAGCTCACTATTGATGAATTTGTTACTAAGTTTACAAATCTACTGAGATATGTACCCTACATAAGGGAAGAGAAGGCAAAAGTTCAAAGATTTTTGAATTGTTTGCCTACTGCATACAAGGAGAAAATTGAGTTTGACAACCCAAAAACTATGGACGAAGCTGTTAGAAAAGCCAGATTATGTTACCAACAGTTCAAAGGAAAAACTGAACAAGGAAAAAAATGGGTACAGAAAAATGAATTCAAAGGGAGGAAACAGAAACCAGCCTATTTGAAGAATTTTGGCAGAGATCATCAAAGGAAAAAGTTTAATAAATCCAGAGAAAGTCAAACTGCTCAATCCCAAGTGGCTTCAAAACAAATAGAGGGAGACAGTAAAAAGGAAGGGACAGTCAAAATGAAGGAACCCTTGAAATGTTGGGGCTGTGGAGGACCCCATATTTTGAGAGACTACCCTCATAGAAACATTCATATGCTCATGGGAGATCGAGAGGCGACAACAGTAAATGATGTAGCCAGAAATATACCAACTATAAGTGCAGCCCTGGAAAATCGACAAGCAGAACATCAAGCAACCATGGTGGAAATAGAGGGTAAGATTTCTGACCTATCTGTTACTGTTCTGATTGATCCAGGTGCTTCTTTGAGTTACATTAGTCCAAAAATTGTAGAAAAATGTAATTTTAAACCTGAAAAATTTCAGCAGTCATGGTTGGTACAACTAGCCACTGGAACTAAGAGAAAGGTAACCCATAAATTGCCTCGAACAGAAATAAAGTTAAATGACTTTCAAACAGAGGTAAATTTCAATATTCTGCCTTTAGGTTCATATGACTTACTAATAGG
Organism: Pinus albicaulis; assembly: GCA_034641835.2. Taxonomy (NCBI): domain Eukaryota; kingdom Viridiplantae; phylum Streptophyta; class Pinopsida; order Pinales; family Pinaceae; genus Pinus; species Pinus albicaulis. The sequence continues at coordinate 1,998,649,159 of CM076575.1, read as the reverse complement.
AATGGACTGGCTGGAAAAGAAGAAGGCCTTGATGAATTGCTGGGATAAGACTTTGCACTGTGTAGATGAGGAAGGGAAACCTTTTATTCTCAAAGGGAAACAAAAACCAATTTCTGTAAGGCAAATTTCAGCATTACAATTAAAAAGAGCAGCTAGGAAGGGATACCAAGTTTATGTAGTGCATGTAGAATAAATAGAACAGAAAACTGAGGAAGAATTACTGGATGTTGTACCAATAATAAGATAATTTAAGGAAGTCTTTCCCAGGGAAATCCCTCATCTTCCCCCCAAAAGAGAGATTGATTTTTCAATCGGTCTGGTACTGGGAGCAACACCTGTTTCCCGAGCACCTTATCGAATGAGTCCTCCTGAACTCATGGAACTGAAAATGCAATTACAGGAATTGTTAGATAAAGGGTATATAAGACCAAGTGTGTCTCCTTGGGGAGCCCCGGTCCTATTTGTGAAAAAGAAAGATGGAACTTTTAGGATGTGTATTGACTATCGTCAACTGAACAAGTTGACCATTAAGAATAGATACCCTCTGCCCAGAATTGATGATCTTTTTGATCAAGTGAGAGGAGCTTCAGTCTTTTCCAAGATTGACCTAAGGACTGGTTATCACCAGCTCAGAATTAAAGAAGAAGACAACAACAAAACAACATTTCGAACCCGGTATGGGCATTACAAATTTGTAGTCCTACCTTTTGGATTGATGAATGCCCCTGCCACCTTTATGTGCCTGATGAACAGTGTGTTGAATAAGTATTTGGATAAATTTGTTCTTGTGTTCATAGATGATATCTTATTCTACTCCAAAAATGAGGATGAACATAAGGAACACCTGAGAATAGTGTTGCAGACTTTAAAAGAAAACGAGCTATATGCCAAGTTCAGCAAATGTGAATTTTATAAAGATAAAATTCAATATCTGGGTCATATTATTTCTGAAAAAGGGTTGGCGGTTGACCCTGAAAAGATAAAAGCAATTAAAGAATGGCCAGTCCCAACTGATGTTTCAGCAGTAAGATCATTTATGGGAATTGCAGGCTATTATCGCAGATTTGTGGAGATATTTTCTATTATATCATATCCCATAACCTCCTTACAAATAAAGGGTGTTAAATTTGTGTGGACTGAAAAATGTCAAAATAATTTTGAGCAATTAAAGCTAAAACTCACTACAGCCCCTATCCTGAAAATTGCAGATCCTGATAAGGAATTTGTGGTATGTACAGATGCTTATAGAGAGGGGTTGGGAGGAATCCTGTTGTAGGAAAATTCAGTTATTGCCTATGAATCTAGAAAACTGAAAATCCATGAACAGAATTATAGTGCCTATGATTTGGAATTAGCGGTTGTTATCCATGCTTTGAAAATGTGGCGGCACTATCTTCTTGGAAAAAGGTTTACGTTGATGACTGATCATATTAGTCTCAAATATTTCTTTTCCCAAACTGATCTGAATGCAAGACAAGCCAGATGGTTGTCTTTTTTAAGCGAATTTGATATGGACATAAAACATATCAAGGGAAAAGAAAACAAAGTTGCTGATGCATTGAGTAGGAATGCTTGTCAGAATATAAACAACATTGGAAGTAGCGCCCAGGTCGAAGTAGAAGAATTGGTGAGAAAGGTAGCAAGTCAAGATCTAAACTATGAAACACTCTTAGTGAAATTATAGAAAAAAGAGAACACTGAGTTTACTCAAAACCAAAAAGGGCTGATCTGTTATAAAAACAGACTGTATATTCCCAATGTAGAGTCCTTAAAAAAATAAATTTTGGATGAATATCACAGACAACCATATGCAGGACATCCAGGATATCAGAAAATGTTAATATCACTGAAAAAGAAGTTGTTCTGGCTAGGAATGAAGAGAGATGTAGCAGAATATTTAAGTAGGTGCATGGAATGTCAACTAGTCAAAGTTGAGCATCAACATCCAGCAGGTCTTTTGAACCCTTTGCCAATTGCAGAGTGGAAATGGGATACAGTTTCCATGGACTTTATAATAGGATTACCCAAAACCAAATAGCAGCATGATTCTGTAATGGTAGTAGTAGACACTTTAACCAAAGCTGCCCACTTTATACCAGTGAAATCTACCTTTGGAACAGCTCAAGTAGCCAATGTGTTCTTGAAGGAGATAGTAAGACTTCATGGGGTTCCCAAGGTAATCGTTTCAGACCGAGATTATAAGTTTACAGCAGCTTTTTGGAAGGGATTATTTGGAGGGATGGGTACTAAACTGAGTTTTAGTACTGCCTATCACCCTCAAACTGACGGGAAAACAGAGAGGACTAATCAAATTTTGGAGGATATGTTGAGAATGTATGTGATGGATAGGCCATCAAAGTGGGAAGAGTATCTACATTTAGCTGAATTTGCCTATAATAACAGCTACCAATCTTCTATCAAAATGAGTCCGTTTGAGGCAGTATATGGAAGAAAGTGCCGTACTCCTTTGAGCTGGAGCCAACCAGAGGATAAACTAATGTTAGGACCAGATGCACTTCAAGAGATGGAAAGAATTGTCAAACAGATACAAAGTAACATCAAGACAGCACAAGATCGCCAGAAAAATTATGCTGATAAGAAACGAGTGCACCAAGAATTCAAAGTGGGAGACCATGTGTATTTGCGTATTAAACCCAAAAAGAGCACACTTTATGCCGGAAGTTGTGCGAAACTGGCTCCTAGATATTGTGGTCCTTTTGAAGTATTATAAAGGGTGGGACCAGTGGCTTACAAGCTGGCCTTAGCCCCCCATGTTAGAGTTCATAATGTGTTTCATGTTTCATTATTAAAAAGATATGTGCATGATGCTTCTCACATAGTTGATTGGAATGTTGTAAAGGTGGAACCAGAAGGGGAGTTTCTGCCAGAACCCCTTCAAATATTGGAGCAGGAAGAAATTGAATTGAGAAACATAATAGTGGCCAGAGTAAAGGTGCAGTGGAAGCACTTTACTGCTGAAGAAGCTACCTGGGAAAGGGAAGCGAAAATGATGGAAAAATATCCATTTTTGTTTAAGTGAACTCCAGTAGTTAAATAACAACACCGAGGACGATGTTTATTTTCAGAGGGGGAATATGTAACACCCCCAATTTATGTGTTGAAATTTTAAAGTTAGACATTTGAACTTTAATCCTAAGGGGAGTGGACCCCCAGAGGATAAATAAATTGTGAATGTAATTCAATATTTTAGTTGAGGAAATAAATAAACTTTCTGGTGTGCATGTGGACCAAGAATGAGAATTAGAGATCACTTGCTAAATCCATGAGGATGGATAAGGCAACTATTCCCCTAAAATCCTTCAGAAATCCTTGAAAGGAATTATTTCTAATTTAGATTTTGAGGAAGAATCTAAATTTTCCCAATGATGAGGAAAGTAGTTGGGAAGAGGTGAAAAGCTGGAAAAGCTGAGGAAAAGCATAAAAAAGCTTTAAAGAATCCCAAAAATGGGAAGCCTAGGCCAACAGGAAAGAAAGCATCCTGCTATTCTGGACGCAGAATTAGAAAGAGGCTTTTGGGAACTATTAGCTTAAATAAGCTACTCCTAAACAGATTAGAGGTTGATCTGTGGTGGATGTGGTCTCAGCTCGGGGGTGAGTTCTGGGAGAAAAATGAACTCTACGGTTGGGAGGTTGGTCTACTGCATGAGTGGTATGTCTTTAAATGAGATGTTTCATTTACTTAAATCAGTAGGAATTGGCTACATATAAAAACAAATATTTACTTGATTTTATATTCATTTTCAGTTCTACATTTAGCAGAATGAACCATAAGGAGTGCACCTTTGGCATCATGCATTGTTGTAGAATCTCACCCTGTAGAGAAAAATCTTATAGACTCTCTAAACCATATCTGGTTTAAATCCAAAGATACTTATCTCCACAGAAAAATTTGATGATTCAATTTTAATCTGCTTCTGTTTCATATAATAATGATGCATACATAGGATAGAGAAATCTAAAGTCTTTATACTACAGTGGAAATAGCCATATATGCATTAATTTTAACTAGGCATGCAAGCAGCTAGAATAGAAATGAATAAATTTAAAAATTTCCATAGATTTCTCCTAGTTAATTAGCTAAGGAGACCCCCCCTCCCTAATAGCCGAGTACATCATTGAAACCCTATGTGTTATAATTCTGGAAGACAACATGACGTACAAAAGAAAGCTGTAGATAAAAGAGTGTAAACACTACTTCTATTACGGGAAACTCTGTTTTCCCTTTTACCTTCCTATAACAAACAACAACAAAAAAACAAAGAATATCTTTAAAGCAAGTAGATAATAATCGGTTCATTATAAGTGAGAGTATTATACATGAATGATATACCAATGTGAGAATGATCTATAGTTACATCTGCTACGTAGTAACTATTATTGTTATATCACAACCATAAAATTCATGACAGCGCCGGGTCAAAACGTTAATACTTTTTTTAATGCGAGTAAGTTACGACTCCCACTTACGGTAGTGACAAATCGTTTACAGATTTAAAACCATTCAAGATGAATCATTAAATAAGAGCGAGACCGAACATATATGTGCACATAAAACAAAAGATAACTATCGGAATTACACGATGATTTAATTTATCAATTTCCAAACATGAATGAGAAGTCAACGAAAAAAAAAAATAGGTAAAACATAGGTATTAACCAGAATTCTAAATGCGGCAAGAATGTTCGAGTTATAATGAATGCCGTAGCCGTTGTGGTTAGAAATTCAAGGTAAAATGTTATACAGATGTATTGAACTATTTATCACCTGCAGCATATAAATTTTCCTGCTACGTTAACGTAAACAGTAGTTCTGGAATTAGGAACATGATTGTTTACCCTTGTTATTAAAATCGGGCGTTTAAATTTATAACATCGTTTTAGATTAATACCTAGGGTTATAGGTGTGAAAGACGAAATAATATTACACTTCATGAACGTAAATCACAAAAACATAAACCAGAGAAAGAAGGGCGTATGTGTGTGCATAGGTTTGGAAAAATTGCCGAGTACTCCTGCACAATTTAACCTGAGCTCTATCAATCGACATGCGACCGACAGAGGAACAATCTCGAATGAAAAACATCTTACAGTAGAAATGTTATTAAACACAGTCTTCTCCAGTTGTTAAGGATATATTATCCGAGGAGTAATGAAATGACAAAACAACTACACTATGAGGGCACGGCATCAATATGACTTCAACCCTTAACCCTTTCATACAAACACGAAGGCCGAACCCGAGCACACTTACTGGAATAAATGAAAAAAATTGTGATATTCAACAACTGTAGCTGCGCCCGAATCGCTCTTTGAAGAATCGGTACATGGGAAACCTGCACACCAGGACCACCGGAATGTGAGTTAGCAGGGCGTAGAGGTAAACGCTGAGAGTTATTTATATAAACCATGAAAAAGAAAACAAACACAACCGTGCCATAAAAATACAGAGGAAATGGTAGATAAAAGTATTAGCAAGCAAGGAGTAGGGTAAATGTCAAACGAGAATAGGGTTACTCGCCATGGATGAAATCTGCAGGCACGAAAACGATCTTGCGTCTGGATAAGCAAACCCTTAACTCGTCATAAGGCGGAACCCGAAACACCTTATTTAAAACCTGGAGCATACAACATAGTTGCGCAACAACCATGAAATGCATCATAAGAATAGCCTACAAAAGAAACAGCAAAACCACCATGTCTGAACAGAATAGAGAAAAAGGATTCATTCTACGTATAAGGAAATCCACAAATAACTGAACGCGGAAGAGGAATAGCCAGGTAAGGGGAGATTACCAGCCTGCCGACTGTGGAACGCAAGCCGGCTATGCACGTCCAGAGAATTTTAACTTCGAGAGGCTTGAGAAAAAAAGAATAGAGATGAAATGGGTGAGATGAACAGTAATGAATCCTGGGCAATGAAGGGTTAATAATGGGAACCAAGAACCCTAGGATGAAATCGATAAATGTATGTACAAAATCCAGTTCAAGGATTTATGCATTAACACTTCAGCGACCCCGAGATTTACGAAATCCCGAGGGGGATTACAAGAATCAAGCTGAACAACAACCTCGGTACCATTCTGTAAGTTTTAATATTATTTAATTTCTTTTCAGGGTACCTGGAAAGCGGACTTCTGGCAAATTCATGAGTTTATCCTTACCGAAATGACCCTTCGCATCTCCTCCTCCATCTATTGATGAAACGTGTTTTCAGTTCAGAAGCAGTGGTACAATTGTTGAAACGAACTGTCCCAGTCATGAACCAGAAACACGTCAACCTGAAGTCTGTAAGCTTGTGGCGAAGGAGGGTAGGATGCGTGCACCTCTCCCAGCCAAATGACGGATTTCTGTTTGTACAATTTCTTCATATTCATGCACGCAACGCTGTCACGACAAGAAAACCGTCATTTACATATAAACCTGAAACAGAAAATCTTCGATACGCGTGAGTACATGTAATTGAGTGTGAGGGAGCACGCGGTTTATGGTTTTGACCAATATTACAGTTACGTGAACGAGGTATTCAGAACAAAACCTATCGACCCCAATGATCGGTAACTAGGTCCTTAAGCATACGTAAGGGTGAATATAATATCGGTAACGATAGGTAGGTATAATGTAAATTTCATAATCGGTAATCATACATGTGGGTATAAATACATAGCACCGATATACATAGGGTTAAATATATATAACCATTATGTGGTATACCAAATCATTTACTATGATAGGGTACTATTGTTTCACGATTTTATAGATATGAATGTCTAAGTAGACTATTGTATCACAATTTTATATATATGAATGTCTAAGTGGACTATTGGGTCACGATTTTAGGCATAAGGGTGCCTAAAGTGGATTATTATTATCACAATTTTGTATATAGATTTTGGATATAAAAATGTCTAAAATGATAATTGCAAAGGTTCTGAATGTTACTATAATAAATATATTAAGAGAATTTACTACCTCTTGACCTTAATTAAAGTTCAAATGTTTGGAGAATGGAGAAAACCTAGGATGAACGGGTGTGATAAATAGGCAAAGACACACAAGAAGAAAAAAAAAATTTGGGAGGTGTGACAAATTGGTAAAGGGTTTAAAAGACTCGCCGGATGTTCATGCTCTACTTTGACTAGTTGGCATTCCATGCATCTACTTAAATATTCTGCTACATCTCTTTTCATTCCTGGCCAGAACAACTTCTTTTTCAAGGCTATTAATAATTTCTGATATCCTGGATGTCCTGCATATGGCTATTTGTGGTACTCATCCAGAATTTCCCTTTTTAAGGACTCTACATTGGGAATATAAAACCTGTTTTTATAACATATCAGCCCTTTTTGGTTTTGAGTGAAATCAGTTTTCTCCTTTTTCTGTAGTTTCACCAAGAGTGTTTCATAGTTTGGATCTTGATTTGATGCTTTGCTCACCAACTCTTCTACTTCGATCGGGGCACTACTTCCAATGCTGTTTATATTCTGACAAGCATTCCTTCTTAATGCATCAGCAGCTTTGTTTTCTTTTCGCTTGATATGTTTTATATCCATATCAAATTCACTTAAAAAGGACAGCCATCTAGCTTGTCTTGCATTCAGATCAGTTTGGGAAAAGAAATATTTGAGACTAATATGATCGATCATCAATGTATACTTTTTCCCAAGAATATAGTGCCGCCACATTTTCAAAGCATGGATAATAGCTGCTAATTCCAAATCATAGACACTATAATTTTGTTCATGTATTTTCAGTTTTCTAGATTCATAGGCAATAACTGAATTTTCCTGTAAAAGGACTCCTCCCAACCCCTCTCTACAAGCATCTGTACATACAACAAATTCTTTATCAGGATCTGCAATCTTCAGTATAGGGACTGTAGTGAGTTTTAGCTTTAATTGATCAAAACTGTTTTGGCATTTTTCAGTCCACACAAATTTGACACCTTTTCTTTGTAATGAAGTAATGGGATGTGCTATGGCAGAGAATCTTTCTACAAATCTGCGATAATAGCCTGTAATCCCCATGAATGATCTTACTGCTGAGACATCAGTTGGTACAGGCCATTCTTTTATAGCCTTTATCTTTTCAGGGTCAACAGCAAGACGTTGTTCATAAATAATATGACCCAAGTATTGAATCTTATCCTTATAAAATTCACATTTGCTGAACTTGGCATACTTCTGGAACTTGCAACACTATCCACAAATGTTCTCTATGTTCCTCCTCATTTTTGGAGTAGACCAAAATATCATCTATGAACACAAGAACAAATTTATCCAAGTACTTATTTAACACACTGTTCATCAGACACATAAATGTGGCAGGGGCATTTGTCAATCCAAAAGGTAGGACTACAAATTCGTAGTGTCCATACCTGGTTCGAAAAGCTATTTTGTTGATGTCTTCTTCCTTGATTCTGAGCTGGTGATACCAAGTTCTTAAGTCAATCTTCGAAAACTCTGAAGCTCCTCTCACCTGATCAAAAAGATCATCAATTCTAGGTAGAGGGTGTCTATTCTTAATGGTCAACTTGTTCAGTTGGCGATAATCAATGCACATCCTAAAAGTTCCATCTTTCTTTTTCAAAAATAATACTGGTGCTCCCCAAGGAGACACACTTGGTCTGATATAACCTTTATCTAGCAATTCTTGCAATTGCATTTTCAGTTCCATAAGTTCAGGAGGACTCATTCGATAAGGGGCTCGGGAAACAGGTGTTGCTCCTGGCACTAGATCGATTGTAAAGTCAATTTCTCTTTTGGGGGGAAGATGAGGAATCTCATTTGGAAAGACTTCCTTAAATTCCCTTACCACCGGTAAATCATTCAACAGATTTTCTCCAGTTTTCTGTTCTACTTCCTCCACATGTACTGCATAAACTTGGTATCCTTTTCTAGCTGTTCGTTTTAATTGTAGTGCTGAAATTTGTCTTACTGAAATGGATTTTGGTTTTCCTTTGAGAGTAAAAGGTTTCCCTTCTTCATCCACACAATGCAGGGTTTTATCCCAGCAGTTCATCAGGGCTTTCTTCTTTTCCAGCCAATCCATTCCTATCAGCAAGTCATAAGATCCTAACGGCAGTATGTTTAGATTTACTTCTGTTTGAAAATCATTTAATTTGATTGTTGTTCTAGGCAATTTATGTGTTACCTTTCTCTTAGTTCTAGTGGCCAGCTGTACCAACCATGACTGCTGAAATTTTTCAGGTTTAAGATTACATTTTTCTACAATTCCAGGACTAATGTAACTCAAAGAAACACCCGGATCAATCAAAATAGTAACAGGTAGGTCAGAAATCTTACCCTCCATTTCCACCATGGTTGCTTGATGTTCTGCTTGCCGACTTTCCAAGGCTGCACTGATAGTTGGTATATTTCTGGCTATGTCATTTACTGTTGTCGCTTCTCGATCCCTCATGATCATATGAATGTTTCGATGAGGACAGTCACTCAAAATATGGGGTTCTCCACAGCCCCAACATTTCAAGGGTTCCTTCATTCTGACTGTCCCTTCCTTTTTACTGTCTCCATCTATTTGTTTTGAAGCCACTTGGGACTGAGCAATTTGACTTTCTTTGGGTTCATTAAACTTTTTCCATTGATGATCCCTGCCAAAGTTCTTCAAATAGGCTGGTTTCTGTTTCTTTCCTTTGAACTCACTCTTATTTTGCCAACCCCTTCCATGCTCAACCTTTACTTTAAACTGCTGATAGCATAGTCTAGCCTTCCTTACTGCCTCGTCCATTATTTTTGGATTATCAAACTCAATCTTCTCTTTATACACAGTCGGAAAATAGCTCAGAAACCTTTGTACCTTTGCCTTCTCTTCCCTAATGTAAGGGACATATCTCAATAGATTTGTAAATTTAGTGACAAAATCATCGATAGTGAGTTGTCCCAGTCTAAGTTCATGAAATTATTTGGCTTTATCGTCATAGTAATGTTCATTTAGATAGCGGTTTTTGAACTTAATATGAAAATCCTCCCAAGTAACTGTCTTTACATCAATGGCATGAACCATTTTTGTCTCCTCCCACCACAGGGTAGCCTTACCTTGTAGTTGGTAAACAGCTAATCTGGCCTTCAGATTGCTTTCATATTCATAGACCTGGAAATATTTTATCATGTTCAGCAACCAAGCTTCCGCATCTTCCTCCTTCTCCCCATCATAGGAGGGAGGTTTTATCTTTCGGAATTCCCCCTGTAATTCCCTTTTCTGTTTATACTGATGCCTAACAGCATCATCATCATCAGAATCATCAATCTTCCTCTTTCTGGAACCTTCGCCTTCTTGGCTGTTCCTTGAGGCTAATTCTCTGATGATGTTTTCCTGCTCCTTACTGGCTGATGACAACCTGTCATTTTGGCTTCTCAGCTCAGCCAATTCTCGTTGCAACCTGTGCAACATAGCCATCATCGGAGCGTTGGGATCTGGTGTACTATACTCATCACGCAGATGCACATAAATTTCTTCTCCTTCTGCCATTTCTGCACCACTATACACTACACAACCCAGATCAATAATATTTACAAGAAAATTTCCACAATACTATTTATACAAGGAATACACAGCAACAGTAAGCACAATGACAACAGCCCAATGTTATAACTTGGGCTCTGATACCATTTGTAACGTCTCTCTTCTCCTCCTTTACCCAAACAAATTTTTTTTTTTCTAGTCTTGGTTCACATTTCGTTTAACTGCTACTCTGGTTTTCACTAACATTTATAACTTATGAGTGTTTTGTGATAATCATTGATCAATAGCTATCCTTGGTTAAAAATGGTTAATCTCCCAGTCTTCTTTCATTTTAATGAGATATACATTCTTAATAATATTATTGGAAATCAATGCTAACATTCATTACGATAATAATATACTAATTATAAAGATTACTAATATATTTGTTTTGTATTATTAACATATTACTTAATGTATTTGTTCCCCTAGCATTCATACTTTGGGTGTTGGGTTTTCTTACCCATTGGATCAATAATTCAGATGGGATCGAATATCAAATCCACATTGATTTTTATACCTTCACATAATGAAGTGTGTATCCGGTATATACCATTAGAACTCCATATTAAAGGCCGAGGGTTTAACGACCTACCCATGGTCGGTATGCAATGGAACGAATTATTAAATGGCCAAGGTTGAGGTGCATTTCGCCTTTGGTATAATTCCAGGTGAACCATAGGTTTATTTCAACCATATCTTTACCCTCCAAGCAGTAATAAATATATTCCATTAATTCCATTCGTACCTTGCCTGGAGGTACTCACGCATTCACTGTGGTTTACAAATCTCATGATGGTTTTGACATTACTCTCGGCTCCAGAATTGTAGTCGTTTTTTTTTCTTAGTACTGCAATTGGTGAAGGGAAGACACGTGACACTCGTAGCAGGAGGTACCACGTCCAACTCAGAGCGTATTCAATTTTTTTTCCATTTGTTTTGTACCCGGTTGTGGACTAGATAACCATTGCAAATTCCGAGCCAGGTACAAAATTATTTTGGCGAATTAACTCGGAGATTGCCTCGGGATTTCGCTGAGATTTCTGCCGTCGTAAACCTGGTTCCCGCATTTGCCATTCCTTGTGCATAACTCTGGATCTGAGTATGTTGTTCAGTCATCGTTTTCGGTCTTAGGGTTACGATGTGCATTATAAAATATAGTCTTGAGCGAGTGTGCCATTTTTCCAGGTTGATTACTTCTCACCTCGCCTTTCAGTCTTTTTCCTCGGGCATCAGAGCTCATACAACCCTCAAGAGTGCAATTCAGGGTGGCGTTTCACCACTGGTAAGTTGTTAATCGATTTCCTTCTCCGCTATTTTGTTCTGCGTTAATTTCCAAATGGTTTATTCCCCGGTGGGAAATTTTCTGGCGTTTGTTTACTCTCAGAACTGATTCTCTGTTGTTTCGTTCTCATTACCCCTAATACCCTGCGTTTTCTGAATCTCCTTACTCATTCCAGGTATAACCTGGTTCGTATGGTTTTGTCAATTCTGTCTATGGCTGGCTTGTATAGATTTTACCCATTCCTCCGGATTTTTCTTGTTCGGTTCTATTGGGTACCCCTGGATTCGACTTATCAACGATCTCGAGTCATTAATCTCCACGAAATGAGTAATAGTCCCAGGGTTTCGATCTCCTTCATCACTAATAACATAGGTCTGGTTTTCTATTTGTATTCATACCATTTTATCGTTTACTATTTTACTACCCTTCTTGCAATGCATTCCAAATTCGTTTTGTTCTTATGTCAGGTACCAGGAGTGCCGTCCTAATGAGGTTTGACTCAAGTAAATTTATTTCCTGCCTTGCTAAACTCCTCATGTCAGCTATATTTTGTATGGCTCGTTTATAGAACTGGTTGATATACCCTCCCATCGATGTGTTCGAAACATTTTAACATTGTATTATGTTGGTCACTGATATCGTTTATTGTCTGCAAGGGTTTGCGCCGTGGTTTTTCCTATTTTACTCCACAACCCATCACAGAGTTTTTCCTTTTTACTTCTATTAACTATCATCATAACCATAGTTACTTGCCGGGCAAAGTTTTAAGTTAATAACTCGTTGGAAACTATGTTTTTACACTGCATACGCTCCTCTGTCGATATTCATCTCTACGCTTATGGTCTGGTTTATGGATTTGCGCATATATGTTTATATTCCATGCGACACCAAATTTTGTTTTTATACCGGGGTCTCAATTCTGCTCCGAAATATATATATATATATATATATATATACACTAATTTGATAAAAATGATGTGTTTTTATTAATCAATCTGGAAAGTGTTACGACTGAGAGGAAGAGATTTCCAAATATGTTTAGTTTTCAAAACAATTATTGACATATTTTTATGAATACTTGTAACTCATGAGTAGTCCAGATACTTTGGGGTTATACAACAACGTTTTTCCTTCTTACCAATTTTTCTTGCAGATTATACTCTCGTACCCTCACTGAGTACATTTAATCACTGCTCTTTCAATATTTTTTTGTCCTTATGTTAAACTGTAATTCGTAACAGAAGGTTACGAAGCTAATTTTGTTTTAATGGTGGATATTTTTATTTGTGAGACCTGTGCATGTATTTTTACAATCCGTGGCTAGTTTGGCATGTTCGAGAATGAAATGTGGAATAGTCTGGTATTTTCTAATGTGGTTATACTCTTATCCAATTCGTGCAGATGTTATAACAATGACAGTTAAATGCCAATCACTTGTATTACTAAGAATTTCTTCAATTTCATTTATAGAGGTTTTTATAATTAACCTTTGAAATGGTAGTTTGTGTGATTTAGTAAAGCAATGATTAAATCTGGACTGAGTAGCAGAGTTCTTCTTGAACTTATTTTAGTAATTGGTGTCTTTGACAGAATACCATTTCGAATGTAGTAACCATTAAGTTTTTTTTTTCCTGGTTTTGATAGATGTAATTCTAACCAAACTAGTATTGCATGAGACTTCTTTTCATTCTATAATACAGGAACAGGTTCAAGTTACATTAACTATACTATGAATTTCTAGAGTTCTCCACCATTTACTTAAGCATTAATTTAGAGAATTTAGAGAATGTCTCCTCAATCTAACTACTGACACTCATAGTTTTATACTGACAGATTTGAAATGTCTAATAGCTAATTTATCTGTAAGGAATTATGTATCGTCAGATTTAAACCGAACACGGTTTAGAGTTTCTGGTGGGTTCTACTTTACAGAAGTTATGAATACAACTATAGAGAATTTTGGAAGGTAAATACCTGATAATTAATTCTGTTGAATGTAGCATTAACAACTATAATATATAAATAGACATTTATATGTAGCCAATTCATACTACGGGGATTAAAACTCCAGATAAATTGGATTACATACCCCTCATGCAGTCGACCAACCTCCCAACCTTAGAGTTCTTCTGTCTCCCAGAACTCACCCCCGAGCTGAGATCACCTCCACCATAGACCAACCACTGATCTGTTTAGGAGCAGCTTATTTAAGCTAATGTTTCCCCAAATCATGTTTCTAATACTGCGTCCAGAATAGCAGGATGATTTTCTTCCTGTTTGCCTAGGCTTCCCATTTTAGGGATTCTTTAAAGCTGTTTTATGCTTTTCCTCAGCTTTTCCAGCTTTTTACCTCTTCCCAACTACTTTCCTCATCATTGGGGAAACTTAGATTTTTACTCAAAATCTAATTTAGAAATAATTCCTTTCAAGGCTTTTTGAAAGATTGTGGGGAATTAGTTGTCTTATCCATCCTCATGGAATTAGCAAGTGATCTCAAATTCTCATTCTGGTCAATATGCACACAATCATTTTATTCATTTTCTCAATTTAAATATTAATTTACATTCACAAAATACTTATCCTTTGGGGTCCACTCCCCTTAGGATTAAAGTTCAAATGTCTAACTTTGAAATTTAAACACTTAAATTGGGGGTGTTACACTCTATCTTCAGCATTTTATTTATTTTGGGTTTTATCTCTCGCAGGTAAATTCGACTTGCGTCGTGCTCTCCTTCTCGCCTACAGAGATACGTGACTCCCTTAGACATTAACATTTGTTTCCTCGTGCTACTTGCAGGTCGGTATTAACCACACTCTGCCAGAAGGAATTCGTTCTTCTCTCCTGGTTATATATTTTATCTTTCGACATTAAAATTGTAATGATACAATTGTAATTATTTTGACCACTAAAATTTAATCCCACTCTGAATATTTATTAATCTCTGTTCATGGGACATTATAAGGATGCTCTCGGATTTGTTCTAGATATCCATATATGCCTCCGTTGTACTGGGTTTTCATAATACCCAATTTTTTATTTCGGTTATTGTTAGTATGGTTATGTTCCAGCAGTATTCTCTCCTTCTTCATTTTGACTTGGCTGTAACTTAATACTTAACTTTTGGCATTTTAATTTTTATCTATATCTATACACATATTCAGCATTCTGTGTAATTTATGGCCTTCAAACTCTCAGGCCATAAAATTGTTAAACTATGTTCATAATGTGTTGAATAGTATACTGTCATATAATGTTTCCTATTCCAGGAGAACATAGTTTCTGGGGTAGTAAAATTTAGATATCTGAATGTATTCAATAGTTTTATTATTCTGCATAACATTCTCAATTTATTTCACCAGTTTATTAAGCTGACCTTAAAGTCCAAATTCACAATGTCCTTTTTCGGGGTAATTTAAATAACCGGAGTGATATGATTTTCTATACCAGAATGGCACAGTAGTTCTATGCAGATGATTGAGGAATTTATTTGTTATGAATTTGTACAGAATATGTATCCAAAATATCTACAGGGATGAATGCATCTATATTTCTATCTTTGTGTTTAGAAGACATTGGGATTTATAATCTATTAATTTACCCTCTTGATTTGGGTTATCATGATAGACTAGGATACATATATTTCAATATGCCAGGCAGTGGTGAACATGCAGGTTGAATATTTACTTAACTTGCTTTTATATTTCAATTCTATGCTATAATATTTGAATGGTTCCATAAGATGACTGTCTATGATCCGTCTTTTGCAAATTATTAGCTCCTTCCTTCTGCTATAGTATGTGTTGCTTATATGCAACTTTCTTGACCCTTGAATTTCTGGTTACATATGAATGGTGTGTTGTCCCTGAGGTCAGTTTATAGAATCTCTCCTTCCATTATTTCATGCACAGGGTAAGTTGCAACTCATTTTCTACTATCTTCCAATATAATACAGGAACTTCAAATTCTCTCTCTCATGTATGTATATATTAAAATCATTCTAGGAAACAGAAGCAGATTAAAACTAATTCATAAAAATTTTCTATGAAGAGATAACTATCCTCAGATTTAAACCAATCACTGGTTTAGAGACTCTGTGGGATTCTACTTCACAGATTTAAATTCTACAACCATACAGAGTTTCAAGGGTAAATTCCTTATGATCAATTCTGTTAAATGTAGAATTTATATTCTAATATATAGTAAAATTTTATATGTAGCCAATTCATACTATATGAAGTAGAACATCAGTAAATTTAGAGACATACCACTCATGCAATTGACCAACCTCCCAACCTTAGAGTCCTTCTGTCTCCTAGAACTCACCCCCGAGCTGAGATCATCTCCTTGTAACAGATCAACCTGTAATTTGTACAAGAGCAACTTATTTAAGCTATTGTTCCCCAAAGCATGTTTCTAATTCTGCGTTCAGAATCTCAGGTTGCTTTTCTTCCTGTTTGCCTAGGCTTCTCATTTTAGGGATTCTTTAAAGATTTTTTATGCTTTTCCTCAGCTTTTCCAGCTTTTTACCTCTTCCCAACTACTTTCCTCATCATTGGGGAAATTCAGATTTTTCCTCAAAAATATAAATTTAAAAATTAATTTCTTTCAAGGATTTTTGAAAGATTGTGGGGAAATATTTGCCTCATCCATCCTCATGGATTTAGCAAGTGATCTCATAAATATCATTTTTGTCAATCTGCACCACATCATTTTATTCATTTCCTCAATTAAATATTTAATTACATTCGCAAAATATTTATCCTTTGGGGTCCACTCCCCTTAGGATTAAAGTTCAAATGTCTAACTTTGAAATTCCAACACATGAATTGGGGGTGTTACACCTTAGATCAATAAACCCAATGGATTGCTATTACAAACCCAAGGAAATAATAAACGCAATGGATTAGTACTAAAAAAAAAGGTTTATAAACTCAAGGGAATAATATTAAACCTAAGAGATTAATATTATAAACTCAAAGTATATAAAATCCCTTAGATAAATACTATATACCGTGAAATAAACATGGTTGACCATGTTTGATTTAAACATTTAGACAATTTTTGTCACAATGATGAGACGTTATACCAAGAATGACCATGGTTGGTTGATTTTCATATTGAGACAATATTTGTCACAATGAGACATTCGACCATGGAAGACCTTGATCGACTATGGCTACCGATAATTAATAATGACATTGGACCATGAATTAATATTAAACTATAGGACTAATATTTAACCATTAATATTGAGATTTAATAAACTAAAAAGACTAATATTACCAACCCAAAAATTAGAAAATTGAAGGAGTCAATGTTATAAACCCAATAAATTATTAATATTATAAACATAAAACATCAATAAACCCAAAGCATTTTTAATATTATAAACTCAATAAATTAATATTATAAATACAAATTACTAATAAACTTAACTCTTAATAAATTTGGAAGATAAATAAAGCCAACAAACTATTATCAAATATTAAAATATTAATAAACCCAAAATTTAATATTTTAAACTCAGAAAATTAATTAACATGTTGAATGGAATATTAAGTGGCTGAGAATATATCTCTTCTACTCAAATCTTGAGCTACGAGGACACTGTAAGAGTTTTCAGAAAACATTTATTCAATAATATCTACCTTTTCTTAATTTAGAGTAACCAATTAGATTAATCTTGAGCTACGAGGACACTGTAAGAGTTTTCAGAAATCATTTATTCAATAATATCTACCTTTTGTTAATTTAGAGTAACCAATTAATCTAATAGGGAGTTCGGGTGTTGGTTTGAACGTATGAATAAACAAACCCTAATTTCGGTTATATATATATACTAAAATTCGTGGTAGGTAAGTCATGCGTTATTCTAATAGATTAAAGAAGTAAAGATATTCAAAACATGGTTCAAATGATATCGAAAGGCTCGCCTAAGCAATTTGCAACCAGTTGCTAAAGAGGTGGGTAGGGAATAGGAAGATAAAAGTGTTAATGTAGGGCCAACTTATGTTGCCACTTGCAAGAATTAGGAATATAATTTCACCAACGAGTATGATAGGCCTAATCACTTTGATATGACATCACACAACTTGGCAACTTGTTGGAAACTGTCCAGTTCTATCTATATCAGACAGCGGAGAAAACGCATGAATTCTCGCGGGATATAGGAGGAGAAAAAAAAGAGAGGCTGGGGATCAATGTACGGTATACTAGAGTGTTTGAAAGCTCCCCTGGAGGCGTACTTACAGCTCACAGCGCGGAGAAAACGCATGAATTCTCGCGGGATATAGGAGGAGAAAAAAAAGAGAGGCTGGGGATCAATGTACGGTATATTAGAGTGTTTGAAAGCTCCCCTCGAGGCGTACTTACAGCTCACAGCGCCAGAAGCCTGAATTGGAAAGGGAATTTTCCTAAAATTTTCCGACTCTGGTTTGTACACTTCGTAATAGGAAAGGCAATTATCAAGCTTTTAAATTAATAGATCTGCGTATTTATGGTAGCGTATGTATATGGCAGAAATCTGGCTTATCGGCTGAATATATACAAGTTTGAAGGTATTAAATCTCTGAAATATTTGGAGGAACGATGGACGACTTTCGTGTTGATCCATTCGAATGGCTTTGCATCGATGTATTTGCTGTAGTGTTGTCACTGCTGGACGTTGCGAGCTTGGCTAGGAGCGTATCAGTATCAAGGAAGTGGAAATCTGTTGCCGAATCAGATATTTTGTGGGAAAAACATTGCCGCGAGCTCTGGAAAGACAAATTTATAGTGAGAACAAGTTCTCTGCATCAGATTGAACCAAGGATTACAGCCTATCGTCTCTCTCTTGAAGAAGGCCGACGGGTAAATTATTTTATAGTTGTGGCAATGTTTTATTCCAATAACTAGGTCGCATTCATATAAAAAAACCCAAATTCACAGTGGAAGAGATGGTAATTAAGAGAGCTAAATTGAAGAATGGCAGCAGGTAATTCGAAGAAACCCTAGGTGGTAGTAAATTATTAAAGGGTTTCATGTGCTATCTGCGAGTTAAAATATCATCTTCGTTTCATATCGATATGTTGTGTGAATGTAATTGTAGATACGAATCACGGTCGACGATTTGTGCTCATACTCTTGGAATTTCTGGTACAAAATGGTAAGACTATGGGAACGGATATTACAAAAGAGAGATTGGGAGATTGTTTGGAAGTTTTTTTTAGGGTTTAATTTCTGTAAAATTTAGGAGAAAATTATTAATTTAATTCATAAATTTGGTTAGTAATTTTTACACAATCAAAATGTTTTAGGGTATTTTAGGGATACTGAATCCATAAAATAGTGAAAAAAAAACCACACACACGCTTAAAAAAAACTCTGTTAAACCAATAAAGAATTTTTATGAATTTTTATAGTCTATATGGACACAAAACTGCTAATTTTGTACGATACCATTCATGGGAATGAGTTTTTATTCCTGGTGTAAGTTTTATATTCAAAGAAATGAATATTGCAGGAAGCAGGGAGCTACTGGGTGAACTCTGATCCATATTGGCACGGGCTTCATCCCATGCGGCGATACTTCCACCGAGATGGTTATGTCTCCGCAGATCCAGATGACCCACTGTGGGGAGGTCATGAATGCTGCTGGAATTTCACAAAGATGCACAGAGAGAAGTCCTTAATGGTTCATGTACGAATAAATCAGTGGCCTCCGTTGAGGGTCTCACGTACGTCATGCTGGGGATGGAGAATGGAAAACTTCATGGTTGTCTACCAGACATCCCATCCCCACGAAACGTCTCGACCAGGTGCAAATTTTCACAATCGAACGAAGTTCTAATTTTTAAAGATTCCCTCTGGCGCTGCAAATGATAGTCAAGAAACAGCCACCCTTCCGCATAAAATAGCCATAAAGTGCAGTGCAAATGGTCAAGGAATGTTATTTATTGTTTCGCGTGTATATAAATTCTATAGGAAGGCCTGGAAATATTTGGCCTACCATATTTTGTGATGTATCGACACAACAAGAAAAGCTCTCTTTTAGCACCATAAGTTAGCACCACTTACATTATGTGGTGTTAATGTCGTGTAAATGTTTATGTATCATATTAAAAATGAAGTATATAATCACCATATTTGACGGACAAGTTAGCACCATTCTTACTATGTGGTGTTAAAGTGAAATAATTTTTTATTGATCTTATTGGATGTGGAGTATATCACCATATATTTAAAGAAGTGGTGTATGCTATATTGTCAAGTTCTATAAAGTAGGGTAGTTAACTTGTGTTTGCCATGTTGGCATGTACAAGTGGATTTATTAATGTGAATTGTCACCATAACTATAAAAAAATTACAAATATTTATATTATGAATATATAAATTAGAACTAAACTCACAAATATTTATTTTATAATATTTATTTGTTTGTCATGTTTACATGTAAAACTAAAATTCAATGTAATTGTTTTCTAAATATTTTATCTCAATTATTTATTTTGTATATTATTCTCATTTTGCACCAAGTAACTGTTTTCTAAATATTTTATTTCAATTATTTACTTTTTATATTATTCTTATGAGAAAATAAATACACAAAACCATATTACATAATTATTTATTTTATGAATAAGCCAATTAAGATAAATATTTTTATATTATTGTAATTTCAAAATAAAATAAGGGTGAATTCGATGGAGTTGGGTTACTCTTTTTTGGAAGAACTTATGTTCCACAGGTTGAAAATGTATCTTTGTGAGGGTATTTTTAAGCCCTCCATCAAAGCTTTTAAAAGGTCCATCAAGGACTAAATAAAACCCTGAATTAAACTACATAGCTCCATCGTGCTATGGAGCTTGATGGAGACACATAGCTTGATAGAGCTATAATATGTACATGTGCCATTAAATTTTGCTTCAACTTAATGATAGTGTTTATGGGCTCATGGCATTGACAATCCAATAGTATTGCACATGGTATAGTATGGTTTGCATTTTTTTATTATACTTAGTATATTTTTTATTATTTCATTACATACATGTATGTATGTAATTTTAGAATTTGTTATTGTTATTAATTTTATACATTTTATAGCATTTTTTTTTGTAAGCTTAGAAGGACTCCTTTTTCATTCATTTTATAAACAACAACAACTAGATTTACCAGTTTGGTGGTCTCAACCCGTCCTGAGAGAGGAACTGAGTCTGTTGGCCACCTGATGGCATGGTATGACATCCAAAAAAATAAGGTTTTGAGTCTGTCATACCAAACAAAAAAAGCCTCGATACTCACATATATACAGTTTCTCACAGATTAACTAACATATTCACTGGATCCTTTAAATTTAAATGTTAGCCACATAAAAATACTAAGCAAAAAGGCAGATTAAAACAGTCATGAACTACTCGGCCTCGTCTGGAACCGAGGCTAACTCCACTAGTGTCGGATCCTGAACCGAGGTACCAACCTGCTCAAAAGGCTTGGAAATACACGGTAGGTGGTAGTCAATACGCTCGAGGCGCCCATCCTATTTCCTCAATTGGAACTTGATCTGATCGAACTCGCTCTTGTAGTCTGGCAAGTCTTGGGCTAATTTCACTAGGCTTATAGAGATCTGCTCCAAGGCTTTGCCAAGGATGCTCTTCATAGACCAATAAAGATACAGTGTCTGCTTGAATTATGTTAGTTTTCCCCTTGTTTGTCCCAAATTTGGTATTAAACCTTTCTATTCATTAGTATCCATATTTGTCTCTGCATGTCTATTTATGTTAGCTTCCCATTTTTCAATGTGTTCTTGTGGTATGCTTTCGCTGCCTCTTGGATCACATCGATTGCAGGCCTCCTTCCTCTCGGCTTGCTCGGGGGTGAGCTAGGTTGGGACTCTACCACCTTCCCCTTATCTTTCCAACCACAGCCTCAAGCTGCAGGGCTCTTGGAATGGTCGCGAGCTGCAAGACTCTTGGAGCATGTCATCCCACAATCTTTGACTAGGTTTATGGGTAGGTGACTTGTCCACACAATCAAACAAAGGCATAATTCCATATAATAAAAACGATAAAAGGTCCATGCATCCTAATTATCAGAAGAAAGGTGACCCGGGGGCCTCTTCCCAGGACTTCTCTCTGCTCGTCCCTCTACGGACCCATCGCCTTCATACCCTGCTTAATTTATGCCACCCCCTGTCCCTGACGGTCGCACGCACCCCATAAATTATCCCCATAACCCAAAGAGCTCATGCCTTCCTTCATTCTCATGACCTCCCTTCTGGTATCCTCTCTCTCTCATCATACCTCCCACCCTCGAAATTTACAAAGGAGGCGTCACTGCCCTTTGCTCGGGCCTGGGTGGAATTCCCTCTCCCATTCCTCATGCACTCTCAGCCCAAGTAGCTTAAGGTGGTATAAACCAGCAAAACCTTTGAACTAAACACAACCCATGACTGCTCCTTAACTCTATACCCTGGCAGGATTGCCTGACCCCTCACCATTCCATCTTGTTGGCATCCCTTACCTGACAAAATCACACTCAGGTGCGAGTTGAGGCCATACCCAATTCCTACTCTGACATAGAGGCAGAGACCCAAAATAACCCTAACCTTCCCCCAACTAGAGTCGTAATGGTTCCGCTCTCCCCTACCTAGCAGAAGACTATACCAGTCTAGCTTAATCACCTTAGGCTCCCATAGAGACCGACCGAAATCATAAAACATAAACATGGCATGAACAAGGGAGAGGAAACCAAGCACATACCTAAGTTTCATCGTGGTGAAAGTGCAATGGAGGTTTGTTATCCCGTTGTCACGCCTGCACCAAAGTCTTTCATCATAACAAAACCCCACGCCTTCCTCCACCCTATTTTAAGCTCCATGCGCGGGCCTCCGTCCCGCTACCTCACCTCGTGATTCATGCGATAGTATAGCCTGCTGCCCTTGCCACTCATGTGGAAGGTGGTTGGATTCAACCCCAGGGACACTACCATTAACACTGATGGGAGGGTCGATCTTCTTCATTACACCCTGATCGGGAAGCTGAGTCTGAGAACTGTGGGTGAGCTCTGCCCTCCAACATGTCCTGATCTTTGATGCTCTGCAGCTTGATCCATCATTCTTCCCCGAGATTAGGAGGCATGCTTAATTCAATAGGTTCATTCAGGTGAGTGCAACCACAATTTTCCAGGAGGTCAGCTGCTTTGTTTCCTTCCCTCCTTACATGGGTGATAACGCTATAATCAAATTTCTTGTTTGTATCCTCCAATCCCTGCACATGTGAAGAAGTATGCCATCTTTGGCTTAGTTTTCCCCACTTCGTTCCTTGATTAAGTTTTTTGAGAGTGTTCATAACCAACTGAGAGTCTCCTTCGATTACTAGCATTCTGTATCCTAGCCTGATGGCCAAGAGGAGACCTTGGTGCACTCCTATGAATTTTGCTTCATTCTTGCTGGAAAAGCCACATGAGTCATCATATATGAATCTTGTTGTGCCATGATGATCTCGAAAAATCCCTCCAACCCATGCTTGCCATGGATTGCCTTTCGAGGCTCCATCAAAGTAGAGTTTGACGAATCCTTCTAGAGGAGGTTTGAAGATCCTAATGGTGTCCCCTATGTCAGGGATAACTTTCCAAGAAGTTGGGGAGACCATGATAGGTGATAGGTGGAGGCCCTGGAGAATTCTTTCTTCCCGAGCTTTCCCGTTCGTGCAGCCCATTCATCGTTTTCTCCATTATGCCTTCATTCAGTCGAGCGCGTGCCTAAACGCATTCGAGTCAGGTCAGGTCATTTCGTTTGAGGGCAGCCGTATCAAATTTTCTAAGTTGTGACCGCACGGGTGCCTTTCGCACGTTCGTGTGACCTGTTTGCCATTTTCTCCCTTATGCCTTCGTTCAATCATGCATGCCATATCACGTTGTGTGTGGGGGCCTGCCCAAATGCGCCCGGGTCAGGTCGTTTCATTTGAGGGCAGTCGTATCAAATTCGCTAAGTTGTGACTGCATGGGTGCCTTGTGCATGTTTGTGCGACCCATTTTCCGTTTGCTCCCTTGTGCCTTCATTCGGTCGGGTGCACTGTGTCATTTTGTTTGAGGGAGCCTAACCAAACCCGTTCGGGTTGGGTCGATTCGGTTAAGGGCACCCACCCAAATGCGTTCGGGTCGGGTTGTTTCAGTTGAGGACGCCCGTATCAAATTTTCTAAGTTGTGACCACACGGGTGCCTTGTGCATGTTCGTCTGGCCCATTTGCCATTTTCTCCCTTGTGCCTTTGTTCAGTCGTGTGCGCCATGTCGCGTCATGTTATGGCACCGCTGAAACGTGTTTGGGTTGGGTCGGGTTGCTTCGTTTGAGTGCGGCCATAACAAATTTGCTAAGTTGTGACCGCACGGGTGCCTTGTACACGTTTATGCGGCTTGTTTTTCGTTTGCTCCCTTGTGCCTTCATTCGGTCGGGCGCGCCATGTCATTTCGTTTAAGGGTGCCCACCCAAACCCGTTCGGGTCGAGTCATTTCAGTTAAGGGTGCCTGACCAAACACATTCGGGTCAAGTCGGGTCATTTCAGTTGAGGGCGCCTACCCAAACGCATTTGGGTTGGGTTGTTTTGGTTGAGGGCGCCCATATCAAATTTTCTAAGTTGTGACCGCATGAGTGCCCTGTGCATGTTCGTGTGGCCCATTTGCCAGTTTCTCCCTTTGTTAGTATGAATTCTTCATCGAAGTGTACGAAAAAGAACCACTTTAGCTATGCATAACTAATAGCCCTAACAAAAATAGAGGCTGCAAAACATCTTCAGATCTGCAATTAGTAGTTAAAATGCTGCAACAAACAGATCTATAAATGGAAAGACATTAAGCAGAAAAGTAAAGAGTTTGCTCCATGCATCCAACAGACAAGACAAAAACACGATTTTTGAATGAATTTTTATATTACAGGGCATCTGGGAGGAAACAAGAAGGTGTATCCAGATCTCCTCAATGGGATGGGTTCTTTGTAGTCCTCAGCACTTCAGATCTAAGCTTTCTCTCTCTTGTAGATGTAAAAGCAGTGTGAAGATGGAAATCAATGGGAACAAAATGGTAGAAATGAGACCAAGTGTATGAATCCCGAGTGATCCAATATACATTAAAGGGGAAGAATGATGGGGAAAACCTTCCTATTTATAAAAAAATATTGGGTCCTTCTAGATCTTGGTGCATGATTAAAATAATGTTAATCACATCTAGATCCACCTCTATGGAATATTTTATTATTATTTGTTGGAGGAAAGGGTGTTTGACTTGGGTCAAATCCTTGATTAGTGAAAAATAAATAAATAAATGATTTATTTATCTTTTTAAGGAAGTGGTTGGGGATATAATCAATAAATAATGATTTATTTGATTAATGGTGGTTGATTTGGTCATATTTAACGGAATATTACTTAAATAATTATTCCTAGAAAATAATAAGATAACTATGGGTTTATCTCATTAATTTCTTTGTTTTTGGGTTAAACATGACTGGGAATAATAATTAAATTGTGGTTTAATTAATTATTCCTTTTGGGGTTTCTTAATTAACATACTGAAAGCAGTTTTACTTGGGGTAAAATTGGTCTTACATGGTGTACTTGGGTCCATCTAATGATGAAAGGTTAGATGACCAAAAAATGGTGTAACACCCTTGTGCCTTCGTTCGGTCGAGCGCGTCGTGTGAGGGTGCTCGTCCAAACGCGTTCGGGTTGGGTCGAGTTGTTTTGTTTGAGGGCGGTCGTATCAAATTTTCTAAGTTGTGACCACACAGGTGCCTTTTGTATGTTAGTGCAGCCCGTTTTCCGTTTTCTCCCTTGTGCCTTTGTTCGGTCGTGCACGCCGTGTGAGGGAGCCCGCCCAAACGCGTTCAGGTCGGGTCGTTTCATTTGAGGGCAGCCGTATCAAATTTGCTAAGTTGTGACCACACGGGTGTCTTGTGCACGTTCGTGCGCCCTGTTTGTTGTTTTCACCCTTGTGCCTTCGTTCAGTCGTGCACGTCGTGTGAGGGCACCTGCCCAAACGCATTCAGGTCGGGTCATTTTGTTTAAGGGTGGCCATATCAAATTTGCGAATTTGTGACCGCACGGGTGCCTTTTACACGTTTGTGTAGCCCGTTTGTCGTTTTCTCCCTTGTGCCTTCGTTTGGTCAGATACGCCTTGTCGTTTCGTTTGAGGGCACCCACCCAAACTCGTTCGGGTCAGGTCATTTCGGTTGAGGGCGCCTGTCCAAACGTGTTCGGGTCGGGTGGTTTCCTTTGAGGATGCCTGCCCAAACACATTTGGGTCAGGTCGTTTTGGTTGAGGTTGCGCATATCAAATTTGCTAAGTTGTGACCACACGAGTGCCCTGTGCATGTTTGTGCGGCCCATTTTTTGGTTTCTCCCTTATGCCTTCATTCGGCCGTGCGCGTCATGTCACGTTGTGCGATGGCGCTTGCCCAAACGCATTCTGGTTAGGTCATTTTGTTTGAGGGAGGCCGTATCAAATTTTCTAAGTTGTGACCGCATGGGTGCCTTGTGCATGTTCGTGCAGCCCATTTTCCGTTTTCTCCCTTGTGCATGTTCGTGTGGCTCATTTGTCATTTTCTCCCTTATGCCTTCGTTCGGTCAGGTGCGCTGTATCATTTTGTTTGAGGGCACCCATATCAAATTTGTTAAGCTGGGACCGCACAGGGTCCTTTCGCAGGACGCATGCAGAACAGTGTTCAGGGCGAGTGCGTTCAAGTCGAGTCGAGTTTGTGTAGCACATCCATGTTCAGGACGTGCGAAACAATGTTTGAAGGCGCAAAGATCATTCATCAGGGTCGGGCTGGGTCGAACGCGACCCAAACACATTCAAACATTTTTCCAACATAGTATCAAAGCTAAGGTGCAAGAAAGAGACTGAAGAACACATCCTAGTTTGCAATATGGAAAGGGTTATAAACAAGGGTTTCAAGTTTGTTGGGAATCTCACTACATTCATCAAGGGTTTCATTCTGAATATCATTTCCAAGCTAAAAATAATGGATGGAATTTTATTTTCCACTTTGTATGGGACTTTCAAGAATGAGAATGTATGGGTTATTGATAATGGTTCTTCTAGACATATGATGGGAGAATGCATCCAACTTTAGACTTTTTCAGAAGGAACATGCATCTCCTAGCTCAATATGAAATTGCATGTCCTTCTCGTTTAGGTAGCTGAAACACTTCTTGTTATTCGTCATGTGGAAGGATGCTCATGAATCAATATACAATACACTGTTGTCTACTGAGCTTGCCATGCAAGCTATCAATGGGAAAGATTTCTCGAACTAGGCAGAAAATGCATCTACCTCCGCTGATGCACCTACATGATCCTTACTAGACTCCTTCCAACTAGGGCACTTGGTGGCATAATGTCCGAACTCATGGCAATGGAAGCACTTGATCTTGCTTAGATCCTCCTTCTTCTTCTCGCCCTTTTGATTGGACTCAGCCTCTCCTTGGCCCTTATTGCCCTTGGCTTTGCTACCTTCGCCTGCTAGGGAAAAGTTCTCCTCATCCTCTACAGGAGCTTCTCTACTATTTCTCGCCCTTCTCCGGATCTCTTCTTGAACAAAATCACTCCATAACCTTTCCCAACTAGGAATATTCTCTCTGCCACTTACTGCATCTTGGAAACAATACCAAGACTTATGGAGTCCCAGTAGCGCGGGACTCACAAGGTCACTGTCTGCTACAGTCATGCCCACACCACCTAGCTCATCTTGAACCTGAGTGAACTT
This sequence comes from Pinus albicaulis, assembly GCA_034641835.2. Lineage (NCBI taxonomy): Eukaryota > Viridiplantae > Streptophyta > Pinopsida > Pinales > Pinaceae > Pinus > Pinus albicaulis. The sequence goes on along the minus strand of CM076575.1, from coordinate 1,998,621,600 downwards.
TGAAAGATATGTGATGATGGGCTCATCTTTGCCCATCTGCTTACTTCTTAGCTTCTCTTTGAGAACAAGCTTCGTGATATCACTGGAAGCCTGAAACAAATTGAAGATGGCTTTAAATTTAAACATCTCATACACTGTCTTCTTCTCATTGAGATGAGGAATAATATGATCTTTGACCCCCTCTAGAATGATCCTTCTTGCCTTTGTGTCATTCTTAGTATGTTGGGCCAACCGTTGGGGATCTTGAGGTGGCACTATTGCCTACTTGACATACTCTGCTACCCCATTATCTTCCGACACTACTGTGATTTGCTTCTTCCATGCACGTAAATTTGAGGCTCCTTCTAAACTGTGATTTGACCTTAGCCCTAGGACCGACATATTGCTATCCAAGGAACTTCTTTACTCTGCTCTTAAAACTATCACCCTGAAAACAATCTTGTCCTCATGTTGTCCTAGCTAGATTGACCTTGCAAACACACAGACCCTTTATCCTACTTTCTTGCACTCAGATAGTCCCTATTTCCTTGTGCACAGGTTTCCTAGTTCCTAGTGTAGATGAATCCCTATTCTTTAGGGCTTGACTCCTATTTCCTAGCACAATTCTGCCACAAGAAAATCTCTCTTCAATGTTGTGTATTGGCTCCTCCAAGACACGCACTCACAACAAAGATCTCTCACACAATTTTGTGCTCTCTCTCACAATCTCGTGAGCTGTGTCTTGTCACAGTCCTTTGTGCACAAAACAACTATGAAACTTTGTGCCTTTGTCCTCCTTTATTGATTCGATCCATGCTAAAATTGGCAAGTTACAAATTTAGAACATGTTTTTTGATTGAATAGTTAACAGAGTCTAACTAGTTCTCTAACTCGTCCTTGCTTCAATCAAGGATTGAAGCTCCCAACTTGTCCTCTTCTAAATTTATAACTACCTCTCGAACTTGTACTCAAACAGAAGAAGGTCCATGTATCTAATCCCCCAACACTATGCATGAATTAACTATCTCCACGAACTCGTCCATGGGCAAAGGAAGACAAATCATGGTCTTTTTGGCTAAGGCACGCACTAGAGAAGACCTTCTCTCGCTACAATTTTCAACAATCCCATTGTCCATCTTGATTACATATGATGTCATTGGGTTCATGGTCTTCATATCATGCTTGACTAATTGTGGGTTTTGCTCCTAACAACTATTGATTAACACGATTCATTGCATCCTAGGGTTGACAAGATCACAGCTATGCCATCTCCATGAGATCAAGTTTAATGATCACTTTTTTTAAGGAGGTTCTGTTGTTTATTTTGGGACTCAAGAGGTTCTCTTGTGACTTTCTCTCATCGGTATGATTAGAGAGGCCTAGATTTATCTGTTCAAGGGTCGATTCTCTCTATACAAGAGACTTTGGATGGCCTCTCCAGACTCGGTACCACTAAGAGCATTGCTTGTTTATTTCGGCCTATTTGGGTTCTCGGTGGTGTGAATCCTAGGTGGACTCCTTTTCCTTGGATCTAGATGGCATAGATTCATGAGACAATGAATTTTTCCCACATGGTTAGTAGGCACATCACCTCCGTGATTTTAGAGCTTGATTTTCCTAGTTCAAACTATGGTATCCTCAGGCTGGCTTGAGTAAGCCAAATATCCATTGTGAAATTCTTCTCATCAACCTTTATAAAGAAGAGAGGAATTACCACCCTCTATAAAGAAAGGAAGCCTTTCTTGGCTCCATCCCTTTGCCTGTTCTTGGTTTTCTGCACTGTTACTTGTGCGTGGTTCAAAATTTAAACGAGTATCCCACGACATAAACTCAGTGAACACTAGTGTAGCTGGGATCCCTTGCAACAAATATGGTAAATGCGATGTAGTTATTTGTAGTGCAATGGTGATGATTATGATTATTTCTAATACTAGCTGAGAAACATTAGGCATGGGATGAGTGGGGTATGTTAGGTGATGGGATAAAAGTGAGTCATATATATATATATATATATTTTAAACTTGGCCTTTAATTTGCTTAAGTCCCTTTTGATTATGCATCTGCTTCCCAATGTAACCTTGGGGTGATTCAAATGGTCAAACACCTAGGGTCTAGGCCTTGGTTCCCCATGAGACCTTGCTTTGAAGGGGCATGTTAAAAGTAACCTATGAGAGTATATATGCTTTCATTGTCCTTGGGATTTGGAGATCATGATATCAATAGAAGAGTTATGTTGTTGGTTAGAGCTTGTTAGATGTGCAAGGTTACGCTATTTGTTTGATCTTTCATACTAGAGAGTCAGGGAAATGCTACTAGCATTGGTTAATTGTTCTTGAGATATGATAATATAGATAATTTAATGTTAATAAATGTCCACAAATAACTAAAAATGTAGGCCAATGGATTAAAATATTTATATTTTATTGAATTTATTAAAAAATTAATTATCAATATTTATATTTTATTTGTTTTAATTATATTATATAAAATTAAATTCTAAATATATTATGATTTTATATTTAATTAATAATTAAAATAATAAATATTAATATTTTAATTATTAAAAAAAATTGTTTCAAGATTTGTAAAATTTTGATGGCATGCCACATAAGTCGAACATTGGCATGGGTTGGTTTCATTAAAATTACAGGTATGAAAGCCGAAAGTGTAAGAAAGCCCCTGTTCGACTGTTCGACTGTTTAGGAAGAGGATGTTCGATTGTTCAGTCAGATGCATGGGTTGATTTCATTAAATTACTGGTATGAAAGCCCAAAGTGTAAGAAATCCCCTGTTTGATTGTTCAGGAAGAGGATGTTCGACTGTTCAGGAAGACGAGGTTGAGGTTTTGAGGGCATGCCAAAGTCCCCAAAGTCGAACTTGACATCATATGAAAGCTCAAAGTCGAACATGACACCGTAATAAATCCCAAGAAAACTCGTTGTTTGACTGTTCAGGAAGACGAGGTTGAGGTTTTGAGGGCATGCCAAAGTCCCCAAAGTTGAACTTGACACCACATGAAAGCCCAAGAATAGAGGAAAACTGGCTGTTCTTACCCAAACTAAATGTGCTGGTTATTTGGCGCCAAATTTTTTTCTCTCGGGACTGGGAATTTTTTCTATATAATTACATCTTTCATCATGGATAAAAACACATTAGACAAAACTTGGAGGCTTTTGAAGAGGCGAGCAGCAGCAAATTCACAATTGAGGTTTGCATACACAGAGTCACAGGTTAGTTTGATTTTATATTTTTCTATTTCCTGGCTTTGTATTTGATCTGTTTGTAATAAGTTATTGTTGATTCATACAAATTTTGTGCCTTTATATTAATATCTAAATTTCATTTGTTCATTTAAAACACTTCTACATTCAATACTTTCTTTTCCATAATGACTTCAAGTTGAAGAAGGCTAGGCTTCCAACATTTTCAGGTTCTCTTTTGGTTATATTGCAACTCCTGAAATATGAAATGTCTGGAGGTTTTTATTTTCTCTGTAAATAGTCCTGAAGTTGAACCTTTCCATTTTCAACAATTAGTACAGAAGAACTGCAGGGTGATTTCTTAATAAAATGTTTGGCTAATGATAGTGAATACCTTGTGGTATCCTGCTTACTAGCTCCCGGAATCACCCTATACAGTTTTTCTTCTTCTGCCTTTACCTTTGCATAGATGATTCATGAGCTATCTTGTAATGTAGATCCACCTGTTTCGGGCTACAAAAACCTTCTTAGAATTCAACTTCTGAATTGAAAGTACTCATATGCTGGTGAATTTGAAACATAAACAAGTGGGATATTTGCACATAATTTTAAAATGGTATTCTTGGTGTTTAATAGATGAATCCTCGACTGGCAGCCAACATTTTCCCAACAATAGAACAGATCACGTGAGAACCTGATTCTCTGTCAACACCACAGTCAGCTTATTGTCATGAATGTTTTCCTCCTTTTACCTAGAGAGTTGCTTTTGGGCCCTTACAAATTTTTTCTTTGATATTCTGTTCCTAGATTTCAATGTCACATGAAAATTTGAACCGACTGATATCCATATTCACATACTGCAGCTTCAAATTTTAAATTAGCTCTTCCAACAAAGGCTTGAAAGAGAATGAAAATACACACAAGTCAATTTTCTATGCCCCATTGTTAAATGACGTCTTTGTTCTTTATAAAAATGAACTCTAGACTGACAAGGTGCATGTGGGGATTTTTTGTTCCTCAAGCACCAATGTCTCATCTTCAAATGGATTTTCCCCAATTAAAAAATGAAAATAAAAAGGAGTTGCCTTTGGGCCCTTACAAGTTTCCACCCTATATCCTGTGCATATATTTGATCGGTTGCACATTGCCAAAGAATTTGAATGGACTAAGCTCTGTTTTCCCATGCTGCAGCTTCAGTTTTTACATTAGATTATCTGATTAAAGCCTAAATGAGAATGGAATATACACAAGTTGGTTTCAAGCACCAATGTCTTAACTTCAAATGGATTTTCCCCAATTAACCCCAAAAGTAAGAAAAATGAAAATAAAAGGGAGTTGCATTTGGACCCTTACAAGTGTCCACCCTATATCCTGTGCATATATTTGATTGGTAGCACATTGCCAAAGAATTTGAATGGACTAAGCTCTGTTTTCCCATCCTACAGCTTCAATTTTTACATTAGATTATCTGATTAAAGCCTGAATGAGAATGGAATATACACAAGTTGGTTTCTGCACCCTGATTTCCAATAATATTTTTAGTGTTAATAATATAATAAAAATAATATGCCTTAATTCAACATGTGCACCCTCCATGACAGTGCACCAGATGCCTGTTGATTTGTAGAGATTGTCACACCCATGTTGATAGGTTTAAATCCATTAGCCCATTAACTTCTATTGTTCAAATTAGATTCACACATAGCTCTGTAACCTTCTAACCATGTGTAGACAGATATGTGGTGACTTGTTCAGACGTATTTGAGCATCATGGTGAAATAAACACTCAACAAGAAATGTGTTTACCATAGTAAGACTATTCATACCAAACATTTCACCGTTATTATGCAACAAGTCTCTGTCATAATACATGAACTCACTCACTGCAATCTTCAAATTTGAACAAAAGCTTCACATATTGCCAGAAACAGCATAACCAAAAATAGAGGGAAGCCTCCCCTTTCTGACACTGTGCTAACACTAGGATTGGACTTTCTTATCTTCAGCATTTGTAAAAATTACTTGATGTCTGTTCAGCTCTTTTGAATTATGCTACAACAATGTTGTTCTCTCACATTCTCAGTGGTGTAATTTTTTATTTTAATTAAATGCTTTCACTAGCTTTGAGCTTTAACCTTTCTAAACTATGTTCCCTCTTTTCTATCATCTAGGAAGTAAAATATCTACTCCTTTATAACTTTGAATTAAACATATAAGCTATTTGTGCTCCAGACCACACACTACCTCTCTAGATGCCATGAAATGCACACTCTGATTTCCAAATTCTAATATCATATTAATTTTTTTAAGACACGTGAACATATAGAAGAGAGAGATGATAATAATAGATACTTTATTATTTGGAAGATATTTCATCCTTGTAGGGATGCATATGCTTGTAAAGATCAAAATGACTACCATTTCAACTTCCTAATTTAGCACTTCAATTTCCAAACTCGATTCCTGATATACCTGTGTCAAGCCACTACAACAACATTTAGTTATTTGTAAAAGTCCTATCCTGATGCTGGCCATTATACTCTATCAGTCTATTTGATGTCCCTGTGACTCAAGGTCTCGTTTTTCTCTCATTGTTTGGCATCCCTGTGATGCAAGGTCCATCCATTTGACATCCTTTCGATGCCCCCAGCTGAGAGGATGTCAAAAGGACATCTTGGGCAAGTCATCACAATAAAGCAGGATGTTGAGATGTCCCTCCATCTCATGAGATGTCCCTTCACTATGCTTAACGATAAAGCCAAATATAAATATCTGCTAGACAAATATGAATTTGAACAACAACTTCAGGTAGAAGAATGAGCTTGAACAATTCATTGACAGGTGGTAGAATAGATATGGTTGTTCTAGCACCCTCCATGACAATGCACTAGATGCCTGTTGATTTGGCACTAGCTTCCTCAGCATCACCTAATGTTTTTTTGGTCATATTTTCATGTCTTAGATTGCTTTCCTTTACTTCTGCGACCTTTCTTACATTATCTTTTAATACAAGACATGGTACAAAAATATATTATGATACTTCTTGTAGATTATATTTAATATTTTACAAAGACTTATTTTTACTTCCTCATTCAAATATCCTATACACCTTGGACTCTTCATTGTGCCCTAAAAAAATGTGTATTTTGCTTTTGTATGTAAAATAGGTCTAACTACACGTCTAAAAATTGGTCTAGATGCTCGTCACTTGAATATTTCAACTATACATGATGAGAAACCTGTCAGCTTCCTTGAAATTTTCCTTAAAATCTGAAAATTCCCATCTAATTACAATGACGAATACTATACACAGTTTGAAAAAATGCTACACCGTATGTAATATGTATCATATTGTTCTAAGAGGACCGTTCAACTAGCGTTGGATGAGATTGATGATGATCTAATTAAATTATTAATGACAGCCATCCTTTATACACTATTGTCTCAAATATTTCTTTTTAGTATTATAAAAAATTGAAAATTATAATTTTGATGTGTTAGACCTTTCCTATTAGCATTAGCGTGTACTATACAGCCCCTAGGTAATTAATAGCTTACCTATGCAACTATACAGCCTATATGGATCATCAATAATTTATTTGACTAAAAATCTAAGTAGAAAAATTGCTTTTTAGGGTTTCAAATAGGTGGTCAAATTGCTTCTACATTCAGTACTTTCTTTTCCATAACGACTTCAAATTTGAAGAAGGCTAGGCTTCCAACATTGCCAGGTTCTCGTATGGTTATATATCAACTCCTGAAATATGAAATGTCTGGAGGTTTTTATTTTCTATGTAAGCAGTCCTGAAGTCAAACATTTCCATTTTCAACAATTAGTACAGAAGAATTGCAGGGTGATTTCTTAATAAAATGTTTGGCTAATGATAGTGAAGACCTTGTGGTATCCTGCTTACTAGCTGCCTTCACCTTTTGCATAGATGATTCATGAGCTATCTTGTATTGTAGATCCACCTGTTTCAGGCTGCAAAAACCTTCTTAGAATTCAACTGCAGAATTAAAAGTACTCATAAGCTGGTGGTTTGTACTCATAAGCTGGTGAATTTGAAACATAAACAAGTGGGATATTTGCACATAATTTTAAAATGGTGTTCTTGGTGTTTAATGGATGAATCATCGACTGGCAGCCAACATTTTCCCGACAAAAGAACAGAGCACGTGAGAACTTGATTCTATGTCAACACCACAGTCGGCTTATTGTCATGAATGTTTTTCTCCTTTTACCTAGAGATTTGCTTTTGGGCCCTTACTAATTTTTTATCTGATATTGGTGTTTGGCCCTTACAAATGTTTTATCAAAGCCATAGTTGGCTTATTTTCATTAATGTTTTCCTCCTTTTACCTAGCTCAATTCATCAAGAAAAAATGGCATGTAGATGCAAAATGTTTGCATCGACTTCCTATGGTCTCTGTTGGTGCATCATCATCACTAATCTGTGTAAAGATTTGGGTAAATTTGATGAATGAGCACATGAATAAGAGTTCTTATAAGGTTACTGTTGGATCTACTTGTTGAATGTGTTGAGACTGTCATGATAGTGGAAGGTTTAGTAAGCCTTGTATACAACAGAGAGTATTTATGGTGCAATGCATAGTGATTTGAATGATGCTGCTAAAGAATGGGTATTTGTTGAGGTCGACAAGAATTTTTAAGATCTGATGTATTGTTTCTAGTTTAGATAGCTCAAGGTATATATGCTCCTAGCTTGAGCTGCTATCGCAGATATAATTCATGAATAAGCCCTCCCTTGTCTAAATGTGTTATTGTTGCAAGGAGTTGGTTAGTGAATATTGTATGTGTTGCTACTTATGTTGGACAAATATTATCACTTGAGGTTTTGCAACAGAGAGAATTTATTGATGTTGTGCATAGAATTTTTGGGCCCTTACAAAGTACTCATAAGTTGGTGGTTTGTACTCATAAGCTGGTGAATTTGAAACATAAACATGTGGGATATTTGCACATAATTTTAAAATGGTATTCTTGGTGTTTAATATATGAATCCTTGACTGGCAGCCAACATTTTCCCAACAATAGAACAGAGCAAGTGAGAACCTGATTCTATGTCAACACCACAGTCAGCTTATTGTCATGAATGTTTTCCTCCTTTTACCTAGAGAGTTGCTTTTGGGCCCTTACAAATGTTTTATCTAATATTGATTTTGGGCCCTTACAAATGTATTATCAATACCACAGTTGGCTTATTTTCATTAATGTTTCATCCTTTTACCTAGCTCAATTCATCAAGAAAAAATGGCATGTAGATGCAAATTGTTTGCATCGACTTCCTATGGCCTCTGTTGGTGCATCATCATCACTAATCTGTGTAAAGCTTTGGGTAAATTTGATGAATGAGCACATGAATAAGAGTTCTTATAAGGTCACTGTTGGATCTACTTGTTGAATGTGTTGAGACTGTCATGATAGTGGAAGGTTCAGTAAGCCTTGTATACAACAGAGAGTATTTATGGTGCAATGCATAGCGATTTGAATGATGTTGCTAAAGAATGGGTAGTTGTTGAGGTCGACAAGCATTTTGAAGATCTGATGTATTGTTCTAGTTTAGATAGCTCAAGGTATATATTCTCCTAGCTTGAGCAGCTATTGCAGATATATTGCATGTATAAGCCCTACCTTGTCTAAATGTGTTACTGCTGCAAGAAGTTGGTTAGTGAATATTGTATGTGTTGCTACTTATGTTGGACAAATATTATCATTTGAGGTTTTGCAACAGAAAGAATTTATTGATGTTGTGCATAGCATTTTTGGGCCCTTACAAAGTACTCATAAGCTGGTGAATTTGAAACATAAACAAGTGGGATATTTGCACATAATTTTAAAATGGTATTCTTGGTGTTTAATAGATGAATCCTCGACTGGCATCCAACATTTTCCCAACAATAAAACAAAGAAGGTGAGAACCTGATTCTATGTCAACACCACAGTCGAATTATTGTCATGAATGTTTTCCTCCTTTTACCTAGAGAGTTGCTTTTGGGCCCTTACAAATGTTTTATCAACACCACAATCGGCTTATTGTCATTAATGCTTTCCTCCTTTTACGTAGATTAATTCATCAAGAAAAAATGGCATGTAGATGCAAATTGTTTGCATCGACTTCCTATGGTCTCTGTTGGTGCATCATCATCACTAATCTGTGTAAATCTTTGGGTAAATTTGATGAATGAGCACATGAATAAGAGTTCTTATAAGGTTACTGTTGGATCAACTTGTTGAATGTGTTGAGACTGTCATGATAGTGGAAGGTTCAGTAGCCTTGTATACAATAGAGAGTATTTATGGTGCAATGCATAGCAATTTGAGTGATGCTGCTAAAGAATGGGTAGTTTTTGAGGTTGACAAGCATTTTGAAGATCTGATGTATTGTTTCTAGTTTAGATAGCTCAAGCTATATATGCTCTTAGCTTGAGCTGCTATTCCAGATATATTGCAAGTATAAGCCCTGCCTTGTCTAAATGTGTTACTTCTGCAAGGAGTTGGTCAGTGAATATTGTATGTGTTGCTACTTATGTTGGACAAATATTATCACTTGAGGTTTTGCAACAGAGATCATTTATTGATGTTGTGCATAGCATTTTTGGGCCCTTACAAAGTACTCATAAGCTGGTGAATTTGAAACATAAACAAGTGGGATATTTTCACATAATTTTAAAATGGTATTCTTGGTGTTTAATAGATGAATCCTTGACTGGCAGCCAACATTTTCCCAACAATAGAACAAAGCAGGTGAGAACCTGATTCTATGTCAACACCATAGTCGGCTTATTGTCATCGGAATGTTTTCCTCCTTTTACCTAGAGAGTTGCTTTTGGGCCCTGACAAATGTTTTATCTGATATTGATTTTGGGCGCTTACAAATGTTTTATCAACACCACAGTCGGCTTATTGTCATTATTTTTTTCCTCGTTTTACTTAGCTCAATTCATCAAGAAAAAATGGCATGTAGATGCAAATTGTTTGCATTGACTTCCTATGGTCTTTGTTGGTGCATCATCATCACTAATCTGTGTAAAGATTTGGGTAAATTTGATGAATGAGCACATGCATAAGAGTTATTATAAGGTTAATGTTGGATCTACTTGTTGAATGTGTTGAGACTGTCATGATAGTGGAAGGTTCAGTAAGCCTTGTATACAACATAAAGTATTTATGGGGCAATGCATAATGATTTGAATGATGATGCTAAAGAATAGGTAGTTGTTGAGGTCGACAAACATTTTGAAGATCTGATGTATTATTTCTTGTTTAGATGGCTCAAGGTATATATGCTCCTAGATTGAGCTACTATTGTAGATATATTACATGTATAAGCCCTTCCTTGTCTAAATGTGTTACTGCTGCAAGGAGTTGGTCAGTGAATATAGTATGTGTTGCTACTTATGTTGGAAAAATATTATCACCTGAGGTTTTGTAACAGAGATAATTTATTGATGTTGTGCATAGCTATGTGTATGTTTATGTTAGTAAAATGTATTGCAGAGTTCACATAACTGTCATGTACTTCTACTAATGCACTTTTGCTAAGGTTTGATAGCTTGTTGGGCAAAGAGATAGTGGCTAGTTGTTGAAGTGTTACTGAGTTTGTTGTATGGCTAAGGAAACGGATTGGATAGAAGCAGAAGCAGTGGCATCAGGGTTTTGGACAGTGAATTTTTTCAACTAGGATTGTTATATGAGGATAGAATAACTTAAAGAGAAAACTATTATGATAGTATGTAGAGTACATTGCCATTAGGGTTAGGGTATGTAGAGTTCATTATAGCTCTCAATTCACACACAGATTGATTCTTTTCAGGAGTCCATGCCACTCATAGTACTGGACATGCACCAACCATTCAAGATGCTTATAGAACGTGTAGCACAACACTCTACACTACGCACTCATCGCACCAAAACTGAACTCTACAGCTCATTGGTTATGGCTCCACGATGTCATAACCTTTTTTTCATTCATACGCAACAAGTTTGTAGAGCACACTCATTCATCCATAACATTATGTAACTAGCGAGAGCATTCCTCTAACATGACCATGATAAACTTGACCAACGAGAGAAATTGAGGCGCCCAACCTTTAAGGTTGGGCACCAAATTGAGGTGTTAAATTAGGAAGTTGGGCACCTAATTTAGCACCTCAATTTGGTGCCCAACCTTCCTAATTTGGTGCCCAACCTTTTGGAAGTGCTTTCATTGTTTAGTTGTTGTTTGTGTCTAATTTAATATGCATGTACTTCAAAGGATGTTGGTGCATCATTTTTCCTATCGACAATTTCTTGATTTCTTGTTCCTATTGAATAGGATCAATTTGTCATAAGTTTGTAGGTCTCAAAGGTCTATATGTTGTGAACCTCAAAGTTGCACAATGCAGGGAGGTAGGAGTTGCATGAAGATGATCAGATAATAGTAAAAGTATATTCATATTATATGATTTAATATTGTGAGATAAGTAGCTCCGACTTCGAAATTAAAACAAGAAATGTTTTTGGGAAAGTGAGTCAAATTCCTGCTTTCATAATCAACGTTAAGTAATAGGTGGTTTGGAGGAGCAGCATGAGTGTCAGAAGCTTTTTTGGGGGTCTTACAGGTTTCAGTGGTGTGCCTGATGTACATTAGCTATTGATATTAACTTCATATTGGGCATTGTGTGTTTCTTAACTTTTAATTATGGATGGCTAGATGTTTTCTGGGATGTAGATTTATAGGTTATATGCGTCAACAACAGTGAACAATGTGAGAGCTGGTTGGGAACGAAAAGGGCAGAGCTGTATTGGAGTGAAAGGATTTTAATTCTGGGGGCATAGAGACTTGTAAGTGATGCCTAGCAAGGAGAAATAAATTCAATCTAAATTCCAGCCACGAAGACTTTACAGGGCATTTAGATACAATATTCGTGGCTACCGTTTGCTGATACATCTCCTCATGGTAGCACTGGATTTAATTTCATTCTAAAATTTCACTCTTAAAATCAGCAGCATGTACATGCAGGATCTGATCAAAATCACGTTTTGTTCTTAGAACAAAAAATAGTGTCATTTTGAGAACTCAAGATAGTTCTCCTTTGTCTGTAAATATGCATGCTAAGTTCAGTGCTAAACCAAGAAAAGGACAGCACCCCACAGCTACACCCTATTGTAACGATACATGTAGGAAATTAGAACCCCAAAATAGTACCTCAGGAATGTGCCCTCATGTGTTGGTGAGAATGCACAAAAGTTATTTTCAGAGTTGTCCCTTATCTCTCTTTGTAGGCTGGGTTAAAACACAGCATGAGCACACTGTGTCTTCAATAGAAGTGCTCCTTATGTATGCAAATATGTCCAATTGAATAACATAAACTCAGAACCCTCATCTGCTAGTTTAAATAATGTATTTAGGCTTCATATGCAGTGTATAACATACTCAAACCAATCCTCCAAACATGGGATCCTTGCTGCTGAGAATACGCTACATGACCAGAAATCAACCTCTAATGAGGACACCATCCTCATTCTATGAATAGGTGCCCTGCATGTTAGCAGTATGCTATAGAAATAGCATTTAATCTCATGCAAATGAAACTCCAAAAGGCTATAGTCTAGGAATAAGATACATGGACAGCCTAGAACTGATAGCATCTCCCTTTAGCTACAAGATGAGAACATACATAACACTTCATTTGTCGACTATCAATCTGATTAGTCTGGCATGATTTCTATACATATTGCCTTCCATAGCAATGATCTTCCAGGCATACTAGTGACAGACCGCTGAGTTAAACTGCAGTACAAGGATCCATTCCAGATTCACCAATTGCATAAGATCTTAATCTCGGATCCTTGCAAACATCAACAGGAAATGCTTTTAGCTTTGTTGAAAGCTTTAGTCTGAAAAAAAATTGATGATCTTTGTACATGCTTCAAATCAAATTCTGCTAATGCAAGACAACATGCATTAATTTCAATCTAAATGCCCTGTACAATCTTCGTGGCTACCAATGCTGTCAAGGTATTGATCTACATTGATGTATGGTTTATTTATGATGTTCTATTTTTTGTTCATGTCATTGTAGATTTTTCTCTCTGATTCTTTTATAAGGTCTTAATAATGAATTTATTCATCTAGGAACAAGGCAAATTGATTAGGTTCTCCCTTTTTCTTTATTAGTAGTTTTATTTCTACACTTGTTCTTTTTCCTTTGATGAACTAAGTTGCAGATTTGGAAACATATTACCGCCATGAAACAAAACTTTTATATTTTGATTAATGTGAGGCATATGTCCAAGTTGTCATGGAGGGAATTCAAATCCCACCATGGTGTCAAGAAAATGGTATAGAAGAGGGTAATGAGCATGCTGAAGTTGAGAGTTATGTGGGGAAGCTAGAGGCAAGTGTCATAGATAGACAAAAAAGAAAAGAAAAGAAGTTGATCCAATCCTGCAAACTAAGCTACCTAATTGCACACTCTTTTTGCAATTTTTGAAAAAGAGTCGAAAGGATCAAGTGCTCCAAATAATATGGGAGAATATGGGCTATCCACTATAAAATTCCTTTCACTCATGCATGTTCAAAAGTGGAGCAACGATAAATGGCTTATGTCAAAAATCTGTAAAGAAGAGATTGCTGCTACATTCAATCGAGCTGAAAGAGTGATGCAGATTGTATGATTGTATAATTGATTAAACAAATCAATAAAATGTCATCAACAAGTGCTCAAACATTACCATGATTATTGGTCAAAATGAACTAAAATCCTACCATGCTATCTGTTATCCCTTAAATTTCTGTTGCATTTTGAGAGTTTTCTTTTCACAGCAGCTAGCAGAAAAGGATTGCTGGATGTGACCAGCAAGGAGGGTACTACCTTGGAAATTAGTTCTTATGACTATCTAGTGTAGAACATAGTGATCAAACACTATCCAAGGGCATTGGTGATTGTGTTAAGGTAGCAAATATACCTACTCTACTAGAGGTCACGGAATTGACATAAGCTGGAATATATATATATATATATAGAGAGAGAGAGAGAGAGAGAGGGGATCATGTTAAAAGGGTTAGTGGGCAGTTGGAAGGAGTACATAATGATCCACGGTTTTACATAAGGAGTACATAATGTTCATTTCTGTTTGGGAAAGACACATGAGATGGATAAGATTGTATGCATGGGAACAACATACATTTTTCTCATGGCATTGATACAGTGACTTGTCTTTTACCAAAAACTACCACAGTGACTTGTCTTTTACCAAAAACAAGATAAATGTAATGGCATTGATACACAACGAAGTTGCAAATGTCCAATACACCAAGTTGGATATCATGGGCATTAAACCATTTCTTGTGTTCAATATCCCTTTTAAGTTTTTAGCGTATTTTTTTTAATACACTTTCAGAAAATTTGCTTCACCATGAAGCATTGAGATTATTTGGTCCTACAATTACCAAAGATTTTCGTCGTCAAGGTAAAACACATATACTATGTTTTTTCGTAAATTGCATAATTAATTTATGTAGTATAAACTATATACTTAACGTTTCATGTTTCATATTAAAAAAAATTATATATTGTACTCTGTGTTACATTCCCTAAATTTCATTACTATGATACTAGAAACCTTAAGATTTTTTTATATGGATTATTTACTTTCTACGTGTATTTCATAGATAAATCTAAGAAGGATGAGTTATTATCTCTTATGCATAAAGTAACGGTAATTGTACCTCCAAAACAAATTCTTCATAGTGTTGTTTAATATATTAAAAATACCAGGAATGCTTTGAGAGGAGAATTGGTAAGAAACAAAAATGTAGTCAAGCCACACTTCATAGGAGAAGGAGAGTGGAAGAGATTATTGGATGAGATTGCTATTAAGAAAAAAAGGAAAAATGGAACTTTGGTTGGAAAAGACAAATATGCACATACTGTATGAGTCTCTAGGTTGTCCAAATGCCATCGTTTTGGGAAAGGTGGCATGTTATCTGCAGAGGCAAAATTTGTAAGCTTAATACACTACTATGCTTCTCAAGGAAAATTTATTTTTTATATAATCAAATTTCTAACTATTTCATTGTTATTTAAAATATAGTTGTATATCTTCAATACTAAAATGTCCGAAGATAACAAAGATTTTACTTCATGTTATGGTGTATCTGCTCTTATTCATCAAAATATTAAAGATGGATTTCATCCTATTATAGATTATGAGGTATTTTTTGACCTATAATTTTTTTGTTCTAGGTAAATTTTTATAATATGAAAGAAGTATATGCAAATGAAAGTTTCAATTAATACAATTTATAGTTGTGTTTATCTAATCTTATATGTGTCTTAGGTAATTGATGAACATGATGAAAGAGAAGATGAAGCTAAAATTTGAATCATGCTTCAACCTTACCATATGTTTGGTTAGTTCACTTCAGTGATTTTTTAAATCATAGGATACTTTAGTTATGAAATACCATTAAATGCACACACTTTTTATGATTTATTTCAATTCAATTGAAGTTATTGTTTGTGTTTTGCTCCGTTTATTTCATTTATGTTTTTTTATTCACAAACTTATGTTTATAATTTTCTTTTTATGATTTTTCCATGCAGGCAGCGACAAAATTTCTTTTAAGGATGAGCAATATAGATGATTTCAAACGAATTATCAGTTTCATTTTTTTCTTATCTCATAATAAACAAATTTCAAGACCTAAGACATTTCATTATATTAATAAATGAAAAGTGATTTTTTGATAATCAAAAACTTTTATTTTCTTTAATTAAATTATCTCTTTTTATATACTCATTGTTTTAGTTGTTGTATAATATACTTAAAATTTTAACATATGTAGATATTGTTATTACTTTGTAATTATTCATTTAATGTGAAAGATATCCATTTATTATATTTTTTGGTAACTGGAAAGATATGTAATAGATTAGAAAAACAATTTTTTTTGAAATATCATGCCAGCTTCAAGTTTTCACTCAAACAAAATTATGTGACGCTTGGAATTGAAATGCCACTGGTTATATTATGTAAATTTATTATGCACATCAACTTGGAATCATGTGAATGTTTCAATGGAGAGACTCTTCCGTTACTTGTAATTGATACCTGCCATAATGTAGCCAAGCACAAAGAAAACTACTATAGTCTTATTGTACACAATGAATTAAAATTTTTGGATGTAACTATGAGATACTTCAACTGTGTTAATACATTTGATATTAATTAAATATATTTATGGTAATTGGATTTAACTATAAGCAAATGGTCAAAATGTTCTCTTTGGTAATAAAATCAAACTCTTCCCAGGATACTCATCACATGCAATATATAACCTTTCTAAATAGAGGCTATTTTTTTTTGCACCATTTCATATTTTATGGTGCTTTGCACCATATACAATTTGCTTATAATAATAATAAAAATTTATTTTTTTGCATCATTTTTTATTTTATGGTACTTTGCACCATATACAATTTATTATTATTATAATAATTTTGATATTTTTATGATAAATTTTTAATTTTTGTAAAATTGGTTTTGGTGCTTTGCATCACAGCATCTTGATCCACGTCAAATTGGTTTTTGGTGGTTTGCACCATACACCATGGAATGCCACATATGCATTTAACACCAAATTTAATATTTTTTATTAACTCCATTTTTGCACCAGACAACATAGCACCACTTGCGTATCTCCACATTATCACCACTTTTGCACCACTATTTGAAAAGTAAAGATTTATCAAATCCTTTACAAATTGTGGTGCTAATGTGTGGCTAAATAACTCTTTTTCTTGTAGTGGGAGGGATTTGTTTTGTATAGTTTTTTTTATTCCACATATGTGAAACATAGGGCTTGGCTTTTAACTAAGTGGAAGAAAACATACTAGCTTGTCATTTTGGATTTTATCGACGAGTTGCGGGAAACTTCTTTTACATAGAAGTTATGAAAAGTTGAAGGGGCTTGTTATTGCAACTTCAATTTGCATGATAACCATATGAATATAAACAGCGGGATGTGTTTAATGCAATATAGTATTGATTACTAGCTTTCTTAAATATTTTAACATTCTATTATATGGATATTTTGAGTTCTTTTATCTTATACCAGGGGAACTTTATAAGTGTCATCGAGTGTTAGAGAAATAATATGGATTAATCAGTGGGATGTTTGATATTTCTATTTATATTTATTAACAAATTATTATAGAAAAAGTTGGGATTTTATTTACTGTAATGAGTGGATTTTATCGACGAGTTCCGGGAAACTTCCTGTACATAAAAGTTATGAAAAGTTGAAGGGGCTTGTTATTGCAACTTCAATTTGCATGATAACCATACGAATATAAACAGCTGGATGTGTTTAATGCAATATAGTCTTGATTACTAGCTTTCTTAAATATTTTAACATTCTATTATAGGGATATTTTGAGTTCTTTTATCTTATACCAGGGGAACTTTATAAGTGTGATCGAGTGTTGGAGAAATAATATGGATTTATCAGTGGGATGTTTGATATTTCTATTTATATTTATTAACAAATTATTATAGAAAAAGTTGGGATTTTATTTGCTGTAATGAGTGGAGTGTTTGATATTGAGTAATTTGCATTATGGTTTACATTTATTAACGAATTATTATATAAAAATTTGAGATTTTATTTGATATCATGAGGATTGGGTATATTAAGATATTTTTTGGATTTTTTAATTGTTTTGACTAAAAGTTATATGGAGTTTTATTAGTATAAAAGAAAAATTGCTAAAAAAAAGTTGAAATTTATATAAATAATAAGAAATTAGAATTATTGAATTTGTCATTATCATATATCCATTTTAATTTAGGATTGATTAATCAATTTAATTGCAAAAAGTGATATATATATATATGTATATCACTTTTTAAGAAAAATTGTTAATATATATATATATATATATATATATATATATATATATATATATATATATGATTTAACAATTTTTCAATTGTTTTGACTAAAAGTTATATGGAGTTTTACTAGTATAAGAGAAAAATTGTTAAAAAAGTTCAAATTTATATAAATGATAAGAAGTTAGAATTATTGAATTTGTCATTATCATATATCCATTTTAATTTAGAATTGGTTAATCAATTTAATTGCAAAAAGTGATATATATATATATATATATATATATATATATATATATATATATATATTTATCTATATATATATATATATATATATATATATATATATATATATATATATATATATATATATATATATATGTATATTAAAACGCTAATACATATCTTATTAAATCTCTAACACACATTCAAATATAATTTTTTTAACAACTTTTAATATATATAATTTATAAAAGACTTATATTAATAAAAACAAATTATACTAATTTTTTTCTCATGAAATGTTTGCTCCTACTCCTCCTTTGACATCATACAAAGATTTTAGATATTCCACCTACATTTAATCTTCCGCTATGATTATTTACTTGATTTATGATATTCATTTATCCCTAGAATTATTTAGACAATAGTTGTCCTTTCTTTTAAAGAAGGCTAGTTAAGGTAGAAGGGAGAAGATACTTAATTATACTACTTTTCTACGAAATAGCTAAAAACACACAGATGCCTACTTTAGAGGGATTACAATGTTGATTGTTTATTTAACCCCGGCTTATTCATTATTTTTATCTTCTTTTCATACAACTTTCTTTAACATTACCTAATATTTGTCTTCTTTTATTCTGCTTGAGTATTAGTTCGTCAACCTTACCTTATTTTAGGCCTTTTTAATACACCGCCCTTTCCCCACTTCATTAATTACTAACTTCTTCATGTGAATTGGGATACTAATATTTACTATCCTTGAGATTATGCTAGCTTCATTCTCTCTTTTTGGTGCAATGTGACTATATATAAATAACTGAATTCATCTAAATAACCTAAAATGGGCGTGAATTTACTTGAAAATTTTTGATGGATCACACTTTATATTTATATATTCAACTTTCACTTACACTTTTAGCTTCAATTCAAGCCATCCTCCTCATTTCAATGAAGAGATATCAAGGATTTCCCCCTTAGTATATTTTCTTCCTTTTTCTTACATACCTTGGTATACTGAGGGCATTGCCTTGTACTTTCTTGTTCATATTATTTTAAGGAAGTTATTTGCTTCTATTCCATAGCTTTACTTCATATTTATTGGTTTTCGTAGGAGGAATATCAAGGTTGTTGCCTCTTTTGTTCATTTGAAGCTTACACTTGTTGCAACTAATAGATCCATGATGGGAATAAAGAATGATATCTTTCACTTTTATTACAATTTTTCTTAAAATAAATATTGGATCTTTGTTGATTCCTTGTTCCTTTTGAGATTCTCCCTTGACACCGAGCCTTGAAGGAAAACTCAAATTCCTCTGCCCTTGTATTTCCTTTTAGTTTCTGAGGAAGAGTTTGTTATTATTTTTTTAGAAGGGGGCATTGCATTGCCATATCTAAATTCTGCTTCTTTGTGCCAAAAATCTCCACGCTTATAGCATTCAACATGATTTAAGGAAGTGGAAAAGGACTTGTAATTCCTCGCATCCTTTTCAGCATTATTTATTGTTGTATACATACTTATTTCCAAACATTTTATGCATTGTTTTGTTGTTGCAATTTAGCACATTCTAGTAACTTACATAATATCTGCAGTCTATTGCTTTATGTCCATAATCATTTCAATAAAATCCATAGAAATTAAAGAAAGTTTGATACCCCGATGCACTTTTCATTTAAATTCTTTGTCCTTGAGTGATGAATGAGCTTTGCAAGTTCTTCACTTGTTCTCTGCAAATTTTCAAATTGGTGTTATGCATTGTTCTTTGTTGCTACTAATTGTCACGATTATTATTCACTTTTATTTGATGTCATTTATTCTCTTACTTCTCCTACTAATCTAACACTTCCTTTAGAAATATAATTTTCATTTTATATAAAATGGTTCTCTACTGCTTTAATTTTTCCTTCTTAGAGTGTGATTCTTATATATATTCAGGTCCAGTCTTCATGAGAGGAGATCTATGGATGCTAAGAATTTCATCTAATATCTTGGTACTTTTTCAAGTTTCTAATGTCAATATCGTTGACAATTTGGCTTTTCGAAATCATATCTTTATGCAAATATCTTAGATTTTCTCTCATAGTGAGCCTCCTGTTCAAACAATGGATTTTTTCATTATTTCACTCATTCCTTTCACTTCTTCCTTATTGAGTCTTCAAAATAACAATAGTTTCATTTAATACTTCAAAATCCCAGTTCCGGGTCTCATATTCGTATATCAAGTTCTTTTCTCTTTTATTTCTCTTTGTAGGCTTCTTGATCTCTTGTAAAGAAGATATAAGTTTTACTCCAAAATATATTTTGTCATAATGATATTCTAATTCATAAGAAGAACTACTAGATTCATATGTAGAATATATTTAGTTTTTATCTTCTTTAGTATTTTTTTCCTCTTCTAAGTTGAAGTATTTATTTGTAGACATCACAGGGGCTTAACTCAATGAACCTCTAACATATCACGTGCGATCATAGCATATTAAACAATACCCTTACTTTTTTTACATATTGGAAAGTACCTCTAAAATTGACATTGTTTAACCCCCTACCAATATACACCCCAAACACCTTCCCAATTTAAAAATCCCCTACTTTCACTATATATTGCAGGTATCAATTTCTTCGTTAACATTTTTTTATATCCCTATATATTTTTTCATTAACTTTAACCTCCATTTTTTATACATGCCAATACAAAAACCCTTTACTTTTTATATATCCCCAATATAGTAAGTCATTTTTTTCTCATTATACATCCCCCAATATGAACCCACTTGCTATGGTATTTCCTCCATAGTGAAGCCCCCATGGTAGACATATGAAATATACCTTATTTCTCACTACTATAGATGTACCCATTATATTATTGCAATGAATAGTAGACATATTTCTTCTTATTTCCTCTTGGGTGTTCTCTTACTTTATTAAGTAGTATCTAGATTTGTTATTGTTATGATTATACTTCCTTCTAAACTACGAATAAATGTATATCTATGTCTTTCATTAGAAATTGTGTATGAACATCTAGAAGATAAATGATCTATTCTTTTATAACTATTACAGAACATCAACTTAATTTTAGATTATATCTCCATAGTGTACTTTTAATGATGATCTAAAAGTTCGCCATTTTTTACAGAGAAATCCTATTCATGTCCTAATTAAAAATGTTCAATATTTTTTAGTTCAATATTCTTTGAACAAGTGTATATTTCATATTATAATTAAAAATATTCAATCTTCTTTAAACCAATGTGTGCTTCACCTTTAAGAAGGAACTTCCTGATATCATATGTAGCTTGAGCAACTTTATCATAGTAGTACTACAACTCGTCCCATATCTTTTTTGCAATCTATTAATAAATTACATCTTCAAAATATGACTTAGACAATCCTTCCAGGATTTCCTCCTTAGATTTTGAATTATACTCATTGTCTCTCATTCCATAATTTAAATTATACTCATTGTCAATCATTCCATAATTTATAATTGGCCATTGATCTAAGTCAAGAGCCTTTAATTTGGTTTCCATTCTTACATTGTAGGTTGTATAGTTTGATCTATTAAAAAATGGAACTCCAGATGGGGTTATCCAATCCAGGTTATCTATGATCCATGCAATATATTTTTAAGTAGTTAAATTGTTCTTCAAGTAGTTAAATTGTTGTGGAAGGAACTTGATCTAATAACTATGGTTAGGAAATACAAAATGTTATGTGGAGATGAAATAATATTTTAACAATTTCAATTTTCTTTATTTAAAGTAAAAATACTTCTAACAACACAATAACTAACAATAATACATAAAATTTATAAATATAAGTACAAAATAATAACATGGAAACCAAAATGTAAATACCACCAATTCTTTTAATTATGAATTAAAATACAACTCCAACTTCAAGTTACATAAATTTTTGTGACACCTGCAATGGATAGAGGGCATTTACATTCTTTCTCTTTTCAAGCACTATCTAAATGAAGTACAACTCCTTATTATGAAAGATCCACCTTGTACATCCCATCATATACTTTTTTTATATAGTTTTCAAATTGAGCCCATAAAGGATTCTCTGTCATAAATAAATTATCTTGTGAACTCACAATATCACTTGTTCTCTCATCTCTCCTGCTCAAAAATGATCATATGCAAAATTTATAATTTCTTCTTTATTAAATTTATTTGTTATTTTTAGATTTAACAATTAGTTTTACTTCAGCTCTATTTTAAATTAATTATCTTTTATTTTTATTTTCAAACCAATTAAACACATTATCATCATATTTTCTAATTTTACTTTTCTAATTAATCTTCAAGTTTTGTTCTCAGTTAACCTCTTCAACTTTTCTAAAATGGTTTTTTTTTTTTCATGTTAATCAACCCTTATTCAGAGTGTAACAACTTGTTTTAATTTTGGGTTTTCTTTGAATTAACTAGTGTTTCAATTTCATTAATATCTTTTTTTTCATATAGTTTTCAAATTGAGCCTAGAAAGAACTCTCTGTCATAAATAAATTATCTTATGAACTCACAATATCACCACCTATTTCCTCATCTCTCCTGCTAAAAAATGATCAAATACCAAAAATACTATACGTGTATTTCTAATCATAACCTACTTTTACTTATAAAAATTTATAATTTCTTCTCAACAAAATTGATTTGTTATTTTTGGATTTAACAATTAGTGTTACTTCAGCTCTAATCTTTAAATTAATTATTTTTTATTTTAATTTTCAAACCACTTAAACACACTACCCTATTTTCTTATTTTACTTTTCTAAATAATCTTCAAACTTTGTTCTCAATTAACCTCTTCAACTTTTCTAAAACGATTTTTTTTCTTCAGGTTAATCTACCATTATGCAGAGTGTAACGACTTGTTTTAATTTCGGGTTTTCGTATTCAATTTCATTAATATTTTTCTTCTCTCAGTTGGTTAGAAAATCAATCAAAGTGAACAATTAATTTAATTCAGTTTTGTTTTGGTGTTCTAATGCTTTAATAGTTCATTTTTCATGTTTTATTTTTTTAGATTATCTCTATGTTCTTTAGTCTATTTAATCCCAGTTCTGTTTTTGTCTTAATTATGATTTTCATTGTCTTTTCTGTGTTTTTAATTCATCAATTACTTAACTTTTGCTACAACAATTTTTACTCTTGGCCTTCATGCAAACATCGCATGCCACCTGTGACTCACATGCATTTCGTGCATGTCGAATGAAATCAACATGTAAATTCCATATGTCTCATGCACCGCACATGCATGCGTTGCAAGTGACATGCAATCGTCATGCAAACTATGCATGTCTTGCATGTTGCATGAAATCAATACGAAAACTTCACATGCAGCATGTAACTCATATCCATCCTTTGCATGTTACATGCATTCCTTTCATGTTGCATGCAATCAAGATGCAAATTCCCTATGTCACATGAAGTCTCTTAGGATATGCTTCATAAACCACTTTTGAAACCAACGGAAACAATTTTCTAAAATTTTTAAGTACTTTTACTATCAGAACATTTTAAAAGAAGGTAAGACAAAAAAATATTATGAAATAACTATTATTAATGATTATAGAAACACCATCGAATGAGACATAAGTTTACAATTTATATTTATAGTTTTAATACCATTCAATTTTACACCATAATCCAAAGTTTTGTTTTGCATTTGTAACCATAAAATTATTAAATGAATGTAGACAATTCAATTTAAATCACATTTTGCACTTAAATTGAAATTCACATTCGGAAAAATTATATAATTCTTAAATTTTATAGACAAAAACATTTTCTTTTTTAAATAATGGACATGGTCATTTTGTTTTAGAAATAATAAGGAAGGTAATTCCTCATTGTTTCTTTATAATTAAATTTTTTAGTGATTTTTTTTTCATTACAATCACAATGTGGATGACTACCCAACACTCATCCTTAACAGTAGAGATATTATTTAGAATACGAAATAACAATTACCCAACACTCATCTTTAATGGTAGAGATATTATTTAGAATACGAAATAACAACTATGCATGTATATGATTATGCAAGGTTGTATTATTGCATCATTATATGGTTAGGAAACATTTTCTAATTGGTGAATCTATGATAATTGTATATTATGGCTAAAAAAGTGTTACTACACTAAAGAAGAATACCAATTGTCGTTTTAGGTAGAATCACATAGAATCTAAGTATAAGTTTAAGAGAGATTTCCTTGAGAGAAAGAACGTAAAACCAATGTAGTGAAAAAAAAAAATTGCACATCAATGCCCACATCCACTTTCGGACCTCATTATTAACATTGAGACATCACTTTCTCACCTTAAGTAAGAAGCCATGTTCCATTAGCAACATTTTTTCTAGGATGCATCCTCTCACCTCGAATGTAGACGAATCAGTGCCCAATTGTGGGTTGAATCTTTTCTTCCAAGTTTTATGAACTAATAGGCTATATAAGATGAATTGAATTGGGTAGAACACAATTTGTAAGATTAACGATGCACCCTTATTAATTCTAAAGTATTAGCTAAAGTGGTGGAATGGGTAGCTAATCCAGGTCATATTCAAGGTAGATACAACCAATACATGTACATAATGGGAATCTCTTGGAATCTTAAATTTCTACTTAGTTGGGTCCTTCTTGAACAAAATGACACCAGAGAAGATATGGTTCTCTCGCTGGACAATATGCATCAAAAATTTGCATCCATGGGTAGAGTGATTGAACACATTTAAAGACACATGGGCATGCCTTCATAATACATTTTATCCCTTAGCAACAACAAAGACCCCATCCAAGTAGAATCCATTGGCTCGATTCCTACCTCTTGAAGACTTTGTGGTACTTATTCTAATTTTAATGCATTATTTTTATATGGGTGTTTATTGAAGGGACTTGAGGCCCAACTACTGCCCTTATTTTTTTCTAGATTTATTTGATAGCACTGGATTTTAAACCATCAAAAAATTTTAATGACTGATTTTTTTCATTAGGTTAGGTATTTTTAATGGTAGATAGTGTCAAATATAAGATATAAATTTCATATAACTCAATTTAGTAACCATAAAATAAAGAAAATATTTCATTAAACCAAAATCTATAAAATCAAATTCACTTCTCATTTCTTGTCTAAATTATTCATCGATTGCAAACTATTTCTCATATCAATCTAGTCATCCACATGTAAGCATGGGAAAAAACAATTCTTAGTAATACATTCAACATATAGGTTATGCTCACTTTCACTTGCACAAATACCCTTCCTATAAAGGTACTCATATATCCTTTTATACTAAACATTTGGAATTATCCTTTGTCCATATAAACACTTATTCATCTTATAAAAATTTCACTCTTAATCCATATTTTCATAATTTGGTAGTTGTTGCACAAACATATGATCATCTAAGATACCAACCAAAAATATGTTTCACAATTGACTTAGAAACATTTAACTTAAACTAAGTTATGAAGGCCAAAACAATAGTTATAATCTCTAATCTAGCAACATAAGAAAATATTTGTTATATAATATATATGGCCACTATGAGAAAACATTAATTATTAGATTTTCCTTGAGACCCTCATATAATCCCTACATCTCGATATTTGTTCTATAAGCTCATTTTGATCCATATAAATTATTTTTTTCAAGGGAGGTTAATAAATATCATGCTTCATTTATTTATTTATTTATTTATTTTCATCAATATTTGTCTACATTACTTTATAGAAAAATATTATTCTTAAATACATACTTATAATAATTTGGCTCTATATGCCCATCATAGAAATTAAATAAAAATTAACAATATTATTTTTATTATTAGTTAATGATAAATTTTACCGATACTTTATCAAATTATTGGAGGAGTTGGACTTAGTGGTCAACTTACACTTCGACTTGATAAACTCTTTGAAACTAGAATCTAATTTCCATGGATGTTTGGCCACTTGTAGAGTTTGCGCAATGTGAAAAGACGTAATTTTGTGTTGTTTGTAATTCCACAATTATTATACTATCCCTAAATTACCTATTCTTTTCTTATTTTCATTCCATATAAAATTCCTCAATTTCATTAAGAATTACATCATCAGTTAATTACATTCTTTATTAGTATATTATTTAATTTATATAGATTTATTTTTATTATTTTTTTTATCAAATCATACGCTTTATATTATGGCTACAAAAAGTTACATGATTAACAATTCTCTCCCTCCACCCTACATTGTGGGAAACCAGAATAAAGGTTGAGCTTAAAATTTTACAGAATGTATGGGTCTCCAAATTATAGTGCTTGTTAAGAAAAATAGAAAACATAGAGTGAAAAAACATAAATAGACTAAAAATAGACTAACTAAACCTACTACAAGATCTTAAAACAAAAAAATGACATTTCATGGTAGTTGCTACTTTGAGTTGTCATACCTCGAGGTCTTCCTAGGGACAACCTCACTAATGTGGGAGGGTTTCATACACTTACTGAGAATTATATTCAATTTTTGGTCCATTCTATCCAATTTTTCATTAAATTTTCCTAACTTATGAGGATTCTCCTACCAAGCAGTATTAATGGTTGTGAGGATGCACCACATAGAATATTTTGAGTCCTAGGAAGCATTGACTTCCTACATGTAGCCTAAAAATATTGAGCAAGTGGAGGTACCTAAATGTGGGATGTGATTCTTGGTCTTAGCTTCGACATGGTGGTTAGGAGTGTAGTCACTTCTTGGGGCATCATAGACTCTATTATTTTAATTTATTGGTAGATAAGTTATGGGATGTACATCTCGTAACAATCCATGCCTTACCCTTCCTGTATTTGGGTTCATTGTTAGGAGGTCAAGGTGATGTGATTGGTGTTGGATAGGAGAAAAAGGAATGAACTATATCTATTTTTCAATGGGTAGTTGCTTATCTTCCATAAGTTGTAGTCATAGAGAAAATTATGTTGGTTTAGGAATTTTGGTTGATGGAAGGACCATGGATGGGAGTAGTGAAAGGATATGGTTTTGTACAATGTCAATTTAAGAAATTGAAGGCTATGGTGTGGGAGAGAATATGATGGGATAGAGGAAAAATTTGATGCAAGAATATAGGGTAATAGAATTAGGTGTGAGAGAAGAAGTAGTTGGGGTTGAAGTGAGGGTAAAGGTTGACATGAGATGTAGAATGAGGGGAAATACAAAATCCGGGATGTGATTTGATAGAAGAGACTCACAAATTTGAGATAATGGCTAGGACGGAAATTTATATCATGGTGTTTGCAAGAGATATACCAATCCACATAATACAAGATCCATTGAATGGCCCAACCAACAATGATTATATGTGAAACAAATAAAATTGGATTAAGAATAGGTTTAGTAAGGAGGAAAAGGGGCTTATTCCAAGGATTTGGGAAACGATGTGTGCAACAAAAATAACCACATTCAACTAGCAGAATTAACCAGAAAAGATGGATATAATTCCAATATTATTCTTTAAGATCCTGATAGAGATACAAGAGATACTTGGTTTGGTCAATTTTGTTGATACGAAGGGATTTTTTATAACAATTATTCAAAGTGCATGAAGCATTATATAAGTCTGTAGAAAAATGATAACATATGTGGTTGTCATCATGTTGCGTGCTAGCGATATTGTTGCAAAGGGCTCCCATGGTCATCACTTCGCAGGAGGATTAATCTCAAATTTTCTAGCTATGGGTATGGGCTAACATTTTGGAATGATTATTCTGTGCCTCCACCATCCACTTTGAAATGGATATGTACATTATAATAGTTTCCTTGAATTATACATAGCATTGCAGTGTATATTTTGTGTTAGAGCATGCCTTTGTGGTAACTCATTTATCAGCCATAAGGAAGATGGATCGCATGTTATGGAAATTGTTGTGTTGAGTAATCATGTTTTCAAAGGTAGGAAGAATAGGGTACATTGTAGAACTACATTGAAGAGGTAGATTTATCTCCCATTACAAATAATATTTCACCTCAAATTTCACCAAAAAAAATTTATACTAGGTACAACTAGTGAGCCTAGGGTTATTTTGACATCTCAATCCCATCATTATGACAGTTTACATTTCATCATGTTCAATAACACCCTCTGTCACTATTTCTCGTTATATTGTTATTTTGATTATAATTAGGGAGATGGTGTATATGTACCACACTCTCCATTCGTTTAATGGTCAGATATTCCATTTAAATTATTATTATTATCCTCCATCGTATCCCATATGAACTATAAGCATGTGTTATATAAGTTTCGTGGTAAGGGTTATGTCTATGGCACTGCAACCTTCAATAGCCATAGTTACGATGGCCACGTTATATATATATATATATATATATACATATATATAGTGATAGCCTTATCATAAAATTCTGTAAAGTATATTAATAAGGAATGGATTTTCTTGCTCTTGGTTTATGACTACCTTCCCATGAGTACCGCATTTTGACTTGATTTAAGATATATCAGACCGCCTCTGCCAAATCTGAACATAGCGCGCATTATTATTTCGGATTGGATTTCTATGGCCTCGTCATGGTGCAAATCTGATCCACGTCAGGCGTTGGGTTGATTAACTGAGCGTTGCATCATTTTATGCCTGTTCGTTAGCTTACGTGGTGAGTCCACGTAGCTGGCACAACTCAACCTGCATGGTGATCGACACCCACGTTGATGCTTGCACCGGACATATAGAATTCAATTCTCATCAGCCTCCATAAATTTTGATACGATGGTATTAACTCTTCAGGCTGCTCTCGATCTGTGGCTTACTGTTTAGATGCTGCCAAGTGGACGACGACGATCGTTCTTCAGTTAGGGTTCATGTGGTTACCGAAGGCTTATATAAGTTTAGAGTGGGGAGTTTAGTCGGTTTCCGCGCTCTTCGTTCGCAGGTCCCTTCCATGACTGAGCCATGCTACTTCTGCCGAGGGTTTCGACTCTCCTTTGGCGAGAGAAGATATGGCGCCACTCCTCCTCGATGCGCAAATAGTTAATCTCCCCCACGCACATCTAAATTTTATTGCAGAAGTGAATTTTTCATACTTAGGTTACAAGGGCCATACGCTTGACGCTGAATATATATTTTTACTTTGAATAATCAATCAGGTGAAGGCGTCTGGTTTGTTTTTAGATGCTCCAGGTCTCCGTCCCGCGCATGGTGTAATTGGTTGATAATTTCGGAGTTACTGCAACCCTTCTCTGGTTATATTTAAAATTCGACTGCTTGGTACGATACCCCCTGCATTGCCTCTCCTCCAGCGAACGCCTCCTGTTCCATGGAGTTGTATGAGGTATGTTAATTATTCTTGCCATTCCAGCGTATAATTATTGGTTTCATCGTTTTATTCTCGAGGATAATTTATCTTAATCCCTCTCTGTGGAATGGTCGAGAATAGGGCTCGACGCATCTGAAGGTTTACCTTCCACAGGTACTAGTTTTAATACCGAGATTATTTTATCTATGTGCTCGTTTATCTCTGATAGCGCAATGACTAACTGGGTTTGGGTCGTTTCTTATTTTCTACAGGTAAATCCAAAGGATTCCCGCGTGCTTGTGACAGTAGAGAGTGACCCTTTAAATTGTGTGGATGCTAACTCGGTCTCGTGGCCCTCCAGGTCGGTATATGTATGGGGTTCCTCCTCTCCTGACGCGTTATCTCTTGAGCGTCGAAACACGGCTTCTATGGTGATGTTGTGCAAGGTTGCATACGGAACCGAACTCACTCGTCGAGTCAGGGTTTTCATTTCCATCTTATTAGCGTGGTCATCCTTGGATGGCGCCTGTCTAAATTCGTTCTGGGGGTTTCGACTTATGTACCCAGCCTAAAAGGCTCAGTATTTCTTTTGAAATTTTGGACCATTATATACTTCTTATTTTCGTAGGTTGAATTTTTATCTACTCTGCCACAATTTTAAATGTGCAGAGACAATATACATAATGAGTATAATTTCAGACCATGGCGTTTGGCTTTGTTGAATTTTCTTTTTGGAATCTATTTTTCTTTCTGGAAATGCTACTGACATTCCAGATTTTCTTAAGTGCATACATCAGAATTTACAGGTTGTTATACATGATATTTATCTGTTCCTCTGATGTATTTGGTTCACTCCTTCCTGTGTAGAGTCTATACTTGGGTATTTATAATGTAATTACAGTTGCCTCTGCTCCTGGTTACACTGAACTGGTCTTATACCTGACTGTCTAGACATATGAACAGCTCACTGAATATTTATGAGACCAGTCCTGTTTATCCATGGATGATTAGTATGTCTGAAAGTCTATGAGTTATAATTTCCCCTTTCTCAAAGGTATGCAAGCATAAATCTATTCTCCAGTTTCTTCTTATTTTCTTGTAATTAGTTACAGCTAGTACCTATATGTATGTCTGATGGTAGCTGAATTTTGAAGAACTGGTAATGGGATTTGAACTCTTTTTTCCTTCCTCGTAGTCAAGGAAATATTGGTTAAATAAATGCTAATGTGTATAATGTTGCAATTTATTTACTTCTTACTCCTATGCTTCTCAAATGCTTGCTCATAATTTCTGTCTTCTATGTATTACTTCTCAGTAATATAATATTAGAATAAGTCCATGAGACCATTGTCTGGTCCTTTTTCCTATTCTTTTGTTTATGAATATCTACTACTTTCTTGTACTTAGAGTAAGGGCTTATGGACTGTCTTTGTTGTCTAAGATAATTTGATTTCCTGCAACTATAATGAAGTATTTGACTGAACCTGAGGTCAGTCTGTTGAGTTTCTCCTTCTGTTCTTTCATAGACAGTATAATTTATAACTAATATCCTGCTATTGTTCTAGTGTACTATAGTTAATTTCATTTCTCTCTATGATAGCTGATATAAAATTTTACTTAGAAACAGAAGCCGATTAATTACAATTCCATGGTGTTTCCTGAACAAAACAAGATTTCCTTAGATTTAGACCCACCCTGGTTTAAACACTCTGTGGAATTCCACTTTACAGGTCTTTCTTCTACAACTATACAGGATGACCATGTTTCTGCCTGGGAACTACATCCTGTTAAATGTAGACTAGTAATAGGAAAAAACCTAGAATAAATTTGTTTTTATATGTAGCCAATTCATACTATAGAAAACAATAAGACAAGTTTTTTTTTTAGAGACATACCACTTGTGCAATAGACCAACCTCCCAACCTTAGAGTTCTTTTGTCTCCCAGAACTCACCCCCGAGCTGAGATCACCTCCTATAGTAGATTAACCTCTAATCTGTACAAGAGCAACTTATTTAAGCTATTGTTCCCCAAAGCATGTTTCTAATTCTGCGTCCAGAATCTCAGGATGCTTTTCTTCCTGTTTGCCTAGGCTTCCCACTTAGGGATTTTTTTTAAAGTTGTTTTATGCTTTTCCTCAGCTTTTCCAGCTTTTTACCTCTTCCCAACTACTCTCCTCCTCATTGGGGAAATTCAGATTTTTCTTCAAAAATCTAAATTTAAAACTTACTATCTTCCAAGGATTTTTTTGGAAGATTGTGGGGACATATTTGCCTCATCCATCCTCACAGATTTAGCAAGTGATCTCATCATCTCATTTTTGGTCAATTTGCACCACAATACTTTATTCATTTCCTCAATCAAATGTTTAATTACATTCACAAATATAATTATCCTTTGGGGTCCACTCCCCTTAGGATGTAAAGTTCAAGTATCTAACTTTAAAATGCAATCACATAAATTTGGGGTGTTACATATTCCCCCTCTAAAAATAAACACCGTCCTCGGTGTTATTATTCGACAACTAGAGTTTATTTTGCAAATAAAAATGGATATTTTTCCATCATTTCAGTCTCTCGTTCCCAGGTAGCTTCTTCAGCAGTAAAGTGCTTCCACTGCACCTTTACTCTGGCTACTGTTCTGCTTCTCAATTCAATTTCTTCCCGCTCCAATATTTTAAGCGGTTCTGGCAGAAACTCCCCTTCTGGTTCCACCTGTACAACATTCCAATCAACTATGTGAGAAGCATCATGCACATATCTTTTTAGCAATGAAACATGAAATACATCATGAAATCTAACATGGGGTGGTAAGGCCAGCTTGTAAGCCACTGGTCCCACCCTTTCTAATATTTTAAAGGGACCACAATATCGAGGGGACAATTTTGCACAACTCCCAGCATAAAGGGTGCTCTTTTTGGGTTTAATACGCAAATATACATGCTCCCCAACTTTAAATTCTCTATGCACTCTTTTCTTATCTGCATAACTCTTCTGGCGATCTTGTGCTGTCTTGATGTTCTTTTGTATCTGTTTTACAATTCCTTCCATTTCTTGTAAAGCATCGGGTCCCAACATCAGTTTGTCTTCTGGCTGACTCCAGCTCAAAGGGGTACGACACTTCCTTCCATACAGTGCCTCAAACGGACTCATTTTAATGGAAGATTGATAGCTGTTATTGTAGGCAAATTCAGCTAAATGTAAGAAATCTTCCCATTTTGAGGGTCTATCCATCACATACATTCTCAGCATGTCCTCCAAAATTTGATTTGTTCTTTCCGTTTGACCATCAGTCTAAGGGTGGTAGGCGGTGCTAAAATTCAATTTAGTGCCCATTCCTCCAAATAACCCCTTCCAAAAGGTTGTTGTAAACTTAGCATCCCTATCAGACACAATCACCTTAGGAACTCCATGGAGCCTTACTATCTCCTTCAGAAACACATTTGCTACTTGAGTTGTTCCAAAGGTAGATTTCACTGGTATAAAGTGAGCAGCTTTGGTTAAAGTGTCTACCACTACCATTACAGAATCATGCTGGTATTTGGTTTTGGGTAATCCTGTAATGAAGTCCATGGAAACGGTGTCCCACTTCCATTCTGCAATGGGCAAAGGGTTTAGAAGACCAGCAGGATGCTGATGTTCCACCTTAACTAATTGACATTCCATGCATCTACTTAAATATTCTGCTACCTCTCTCTTCATTCCTGGCCAGAACAACTTCTTTTTCAGGGCTGTTAACATTTTCTGATACCCTGGATGGCCTGCATAGGGTTGTTTGTGGTACTCATCCAGAATTTCTCTTTTTAAAGACTCTACATTGGGAATATACAATCTGTTCTTATAACAAATCAGCCCTTTTTGGTTTTGGGAAAAATCAGTTTTCTCCTTTTTCTGTAATTTCACCAAAAGTGTTTCATAATTTGGGTCTTGGTTGGCTGCCTTATTCACCAATTCTTCTACATCTATCTGAGCACTACTTCCAATATTATTGATATGCTGACAAGCATTTCTGCTCAATGCATCAGCAACTTTATTCTCCTTCCCTCTAATATGTTTTATATCCATGTCAAACTCACTTAAAAAGGACAGCCATCTGGCTTGTCTGGCATTCAATTCAGTTTGAGAAAAGAAATATTTGAGACTAATATGATCAGTCATCAGTGTAAATATTTTTCCAAGAAGGTAGTGCCGCCACATTTTTAAAGCATGAGTAACAGCTGCTAATTCTAAATCATAGGCACTATAATTATGTTCATGTATTTTTAGTTTCCTGGATTCATAGGCAATCACAGAATTTTCCTGCAACAGAACTCCTCCCAACCCTTCTCCGCATGCATCCGTACATACCACAAATTCCTTATCAGGATCTGCAATCTTCAGTATAGGGGCTGTGGTAAGTTTCAGCTTTAATTGGTCAAAACTATTTTGGCATTTTTCCGTCCATACAAACTTGACACCTTTCCTTTGTAAGGAAGTGATGGGATGTGCTATGGCAGAAAGTCTCTCCACAAATCTGCGATAATAGCCGGCAATCCCCATGAATGATCTAACTGCTGAAACATCAGAGGGTACTGGCCATTCTTTTATAGCCTTTATCTTTTCCGGATCAACAGCAAGGCCTTGTTCAGAAATAATATGACCCAAGTATTGGATCTTGTCCTTATAGAACTCACATTTTCTAAATTTAGCATATAGCTAATTTTCCTTTAGAGTTTGCAGCACTATCCTCAGGTGTTCTTTGTGTTCCTCTTCACTGTTTGAGTAAACTAAAATATCATCTATGAACACAAGGACAAATTTATCCAAATACTTGTTTAACACACTATTCATTAGGCACATGAATGTGGCAGGGGCGTTTGTCAAACCAAAAGGTAGAACTACAAATTCGTAGTGGCCATACCTGGTTCTAAAGGTTGTTTTGCTGATGTCTTCCTCTTTAATTCTGAGCTGGTGGTAACCAGTTCTTAAGTCAATTTTGGAGAATACTGAAGCTCCTCTCACCTGATCAAAAAGATCATCAATTCTAGGTAAAGGATATCTATTTTTAATGGTCAACTTATTTAATTGCCTATAATCAATGCACATCTGGAAAGTTCCATCTTTCTTTTTCATGAACAACACTGGTGCTCCCCAAGGAGACACACTTGGTCTAATATATCCTTTGTCTAGCAGTTCCTGCAGTTGCATCTTCAATTCTATAAGTTCAGGAGGACTCATTCGATAAGGTGCTCGTGAAACAGGTGTTGCTCCTGGCACCAGATCGATTGAGAAGTCAATCTCTCTTTTGGGGGGAAGATGAGGGATTTCCTTTGGAAAACTTCCTTGAATTCTTTTATTACTGGTACAGTATCCAGTAATTCTTCTTCAGTTTTCTGTTCTGTCTCTTCCACATGCACTGCATAAACCTGATATCCCTTCCTAGCTGTTCTTTTCAATTGTAAGGCTGAAATTTGTCTGACAGAAATTGGTTTTGGTTTCCCTTTGAGAATGAAAGGTTTCCCTTCCTCATCTACACAGTGCAAGGTCTTATCCCAGCAATTCATCAAAGCTTTCTTCTTTTCCAGCTAGTCCATTCCTATCAATAAATCATATGACCCTAATGGTAGAATGTTCAAATTCACTTTTGTTCTAAACTCATTTAATTGGATTTATATTCTGGGCAGTTTATGGGTTACCTTTCTTTTTGTTCTAGTGGCCAGCTGTACTAACCATGACTATTGAAATTTTTCAGTTTTTAAGTTACATTTTTCTACAATCTTTGGACTAATGTAACTCAAAGAAGCACCTAGATCAATCAGAACAGAAACAGGTAGGTCAGAAATCTTACCCTCCATTTCCACCATGGTTGCTTGATGTTCTGCTTGCCGATTTTCCAGGGCTGCACTGATAGTTGGTATGTTTCTGGCTATGTCATTAACTGTTGTCGCTTCTCGATCCCTCATGAGCATATGAACATTTCTATGGGGGCAGTCCCTCAAAAGATGGGGTTCTCCACAGCCCCAACATTTCAAGGGCTCCTTCATTCTAACTGTTCCCTCCTTTTTACTGTCTCCATCTATTGGTTTCGATGCCACTTGAGACTGTGCAGTTTGACTTTCTTTGGGTTTTCCAAATCTTTTCCGCTGATGATCTCTGCCAAAATTCTTCAAATAGGCTGGTTTCGGTTTTCTCCCTTTGAATTCACTCTTACTTACCCAACTCTTTCCTTGATCAGTTTTTCCTTTGAACTGTTGGTAACACAATATGGCTTTCCTAACAACTTCGTCCATTGTTTTGGGGTTGTCAAACTCAATTTTATCTTTGTATACTATAGGCAAACAATTCAGAAACCTCTGTACCTTTGCCTTTTCTTCCCTTATGTAAGGTACATATCTTAACAGATTGGTAAATTTAGTGACAAACTCATCGATAGTGAGTTGTCCCAATCTAAGCTCATGAAATTCTTTTGCTTTGTCATCATAGTACCGTTCATTCAAGTAGCGATTCTTGAATTTAGCCTGGAAATCTTCCCAAGTAACTGTCTTTTCATCTATGGCATGCACCATCTTGGTCTCCTCCCACCACAAGGTAGCCTTACCTTGTAGCTGGTAGACAGCTAATCTGGCCCTCAGATTGCTTTCATATTCATAAACCTGGAAATACTTAATCATATTCAGCAACCAGGCTTCTGCATCCTCCTCCTTTTCTCCATCATAGGAGGGAGGTTTGATTTTTCGGAATTCCCCTTGTAATTCCTTTTGCTGCTTATTCTGATGTCGAATAGCATATTCCTCATCAGATTCATCAATTTTCCTCTTCCCGGAACCTTCGCCTTCGTGGCTGTTCCGTGAGGTTAATTCTCTGATGAGCCTCTCCTACTCCTCACTGGCTAATGACAATCTGTCATTCTGGCTTTTTATCTCAGCCAACTCTTGTTGCAAATTCTGCAACATAGCCATCATGGCCGCATTGGGATCTGACTCACCCTGCAGATCTACATAAATTCCACCACCTTCTTCCATTCTATCACCTCACTATACACTACATAGCACAGGTCAGTGAACAGAAAAAAGAACAAAACAACAAAACAAAACTTTTGCTACAGCAATAAACTTACACAGTGAGTACACAGCAATCGTGAGCACAAAGTCACCAGCCCAGTTTTATAACTTGGGCTTTGATACCATTTGTCACACCTCCAAATTTCACCCAATTTTTTTTTTTTTTCTTGCGAGTACAAACTAATGAGCCTAGGGTTATTTTGACATCTCAATCCCATCATTAGGATAGTTTACATTTCATCATGTTCAATAACACCCTCTGTCACTATTTCTCGTCATATTGTTATTTCATTTTAATTAGGGAGATGGTGTATATGAACCACACTCTCCCTTCGTTTAATGATTAGATATTCCATTTAAATTATTACTATTATCCTCCATCGTACCCCATATGAACTATAAGCATGTGTTATATAAGTTTCGTGGTAAGGGTTGTTGCCCATGGAAATTGCACCCTTTCGAATAACCATAGTCACGATGGTCACGTTATATATATTTATAGTGATAGCCTTATCATAAAATTCGAACAGTATATTATCATGAATGGATTTTCCTATGCGCTTGGTTTGATATGACTACTCATATGAGTACCTCAGATTTTGACTCGATTTAAGATATATATTGTACTGGCCTCGATTTTTAAATCTGAACATAGCGTGCATTATTATTTCGGATTGGACTTCTATGATCTCGTCATGGTGAAAATCTGATCCACGTCAGGCGTAGAGTTGGTTAACTGAGTGTTGCATCGTTTTAAGTCTGTTCGGTAGTTTATGTGGACTCACCACGTAGCTGGAAAAACTCAACCTGCGTGGTGATCGACTCCCACGTCGATACTTGAACCGGACATACAAAATTCAATTCTCATCAGCCTCCATAAATTTGGATATGATGGTATTAACTCTCCAGGCTGCCCTCGATCCATGGTTTACTGCTTGGATGCTGCCAAGTGGACGACGGCGATCGTCTTCAGTTAGGGTTCATGTGGTTACCGTAGGCTTATATAAGTTTAGAGTGGGGAGTTTAGTCGGTTTCCGCGCTCTTCGTTCGCAGGTCCCTTCCATGACTGAGCCATGCTACTTCTGCCGAGGGTTTCGTCTCTTCTTCGGTGAGAGAAGACATGGCACCTCTCCTCCTCAATGCGCAGACAGGTAATCTTTCCCCACCCACACACATCTCAATTTTATTGCAGAAGTGAATTTTTCATACTTAGGTTACAAGGGCCATACGCTTGACGCTGTATATATATTTCCACTTTGAATAATCAATCTAATGAATGCGTCTGGTTTGGTTTTAGATGCTCCAGGTCTCCGTCCTGCGCATGGTGTAATTGGTTGATAATTTCGGAGTTACTTCAACCCTTTTCTGGTTATATTTAAAACTCGACTGCTTGGTACGATACCCCCTGCGTCGCCTCTTCTCCAGTGAATGCCTCCTGTTCCATGGAGCTGTATGAGGTATGTTAATTATTCTTGCCATTCCAGCGTATAATTATTTGTTTCATCGTTTTATTCTCGAGGATAACTTATCTTAATCCCTCTCTGTGGAATGGTTGAGGACAGGGCTCGACGCGTCTGAAGGTTTTCCGTCCACAGGTACTAGTTTTAATACCGAGATTATTTTATCTATGTTCTCGTTTATCTCTGATGGCACAATAACTAACTGGGTTTGGGTCGTTTCTATTTTCTACAGGTAAATCCAAAGGATTCCCGCGTGCTTGTGACAGTAGAGAGGGACCCTTTTAAAATCGTGTGGATGTTAACTCTTCTCGTGGCCTTCCAGGTCAGTATATGTATGGGAATCCTTCTCTCCTAACGCGTTATCTCTTGAGCGTCGAAACACTACTTCTATGGTGATGTTGTGCAAGGTTGCATATGGAACGGAACTCACTCTTTGAGTCAGGGTTTTCGTTCCATCTTATTAGCGTGGTCATCCTTGGATGGCGCTTGTCTAAATTCATTCGGGGGTTTCGATTTATGTACCCCAGCCTAAAAGTCTCAGCATTTATTTCGAAATTTTGGACCACTATATATTTCTGATTTTCGCATGTTGAATTTTTATCTA
Organism: Pinus albicaulis; assembly: GCA_034641835.2. Classification (NCBI taxonomy): domain Eukaryota; kingdom Viridiplantae; phylum Streptophyta; class Pinopsida; order Pinales; family Pinaceae; genus Pinus; species Pinus albicaulis. Next base: position 1,998,582,907 of record CM076575.1, on the reverse strand, counting down.
CTCTGCCACAATTTTAAATGTACAGAGACAGTATACATAATGAGTATAATTTCAGACCATGGCGTTTGAGTTTGTTGAATTTGCTTCTCGGAATCTATTTTGTTGTCTGGAAATGCTACTGACATTCCAGATTTCTTAAGTGCATACATCAAAATTTACAGGTTGTTATACATGATATTTAGCTGTTCCTCTGATGTATTTGGTTCACTCCTTCCTGTGTAGAGTCTATACTTGGGTATTTGTAATGAAATTACAGTTACCTCTCCTACTGAACTAGTCTTATACCTGACTTTCTAGACATATGAATAGCTCACCGAATATTTATGAGACCAGTCCTGTTTATCCATAGATAATTAGTATGTCTGAAAGTCTATGAGATTATAATTCCCTTTTTCAAAGGTATGCAAGTATAAATCTATTCTGCAGTTTCTTCTTATTTTCTTGTAATTAATTACAGCTAGTACCTATATGTATGTCTGATGGTAGCTGAATTCTGAAGAACTGGTAATGGGATTTGAACTCTTTTTGCCTTCCTCATAGTCAAGGAAATATTGGTTAAAGAAATGGTAATGTGTGTAATGTTGCAATTTATTTACTTCTTACTCCTATGCTTCTCAACTGCTTGCTCATAATTTCTGTCTTCTATGTGTTACTTCTCAGTAATATTAGAATAAGTCCATGAGACCATTGTCTGGTCCTTTTTCCTATTCATTTGTTTATAAATATCTACTACTTTCCTGTACTTAGAGTAAGGCTTATGGACTGTCTTTGTTGTCTAAGATAATTTGATTTCCTGCAAATATAATGAAGTAGTTGACTGAACCTGAGGTCAGTCTGTTGAGTTTCTCCTTCTGTTCTTTCATAGACAGTATAATTTATAGCTAATATTCTGCTATTGTTCTAGTGTACTATAGTTAGTTCATGTCTCTCTATGATAGCTGATATAAAATTTTACTTAGAAACAGAAGTAGATTAAATACAATTCCACAGTGTTTTATGAACAAAACAAGATTTCCTCAGATTTAGACCCACCCTGGTTTAAACACTCTATGGAATTTCACTTTACAGGTCTTTCTTCTACAACTATATAGGATGACCATGTGTTCTTTCTGGGAACTACATCCTGTTAAATGTAGACTAGTAATAGGAACAAACCTAGAATAAATTTGTTTTTATATGTAGCTAATTCATACTATAGAAAACAATAAGACAAGTTTTTTTTTCAGAGACATACCACTGGTGCAATAGACCAACCTCCCAACCTTAGAGTTCTTTTTTCTCCCAGAACTCACTCCCGAGCTGAGATCACCTCCTGTCGCAGATTAACCTCTAATCTGTACAAGAGCAGCTTATTTAAGCTATTGTTCCCCAAAGCATGTTTCTAATTTTGCGTCCAGAATCTCAGAATGCTTTTCTTCCTGTTTGCCTAGGCTTCCCACTTAGGGATTTTTTTTTTTAGAGCTGTTTTATGCTTTTCCTCAGCTTTTCCAGCTTTTTACCTCTTCCCAACTACTCTCCTCATCATTGGGGAAATTCAGATTTTTCCTCAAAAATCTAAATTTAAAACTTACTATCTTCCAAGGATTTTTTTGGAAGATTGTGGGGACATATTTGCCTCATCCATCCTCACAGATTTAGCAAGTGATCTCATCATCTCATTTTTGGTCAATTTGCACCACAATAATTTATTCATTTCCTCAATCAAATGTTTAATTACATTCACAATTATAATTATCCTTTGGGGTCAAAATGCAATCACATGAATATGGGGTGTTACATAATACATATGTATATTTTTTTTTATAATCATGTTTTTTCTCACTTCTACATGGAAAAATAAAAATATAAATGCATTTAAAAACAATAATATGAGAAATAATGGGATTTCATATGTTCCAATCCTTTTATGTGGTTAATCCCTTCACTTTTTTTAGGAGGAATATTTTTCAGCCAATAGAAATTGTACTTATATCATCCACCTAATAAGTATGTGGAAGGCCTTTACCCTATGCATACTACATCCCATTTCAATTATTGTTATTTTTTTGTATTCTACCACTCAATTTTGATGAACAATATAACTTTCAATTAATTTTTTATTTGTTACATCACCTATTTAAAAATCATGAATTTCATGGTCCCTAAATTATCTCACTCTACAAGTGCTTCAAATTCGTTTTAATGTACCTCAAAGTCATGCCCATTTTTTTCCCTGTTGTCTTATTTACAATTCCATTGATGGATTAGTATCATTGATGGTAGATATTTCTATGGTGTAAGTTGATCATTAACCATTTTTTTTCAAGTTAATGCAACAGCTAAACATAAGTGTTTATATTAATTCTTTCCCTTATTTATGGACATTTAGATTCAAGCACTCTCTTAACATTTTCATAGGTATTTGTCTCAAATTTTATGTACATGGTTTGATCTTATAATTAGTTTGGTATATGATACCCTTAACTTGGGGTATTGAACCCCTTGTGCATCATGTATTCTCCAATATAAGCATTAGGTAATGCTTTATGGTGTCTTTCATACATTATTTATGTCTCCTAGGGTTTATACATGGTCTAGGATATCATACATAAATGTGGTATTTCAGCCCCTTCCCCCTAATGTACACATGAAACTGGTTCCTTTGATCCATTAAAAACAACGTTATATTATGTCACTTTGATTTAAGTTATATAGTATAACACATTTATAGCATATACCCCTTTAGCAAAATGCTACACACCAACCAAATTTAACAAGGTTTGATGTACTCGTGGTTAACACTTAATCATAACTGAAGTGGAATCTAGTCGTGTGTGTGGATCTATGTCCTTACCACATGGTTGGATTACATTACTCCATGATATGGTCAATGCATGGATTCAAGTGAATTCATATGGAAGGGTGTATAATTGAATATATGGTCCCAATGATCCCTTATGAATCAACAATGATCCTTGCTAAAAAAATTATTTTGTAAAAAATGAACCATTCTCCAATTCATTTGGTATTTCCCTCAGGAAATTAACATAGCGCAATTCCACTTTTATATAGGAGTTTTGACCTATCAAAAAATCATCCCTTTGATACACTAGATGAAGCTTTATTCTCTTTCCATGCAATGGTATTTCTATTTTTTTGTACATTAATCTCAGAACCACATGGTCAGACTTGTATGTGATAGTGAGCAGGTCTAGTCTTATAATTGATTATTTCTATATTTATTTTCCCTATTTTATGTTTTATTTTGGTTTAAATAGCCACAAGTTTGATATGGAGTACTTCCTATACAATGAAGCCAAGAATATTGCAGTATCCATTATTACTAGTATTATCCTATTAATGTGGGGTTTATTTTGTTATACTCATGTCAATGGTTTTCCTCAAATTCTCTCTTGTTCAGATAAATATTTATTACCATTCATATACAAATAAATATCATGAATTAATGTTGATGTAAGTATTTATTGATACACTTATTTTGTGTTAGGTACTCTTCCAATATAGGGTGTTTCTTTCAAACCTCATATTGGAAATGGTTTACCATATTTAGTACCTTTTTCTTCCTATCCCCAGAGTACTCTATTTAAGATATCAAATTTCATTATTTCATTTCTCTTTTATTTTGGGTCACTTTATTACTTGGGTTTTGTGCTAGGCCATGGCGCATTATTGGTTAACATGTAGCCATGATTTTTATTAATATCTTAGTCATTTTTATATATAAAAGGCTACAATGACGTCGTGATCAAATTTACAACAAAATCTCCTTTTTATTCATTTCGTAAATTTCACTTTTTGTTATAATATTTTTACCTTGTTAAAATTTAACTTCTGAATAACTTTTTCTCAAATTTTTGGATTTGGGAATATTTATGAGGATTAGTATAATTCCTTTCTTTACAGGTAGGTTTTATGGAGTATGGAAGTGGATATTTTTTTAGGTATAATTGTCTCCATCACTCATTTTACTTTTTTTCTTTCATTATGTATTTATTTCTATTAGTATTTTCCTTGATCCATATGTTATACTAACATGGATTTGTGGCTATGTTGCATGTAAAACATAACCTTGGCATAGGGTATGCATATTAGTTCTTCTTAGAACATTTCAATATCGTTTATATTTTATAACTTCATCCCTTAGGGGTCATATGCACTTGTGCTCTCTCATCATCATCACTAGCATTATTTTAAATTTTAGCTTGCCCATCATGGAATGAGATGCCCAAGAATATTTTTCTTTGTTATCCCTTGTGAAAAATGTCCTAACATTACCCTAATGATTTAATTTGAGAGGGAAATTATGTACCTTTCTACTCTAGTTAGATCTACAAATGGTTGAGTAACTTTTTCCAAACATTAATTTCTAACTTTCACCAGAAGATGTCAAATTTGACCTCACTATTTGTACTTGTTAATTTATGGGTGATAAATTGTACTAGATAAGTTTTATAACTCGAATAGGACACTAATAATGTACCATAGTTTACATATACCATATATTTACTCATTTGTCTCTGAGTATATGTAATACCTTTTATTTTTCACCAGTTTTTTCATGTATGATTAAATTTTGGCAGTAGTTTCTTAGCTAGCACTCACTCAACCCTAATTTTATAATCTCCCATCTATCAAATTTATTACTATTATGGTTAACATTTATAATTGAAAACATATGGGCGTTTCTATGAATAACTTGGGTATTTTGTAAAATTGTAGAATACTAATCACCTTATTTCTTTTTCCCTTGAAATTATTGTAAAGAGATGTATATCTTTACTTTGTTGTGTAATATTTCTATTAGGTCATATTTTCGTAACATTTCCCATAACTATCTCCCTTATATTTCTAAATTTTAATACAATTAAACAACTTTAGAAGGATAATAAATCAACTTCGTCTAACTCTTCTAGGCATTTTTTATAAAACTAGACAACTAGTGAGACCATCTTCCTAGGGAAATATCCCTCAATCCATTGGCCACTAGATACCTGTACTTACTTATATTCGGGAAAATTTGTATTTGATGTATTAAACTAGTCTTTATCTAGACTCATAGATATAGTCAAGCGATATACTTACTTTAAGTGCTTGACACATTCCATGATTCCTTACCTAGTAAGAATATTAAAGTTTAAACCCCAACTATGTTTTTTGTATTTTCTTATCCCCTGGGGGCTAATAATATCCCTAGTATAACAATTTGATCTCATTGTAATTATCGTTTCACGTTTCATCTATAATTCATGTATTAAAGGAGTTGGATACATGATTTTCCACTACCTCTAGTTATTATCATTTATATTAAATTGAAATCAAATTACACAACAACAATGCAATTCATCCTAAAAAATTATATGTTTAATTTTATAATTTCCAATGCTTGCAATTATTTTGGGTTCATTAATTATCAGTTTCTAAGAGATATAATAGTCTAGTATTCATTCTAGTACTCAATAAGACAAATTTTATTATAATTACTCTGTGATCATGCACGTACAGTTGTTCTACTATAATGACTTTCAATATACTCTTGAAAATATTTCTATAATTTACAGAATTACAGTAACCTAAAATTTTGACATATAACATATATATATTCCAGATGCATACATATTTCCTATCAATGATTGCTTTTTTGTATAATACAGATGCATCATAGTCATATATCTTATAAAATTCATATGAAAATCAACATAAAATGATTCCATAACCGAACTATGTCAGCTAGAAAAATTTTGGAGGAAGAAAATTCCTCTTAACAAACGAGATTCCTCTAAAAACTGCCCCAAATCTTATACATATTTCCTCTAGGAGTAACAATGTCTAATGCACTCTTTTAGTGTTATTTTATATTTTTTCCTAGCATAATTTTACTAGAAGTTTTATTCTTTGGGGATCTACATTGTTCTTCTTTACCTTGGATTTTTCTTTTAATTAACAACAAATATTTATTTTTCCCTCTTAAGAACATCTTTATCTTCCATTGTGGTTTTCTCAAACTTTTCATCAATATTATAATTTCTCTCTACCTAACTTTAATTTCCACTTAGCATAATATTTCTTTCCAATTATGTTGTTCTCTTAATTCAAACTTTGTGTTGATATTTTTAGGAAAAAATATTTGGGAATCTCAAGCATGTGGACTTAGCTATTTCACATACTTCTATGATAAAAATAATTCCATATTTCTCATGTGATATTTTCCATAAAATTTTTCAAAGAAAATTTTTTATTTATTATATAAAATTTAGTTACATAACCAATGAATTTCAATCATTGTCTTCATAGCAATAAAATGTAGACAATAAATAAATATTCTTAAAATGATCATATATTTAAAAACAATTGCACATGGTTTCTATAATGACTTTCCATATATGCTTGGAAATATGTTTATAATTAAAGCATTACAGTAACCTATAATTTTGACATATAACATATAAATTCCACATGGATCCATATTTCCTATCTATGTTTTCTTATGTGTATAATACAAATGCATCATAGTCATTATCCTATAGAATTCATATGAAAATCAACATAAAATTGATTCCATAACAAAACTAGATCATCTCAAAAAAATTTGGAGGGAGAAAATTCCTCCGAACCAGCGAGATTCCTCTAGAAACTCCCCCCAATCTTAGAAATATTGCCTCCATGAATAACAATATCTTTTTCACTCTTTTAGTGTTATTTTATATTTTTTCCTAGCATAATTTTTCTAGAAGCTTCCTGATTTGGGGATCTACATCCTTTTTCTTTACCTTGGATTTTTCTCTTAATTAACAAAAAATATTTCCTTTTCCATCTTAAGAACATCTTTATCTTCCATTGTGGTTTTCTCAAACTTTTCATCGATCTTGTAATTTCTCTCTAGCTAAGATTAACTTCCACTTAGCATAATATTTCTCTCCAATTATTTTTTTCTCTTCATTGAAACTTTTTGTTGGGCTTTTTTGGAAGAAATATTTCAGAATCTACAACATGTGGACTTAGCTAGTTAACATATTGCTAGGATAAAAATAATTCCATATATCTCATGTGCTCTTTTCCATCACCTTTATCAAAAGAAAAACATTTATTTATTATATAAAATTTAGTTACATAACCAACAATTTCATTCATCGTCTTCATAACCATCAAGTTTAGATAATAATTAAATATTCTTAAAATAATAATGTATTTAAAAAGAAATGCACAGCATTATCAATCTACTCTATTTAGAAAATAACATCATCCTCGGTGTTTCCCAGTTTCCATCACTTATATAGCAAGGAAGGGAATGCTTCCCATATTTTATCCTCGAATTCTCAGGTAACCTCTTCAAGGTTGAAGTTTTCTTATTACACTTGAATGTGGGTGATGACTCAATTGTGGAGTGAAGTTTCGCTCTAATCTAAATTTTCAAATGTTTAACCTAGAAATCTCCTTCATGTTCGACCTGCACCACATTCTAGTCAATTGCATGAGCATAGTCATGAACATATTTCTTCAACAATGAAACATGAAAAATACTATTAAATTTTATATGACCCCATAGTGCTAGCTAGTAAGCCACCGACCCTACTCTAATTTGTATCTTGGATAGTCCACAACACTTGGGTTCTAGCTTAATACATGTTCCCAATATTATAATTCTTTTCTTTGGTTTAAGGTTAATGTATAGATTCTCTCCCACATTATACTCTTCATGCAAACCTTTCTGATTTATATAACACTTCTACTTATCTTGGGATACTTTTCCATTTCCTACAAAATTTCGGGTACTAAAATCATCTTGTCTTCTCATTGACTCCAACTGAAGGGACTGTCACACCTCTATCTATACAAAAATTAAAATGGTCTCATCTCAATGGATCCTTGGTGGCTATTGTTATAAGAAAATTACACTAAGTGTAAATAATCATGCCACTTGGTGGGATAGTCCATAACATACAACCACAACATATCCTCAAGTATTTTATTAGTCCTCTTTATATTACCATATTTTTTAGGATGGTAGGCTGTAATGAAGTTTAACAACATACCCATCCTTGCAAAAAAAAATTGTATAAATTAGAACTAAACTTTGCATCCTGATCTAATACAATTTTTTTCGTTATTCCATGTAAGTGAAAGAAATATTTCATGAAAATGTATGCGATGTACATTTATTTATATATGGTGTGGACAAGTATAGAGTGAGCTACATTTTTTAAATTTTCCACTATCACCATGATTGGGTAATTTTGCTTCCTAGTTCTAGGTATCCTAGTAATGAAATCCAAAGAGAAAACCTATGACTTCAATTCTAGAATAAGTAAAGGATTTATTAATACAACAGGATATTGGTGTTCCACTTTAGCCTACAGGCACTCTAAACACCTTGCCAAACACTCATCCACGTTACCCTTCATCCCCAAAAAATAAAACTCTTTTCTTAGTGTTGTAATTGTCTTTTGTAACCTAGATGAGCATAAAATTATTTTTTGTGATTCTCATTTAAAATCAACTATTTTTTGGTAGGCTCATCTCAAATATATATTCTCTTTCTAAAAACTAGCAACCCATATTTATTTTGTACATAATTAGACTATTTTCTTCTTCTTCTTCTTTGTTGTATCTATCCATATACTTCAACTTTTAAGAACGTTGTCTTGAATTTCTCCACAAAGTAGATTTTCGCAGTATTGATAACACGTTCAAAAATTTAATTTTCATTCTTATTTAGTGCATTAACTATTTTATTATAATTTACCTTGACAATTTTAATATCAAATCCAAATTCACTCAATAAGGCCATCCATCATTCATGTATGGTATTATTGTATGGCTAGATGAAAACAATACTTCAAACTAATATGATCAATAGAGAGTGTAAATTTTGTCCCTGATATATGAGTTTTCCACATATTTAGTGCATATATTATTATAGGTAACTTAATATCATCAATACCATAGTATTTTTCTCTTGTTATTTTAATTTTCGAGATTAATATGCAAGTCCATGTTTTCTTGCATCAATACTCCACTTAAGCCCTCTAGAGATATATTCGTGCAAATAGTGAAATCCTTAATATGATAAACAATTTTCAATATATGATCTATTATTAGTAAATGTTTCATCCTAGGGTGAAAATGTGAAGTTGGGTTACACTTTTTGCCCTTTTCTGAGAAAAAAAAAATCATTTTTTTCGGTTCTTCAACTTTCTACAAGCTCAAAACAATTTTTCTATTTAGAATTTCATTTTGCGATTAAAAAAAAAAGTTGTCAGAAATTTTGTTAGCTTTCTATTACTTATTTTTTGGAATTTGTTTATACACATTATATATTTGAACTTAGCGTTTCTTTGAGAGTGTGTTTTTTAACAATCAATGGATTCATAGAAGTCATGTTAATACGCAATGATGTATTCTTTGAAAATTTGTGTTTTTGAGAAACAAAATGTGTTACAACAACCTAGATAGAGTCTACTTCGGTTTTGTCATATTTACAAAGCCAATGGATGCATATCATAATTACTAGAATTTTTTGAACTGGTCCAATATGAAAAACTGCATATTTTGAATATGTTGCGCGATGCAAGAAATTTCTTAACATATAAGTTATAAACTAAAGATCTAAAAGCTACCCATTAGGGAAAACTGACCAATGTAATGTACCATAATTTTTTCAGATTTTTTTACAATGCATTTTGGAAGATATAGAATTTTGATTTCACTGAATCAAAATGACCTTCAGAAATTGTTTTCATTCGTTTTCTTAAAAAAATAATTAAAATTAGTAAATATTTATGAAATTCCATAAAATTTATATTTCCTGAAAGTGGATTCAATTCTGAAAATGCTTGTCTTGGTTTTGACAGTTAATTCAGAGTGTTTCATGGAGTTTAATCAATCCAAAGTTGCAGAAACGTATTCAGGGATTGGCTCTGCATAACTGGTGATGCCTTAGTTTGGCCGAACTCTTAAACAAAGTTCGGCCAAACTATTTTTTGCATTGACATCCCATTAAGTCAAACGACAAAGTAGTTTGGCCGAACTATTTCTATAAATTTTGGCCGAACTATTTCTAAAAATTTCGGCCGAACTTTTACCTAACTTTCCGTCGGCTGGAAAGTACCATCGAGCCCTTCCAAAAAAACATTTCGCGGAAATATAAATTTCCACGAAGTCATTCATTATTTTTGCATATTTTCGCACATTTAGTCTGATTTTACAAAATTCTTGATCTGATTCTACAAAGAATTATTTTTGGTTTAAGGACTTTTATTGGAGGTACATTCAAAGGACTTTTCTTTAAGACACATTATTTTCGTACATTTGATCTGATTTTGCAAGGAATTTTTTTGGGTTTAAAGAATTTTCTTGGAGGTACATTCAAAAAACATTTTTGAAGACTTTTCTTGGAGGTACATTCAAAAGACATTTCTTGGAGGTATGTGATACAGTTTTTTGGATGTTTTTTGGGCTTCATTTTTTTTTTAAGTATGGATTTGGGCTTAATTTAAAAGGACATTTTTTGGTTTTGGGTTGAAGTACATATTTTATAATGATTTTTTAAAATAAGTTTTTGTGTAACTTTTTAAATGAATTTTTTTTGTGGGACTTGGAAGGAAATATTTTGAACTTTGTTTCATTTTTATAAGACATTTTTTTCTTGAATTTTTGAAGTAAGTGTTTTGGATTGGAGTATGTATTTTTTTCAAAAATTTTAAAATGAGTTTTTTTTTAAATTAAATCTTTTGTGATTTTTTTTTTAATTGTGTTTTTGTCTAAATTTTTGAAGGAAATTTTTTGAACTTCATACTCTATTATCATGGGAAATCGAATGAATTGTACGAGAAAATATGATCGAAAAAGAGACCCTGAGGAATGTAGAGAAGAGACGAGACAATCTCGCAAAAGAAAGATAGAAGCACTCTCAAATATTGAAGGGGAAAATCAACCTCAAGTAGAAGTTGAAATAGGTATGTAAATGTAAATATTATGATTTTGATATATTTAAAATTTTCCAAGTGTAAAATGTGACACTTAATTTTTATGATGAACTAATTTGAAAAATATTTTGCAATGTAAACAGAGAGAGATATTCCTCAAAACATTGATGATGAGATACAAAATTTTTAAAGAGAAAGTGAAAGAGATATTGAACCAATGATTGAAGATGGTGAAAATGTTGAAAGAAATTCAAGTGAAGAAATTGAATCACAAGGTATGTACACACACACACACACACACACACATATATATATGTTGAACACATGCACATATTATTGAAATTATACATATATTTATTAGTTTAGTTATTTATTGAATATGTAAACTTATTATGTACTATTCATTCAAATATAAACAGATGAAATCAATGTCGATGATGACATTTTAGAAAATGTTGACACACACATATGGAAATAAAAAAGCTGACCATTATATACAATATCGTGTTAACCACATTTTTGAGAAGTATTTCATAAGGGAAAAGGTGACAGTTCAATCCAAAATGTTCAAAGGTCTCATATCATTAAGGAAATTAAAAGAAGCTATGACTTTATTGAGTATTCGAAAATCAACCAAAGATAAAAAAAAATGAAGGAAAATGTGATACAAAATATGAATAGTGCTATAAATTCAATTAGAAGATCTAGACGAAAAATGTTTCAGTTGTACGTATAGCAATACATATGGCAGTGGTTTCATCAAGTACTAAAGAGAATCACTTGGTAAAATATATGGCACGAGCATTAGGAACCTCGTGAAAAACTTTACACAAACATCAGAAATTTCGATTGCAAATAGATGTAAATGATGAACTCGCTTGTTGGAGAGCTATTTGTAGGCAGCCATACAAAGATAGAGTTGGAGAAAATGTAAAAAAAATAATATATGAATATTGGAAGAACAATTCGCGTGTTTCTCCAACTGCAAGGCATGTGATGTGAAGAAGAATAGCATGAAATCAGTACGAAGAACATGAAAAAAATTTGTTGGAAACCACTCAGATAGAGTTTTTCAACAAGTTCAAAGAAAAGAATCATGAAATTCATGTTTCAATCAGTGCTTTTGTTCAAAAAAAACCATGGTATGTAAAACCTATCATCGTACGCGACACTTGTTGTTGTTGTTATCATGTGGAATTTGAGCTATATTATGACACATTCCTTGATTTTGGTAGAACATTTTGGAAGGATTCACCTCCTCCTTCCACTATCCGTGATTTCATATCTCAAATTCTATGTGAAAGAGAAAGAGATGAACTATTTTATTAAAAGAAATGTGTTGGTGGTAAAAAATGTGATGATTGTGGAAATTTGACTAAATTTTAAAACAAATATCATACTGATATAAATGATCAATCATTTTCCAACATGAAAGTGAAATGGAAGAGATATGAATATATCCATACATCGATTCAAGGAGCAAATAGTGTTAAAAGAGTTTAATTATGAGAAGAAGAAATTTTTGTGATAGACTTTTTGAGAAAGCTTGAGGTAGAAATTTACAAATACACCAACCATTCCCATAAAGGTCGATGACAAGACTTGCAATTCAAAAACTCTCGTGAAGTTTTTCCACCAGGGACCATTTTTTCAGTGATTGATTTTCCAGAAAACTACACATTTGTTCCACAAAAAGAAATTCAGAGTGAATACTATCATTCTGACCAAGTCTTCATGCTCGTCCATATTCTATATATACTTGCTGAACAAAATATCGATCATATAGAAAACACCAGTGAAAATCAACATATTATTAATGAATATCACTTTTATATCAGTGACGATCATACACATGATACATATTTTGTACAATATTTTTTTGGAACAATTTATGATTCTTTGAAAAATCGTGGAATAAAATTCAATGAACATTATATATGGTCATACGGATGTGCAGGTCAATTGAAATCTACATGATCATTCTTTTGGTTGTGTTGTCTTCATAAGAAAGCATGCATTAAACATTGTTGGAATTTCTTTGAAACTGGCCATGGAAAAGGAGAACATGATGGTGCAGAGGCATGCATAAAACGATCACTTCGAAGATATCAAATGAACCTCTCTTCAAGCCGACTTGTGGACGCGAAAGAATTTGTTCAATGGTGCATCGCTACTCTAAGCCATGAGACTAACCCATCAAGGGAAGTGCGAGGGTACATTCAATTTAATTCTTATTGGATATCTAATTTTAAACAGTGTACATTTATCACAATGATTATCTTTGATTGTATTTTGATATCATATTTACATTCTTCTTTAAATTTTCCATATAAAGGATTTCTTGGCATATTGGGATCGAAGACATAGATAGATCAATTGGAAATGACGTTGAAACAATAAAAGGGACTCAAAAATTGCATTCAATTAAAACAAAGTCATCCAAAAATGTGTTTTCATTGGATAAAATAAAATATTCTTGTTTTTGTCATGTTTTCATAGACAACACAAAATCCAATGACGTTTATGAAAACAAAATGTATGAAAAAGATTGGAAACATACATAGCTAAATACAAAGGGAAAAATGTACGTTGCAATGTTTGAAGAAATGCAATCAGAGGAGACTACAATCTCATCCAATGGTGATCGACTTTCTGATCTTGTTAGAGAAGGTAACATTTGAATTTCTTTCTAATGATAAAGATCTAGAAATAAATTTGAATATGTATAATTTTGTTAAGTTTGTTTTATTGTACAGGAGATGTTTTTGCTGTAATTGCACCTACTGACAATGTTGAAAATGTGAAGTATTATTTGATGTGTTGCATTGAACGAAAAATGAAATTATCAGAAGACTATAATGATCATGGATTTCCATATGAAAGAGGATCTATTATACTGAAAGGTTATTTTTTCAGACAAACTAATCAAAGTGGGCATTCCATTGGAATTTTTTTGATTGAACTGCCAAAAAATTATTCTCTTTGGATTATATGTTCTAGAACTTACAGTACTCAATTAAAAATTGAGCTTCCTTGTTATGTTATCTATGCAAGTATTTGCACATGTACAAATTGTTTTGGTACATGCACACTCTAGTATCAACTGAAAGTAGCTTTTCTATACATGCATTGATGAAAAATGTTGCATGTATTGGATATATATATGTATACATACATACATACATACATATATATATCTGTGTGTGTGTGTGTGTGTGTGTGTTCTAGAATGCAGTTAACTATTCAAGTAGTTTTACTATGTGCATTGATGAAAAATGTTTCACGTACTCAATATATATGTTCTAGAATGAAATTAACTGAAAGTAGTTTTTCTATGTGCATTGATGAAAAATGTTCCATGTACTGGATATATACACGAACGCAAGGCACGCCCAGTTTTTCTTGTGGGATTTTTTGGTAAAAAATATCCACGATGTAAATAAATCATCCACAGTATAATTTTGTACAAAGATTCCTTTCAGACAAGAGACTTGGAGCACTTCTCTGACTTTTTGTGGGATTTGACCCACATCTCTATTCCTGATTGAAAATCTAGTAATAAATTTGTCTGTCCAATGGTCGAATATGTTGTACGTTCATTGATGAAAAATTTTGTGCATATATATATATATATATATATATATATATATATATCTGTGTGTGTGTGTGTGTGTGTGTGTGTTCTAGAATGAAATTAACTGAAATGTCATCAATTTACCAATTTATAAATCAACAAGGCTACCTAGTTGAGTGCATTAATGACCTTGACCCCAATTCAACAAACATATATCTACATCTTATACTTCCAATCAAAATTAAAGGGATTTATATGGCAAGGAGGTAGAACATATAGCCCATGAACTATTTTAGTTCATAGGTCAATGAAGGTATCATCATGTGGGAAAATGTTTCAAGAACACTTGATCATACTTAAAAGTAATCTTAAGATTGTATTTTATCTTTACATACTACATACCATTGTTTGAGTGAAAAAGATTTCCAATGATAGGAACATATATTTTCAATTCAACTAACCATATCAATTGAGCTCTATTTAAAAAAAAAAAAACCAAAAAGCCAACAAAATAACATTTTTTATTGAAATAACTAAATCATATTAAGGATTCTCTTCATTGAAATTTTTTTTCAATGGAGAATCCTTAAAATATGATTTAGCTATTCCAACACAAATGAGAACAATGAATGTTATTTTTCTGACATGTTTTGTGGCATGTTAACTTTTCTTTACTCTTTTTTCAATTTGAGCTCAAATGATATGGTTAGTTGCATTGAAAAGCTATGTTCTTCCCATTGGAATTTTTTTCACTCAAACAAGAGAAGAGTATGTAGAGATCGAAAGCAATCTTAAGATGCCAAATGTACTTCACCCATCGAAAACTTGAATTTTAAAAACTTTTTGATTATATCAAAACAAATTACTTCACATGTCATGCCAATTGTATTTCAACTATCCAATAAAAACATTAAACATTTAACATTATATCACATGCCAAATGTAGATTGAAACCATCCAAAGCTTATTTTTAAAAAAATTTTGATTATATCACAACATTACTTCACATGCCATGCCAATTGTAGTTCAACTATCCAATAAAAACATTTAACATTATATCACATGCCAAATGTAGATTGAAATCATCCAAAACTTAAGTTTTAAAAACTTTTTGATTATATATCGTGCAACATTACTTCACATGCCATGCCAATTATAGTTCAACTATCCAATAAAAACATTTAACATTATATCAAATGCCAAATGTAGATTGGAACCATCGAAAACTTAACCTTTAATTTAACAAAAAAATATAAATCAAAACATTACTTCACATGTCAAATGTACTTCCACCATCCAAAACTTGAGTTTTAAAAACTTTTTGATTATATCACAACATTAGTTCACATTACATGCCAATTGTAGTTCAACTATCCAATAAAACCATTAAACATTTAACATTACATCACATGCCAAATGTAGATTGAAACCATCCAAAACTTGAGTTTTAAAAAAAATTAATTATATCACAACATTACTTCACATGCCATGCCAATTATATTTCAATTATCCAATAAAAAAATTTAACATTATATCACATGCCAAATGTAGATTGAAATTATCCAAAACTTAACTTTTAATGTAAAAAAAAAAAATTATAGTTCACAACATTATTTCACATGCCGAATGTACTTCAAGCATCCAAAACATAAGTTTTAAAAACAAAACAAATTATAACACATCATTACATAACATGCCAAATGTAGTTCAGAAGCAAAACATTAATTTATAGATGACAACATTACTAGTAGTTCAACTATCCAAAACTTAAAAGTTTTAAAAACCAAACAAATTATATAACAACATTACTTCACATTCACATGCCAAAAGTACTAAAACCATCCAAAACTTAATTTTTTGGAACAAAACAAATTATATTAACACTATAATAAAATATGTCCAAAAATTGTAGATCTCACAAGTATGAAGTATCAAGTTATATATATATATATGACTGTGCATCTAGGTAATATATAAAAAAGTAGATTTAAGAATAGAAATCTTGAAATCAAATCTACAAATCATGTCCATCGAATACAGATGGATGTAGTGTCTTTCCTATCAGAGTCTCAATCCGCGCGCTATCTTGCGAAGCATGGGGAACCTGTACACAATGCACATACAAACATTAAAATTTGATGTTTTAAAAATGAGTGAGAATATACAGAACTTCATGTAAAAAACAAATATAAACAAAAAATCATGCAATACCTCATGAGGTTCCCTCTCCATTTGTTCGCCTGCTACAAGTTCCCCCATGGGAACATCTCCAACAATAAACTGTAAAATATACATGTATATATATATATATATATATATATAATTTCAGATGAAAATGCGCATGTGTACATATATAAACTTATTTTCAATAATATTAAAAAAAAAGTTAGAAAACTTGTTCAAATGGTTGAAATGGTGTGGATGTTCCTATATTCGTCGCTAGAGTCTGTGGATTAAAGAAATATTCTATAGAAACCTAAAATTCAAAATTTTAAAAGTATAAAATAACTCAAGATCAAGATCTCAATTTATAATAAAACTTAAATAAATTTCAATTTATAAATTATAACTTTTAAAAAAACATATATATATTTAAAAGTGAAAAATTGAATACTTCTGCAGGTGAATTTGGGACATCTCCTAAGAGAGGCTCCAAAAGAAAATCTCCAAAAACCTCAAATTCAAAAAATTTAAAATAACTCAAGATATAGATATATATATATTTTGATTTTTAATGGAACTTTTTGAGGTGGAATATATATATAACTTAACCATAAATTTTAAAAGTGAAAAATTATCCATAGTTGCTATGGATGTGGCACATCTCCTAAGGAAGTAGAAGGTACATCTCCCAAGGAAGAAGAAGGTACCACCATCCCAAAAGATGTAGAAGATACATCTCTCAAGGAAGAATAAGGTACCGCCATCCGAAAAACATTGGACAGAATCGAAATCTGTTAAAACATTTTATTATTATATATGTGCACAGTTATTTATTTTAAAAATATCACTTAAAAAACACTAACATTTGACAACATATCTTGATGGTGAGACCCATCTTCATTGTTTGAACTAGAGGCCCCGAACGTGATATTAACATTTTCGTCATTCATCATGCGTGACAACTACAAATGGTGTTTTAACATATAATGATACATTTTTGTTAGATTAATGTACATACAAATAAATGTATACATGTACATACACATGTATTTATTACAAATTTTACACATGTATGTGTCAAAATAATTGAACCCTAAGGTCATTAACACATATCGTTCCCGTGCCCTCTTCCTCATGAAGAATTAAGTCTTTCCAACCATTGTGACAATTATTTGCATATATTCTGAGATCTTCAACACTCATCTTGTCAATCTCTTCATCTGTATAATACACAAAAATTGCACGTGCATTCTCATGTGCTCTTTGTCAATTTAGACAAACATCGACTCCGCCCAATCCACTGTGAACATTGTCGATGATGACATCCCTTACTTCTCGACTTATTTGGGAAGTCACATCAATCTTTGACCGTAAATTTTCGACCCAAAAAGGTCGACTCACCAATGGCGACTCAGGGCGAGGCAAATCCACATCTCGCCTAGCACCCCTGCAGTCACACAATCGACCTTTCCCCGGACCAAAAAATTCTGACGTAAGGTCATTGTAATTGGGTTTCATTTCCAAAACAAATTCTACATAAAACAATTTTGCAAAATAAACAGGAACCTTGTCGTTCCATGGGAGTCTTCCATAGGCCGCAAGGTTCCTATCATACAAATAGTGAGCTATATCGGGGTACTTGAAATATTACACCCTCAGCATTTTTTTCTTTGGCTCTTCCTTGAAATTAAACATTGGCTTCACCATTTCTTTTGTAACTCTTTGTTTTACATCCTCCCATTTATTGGGACACGTTACTGTTTCCTTTCTCTCTCTCATGAATTCTACAAATGTATCAGTCGTTGGCCCAATATTTTTGTACACATTTACTAGTTCGCCCAATGAATGTGTAACTATTTTGAGGCTTTGTCGACTCTCAGCAGGTAGAGTCGAAGCCACGAGATCTCTAAGCAATTTCACATGATGTTTTTGACACCTTTCTAAGGTGCATTGCGCCATGTTTCTTTCCCATGGTATATCAGAAATGTCGGCCGGATAAGTTGTGGTGGGTACAAAACCTTCTTCTTGAATGTAGCATTCTGCCCTGCGTCTATTTTGACCAACATTTGGAGCATTTTGAGCCTCTGCATCAATATATATATAATTTTTTATATTAGAAAAAACATATGTAAACAAATTTGTACAAATTCAATGAAAAAAATATTGAAATTGATGGCAACCTCGACGTGGTTGGCTAGCATCTTCTCCACCTTGAAACTGTTGAGAACCAGAACGACCCTGCTAAGAACTAGCACCACCAGCCGTTGATTGGCCTCTGGGGGAATAAATATCACCACCTTCACGTAACCTGCTACCACTTATTGATGGCCCTCTAAGGGGATTTGAACCACCACCAACCTCTAGAGAGGAGAGAGAAGCTTCATAATCAAATAAGAATTTATAATCAATTGAAAAATACATGTATACATATAAATACACGTGTACATATTCATTTATTAAATTATGTTAAAGCCATACCACGACTGGGTGAAACATGGGCATCCATGGATGGAGTAGAGACCCTTATATTCTTATTAGCTCCTAAAAAATAAAAAATGAAACTTATTAACAACTAATTTAACTGACAATGTTGATAAAAAATCAATTTCATATATACACACATGTATGGAGATTTAAGATTATATTTAAATTTACCATGAACAGCTCTCGATCCATGATCCCCCGCTCTCGTAGAGATATTGGATTCTGTTGATCTTCGTCGTTCATCCTCCATGATATATATATCTACGGTGGACATTTACAATTATTTTTTTAAATAACTAATTTAAATTAAATTCAAAATAAATTTCAGAAAATTAATGTAATTTAGTGTAAACAAATTATGTAAAACACAACTTTCAAAGCACTAATTGATGTGTGAAACTCAATTTAAGCAAAAAAAAATTATAAAAATGATAAGTTCCCCAAATTGTGTTTTACATGGTGGGAGCACACTTGGTATAAAATTGAAAAAAAACACATTGTCATTAAAAAAGAAGTGAAACTCCATTTAAACAAAAAATTGTTGAAGTCCCCGCATTTTAATTTCATAAAAATGTGAAGTTCACCACTTGTTGCAAATGTGAAGTTCACCAAGTTGCGCTTTACATGGTGTGGTGGGAGCACACTTGGTATATAATTGAAAAAATAACATGGTCATTAAAAAATATGCATTTATAAGTATACAACACACACATATCCAAGATATGTTACAATGTTGATCAATAAATTTTGAAGGAGAGTGTCTCCACACTAATTCATCTTTGAGAGATGAATCCATAATTTTTGAAGAAGAGTGTCTCAAAACTAATTCATCTTTGAGAGATGAATCTTGAATTTTTGAAGAGTGTCTCAAAACTAATTCATCTTTGAGAGATGAATCTTGCATTGGCATTTCCCCGTATAATTCTAATTCATCTATTAATTCATCTTTGATAGATGAATCCTGAATTTTCATTGCCCCACGCAATAAATCAGCAAACATCTTATTCACATTTGTACAATGCCTTATACTAAAAATTTGAAATTGGCTAACAATATTGTTTGTTATTCCATGCAGTTTTTTTAGCCTCTCCTTCTTAACTTGGTACACACCATTCATCTGGTTGCACACAAGTTCAGAATCTGTGAAAAATACAATTCCATTTGATCCGTACTCCATCGCTATTCCCAAGCCTTCTATCAATCCAATATAATATGCCTCGTTGTTTTTTGTTCTTCCTGGTATATTCATTTTCCTTTGGATGACTTTTCTAGTCGCAATAATGGAAAGAACATATGTAATCACTGCTTTCCCTAGATTTGGATAGCAAGAAAATTCTATGCATACTTTCCATTTTTCAACCATATTTAATGGTTTTCTTATCCCTAAAAAAAAAAAAAAATCAATAAAAATATATATATTAAATTGACATTTATTGCAAATGCATGGGAGAAATGAAAAACTTATATTTAGATCTATTCCAGAGATTGACTGTAGGGGCATTTACTAGATATGTCATCTTTCATAAAAGATGAGATCCAGAGGCTGCCTGGCCCTTTACAGACTCTGCCTATAGAACTACCATGGATATGAAAATGAAAAACTTCTAATTAGATCTATTCTAGAGATTGAATGTAGGGGCATTTACTCTTAGGTTAAAACCTATGTTTTGTATCAAAATCACTTTTGGTTTCAATCGGAAACTTTTATGGCTAATTTATGTTTTACATGTTGAATATAAAAGGATTTTTCTTTCTCATTGTTTGAGACCATGGATATGAAAATGAAAAACTATGTACTTGGTTAAAACCTATGTTTTGTATCAAATTACTTTTTTTTCTTCTAATTACTATATAAATGTTGACTATAGGGGCATTTAATGTAGGGGAATTTAGATCTATTCTAGAGATTGACTGTAGGGGAATTTACTAGATATGTCACCTTTCATAAAAGATTAGATCTAGAGGCTACCTGGCCCTTTACAGATTCTGCCTATAGAACTACCATGGATATGAAAATGAAAAACTTCTAATTAGATCTATTCTAGAGATTGAATGTAGGGGCATTCACTAGATAACGTTAAAACCTATGTTCTGTATCAAATCACTTTTGGTTTTAATGGGAAATGTTTATGGCTAATTTGTGTTTTACATGTTGAATATAAAAGGTTTTTTCTCTCTCATTGTCTGAAACCATGGATATGAAAATGAAAAACTATATACTTGGTTAAAACCTATGTTTTGTATCAAATTAATTTTTGTTTCTAAATACTATATAAATGTTGAATATAAAAGGTTTTTTTCTCTCTCATTGTTTGAGACAATGGATATGAAAATGAAAAACTTCTATTTAAAACTATTCCAGAGATTCACTGTAGGGGCAGTTACTCTTAGGTTAAAACCTATGTTTTGTATCAAATCACTTTTGGTTTCAATGGGAAAATTTTATGGCTAATTTATCTTTTACATGTTGAATATAAAAGGTTTTTTTTCTCTCTCATTGTTTGAGACCATGGATATGAAAAAGAAAAACTTCTATTTAGATCTATTCTAGAGATATGGCTAATTTGTGTTTTACATACATTGAATATAAGAGGTTTTTTCTCTCATTGTTTGAGACCATGGATATGAAAATGAAAATTTTTTATTTAAAACTATTCCAGAGATTGATTGTAGGGGCATTTACTCTTAGGTTAAAACCTATGTTTTGTATCAAATCACTTTTGGTTTCAATGGGAAACTTTTATGGCTAATTTGTGTTTTTCATGTTGAATATAAAAGGTTTTTTTCTCTCTCATTGTTTGAGACCATGGATATGAAAATGAGAAGCTTATATTTAGGTCTATTCTAGAGATATGGCTAATTTTTGTTTTACATACATCGAATATAAAAGGTTTTTTCTCTCATTATTTGAGACCATGGATATGAAAATGAAAAACTTCTATTTAAAACTATTCCAAAGATTGACTGTAGGGGCATTTACTCTTAGGTTAAAACCTATGTTTTGTATCAAATATCTTATGGTTGCATGGTTAGAAGAGTCTTTGGTTGCATGGTTAAGCAAGAAAGAGACATTACTTTATCTATCTAGAGTAGAAGTGGAATACATAGTAGTTAATTCTTTTAAATGAATATGGAATGAATCTAAAAATGAATATGGAATGAATCATTGTACATTATGATAAGTCTTGTATTTAAATGACATTTGATCTATGAATAATATGGAATGACTCATTGTACATTATGAAGAGTCATGAGATCCACATTTCCACCATACTATTTTCAAGTTTTATATGAAGATATGTAGTCCAATAACTAAGCAGTTATGATATTTGTGTAAATATGAAAACCGTTCTATGATATAAAGGCCAACAAGGGATCAGACTACAATGTTACATTTCATTCCATCACTACTATTCCTCTAAATCCTTTAGCTTTGTATTATGAAAGAAAATTGATATATGCTATGCTATATTTGAATGCTAGATTTAAATGTATACAAATGGTGAATGGTTAAAATATTAAAGTAGAAATTGGTTGTAGGTAAAGTATAAAAGATAAACTTCATTTGCAGAAGATGAATTAACATCACATTCTCCATATCTCTCCAAGAGGACTATATTCATCACAATGTTTTGAGTATATCATGAAGATAATAAAAAAAAAGAAATTTGGAAAAGGAAAATAAAGATCTAAATGAATATGAGAGACAATAAGGTAGTGCATAAATTCAAGAAAACAATGAAAAAAAGCTCAAAGAAATACTAATATTGCAAGGGGATTTCATACGTGCAATTAAAAAACTAGAAAAAGATGGAAACAAAAAATTTCACAATCAGATATCATTGAAAGAGACACCACTAGTACTGATATATTGAATAACTTCATACATTGAACTAATACAAATGGAAATGAAGATACAAAAATCAATAGACTCTAAATGGCCTTTCATATAATTATTTTTTTGACAGAACCCTCTATAGCCTCTATTAACTACTACCGTTGTTTAGTATTTCACCTTACATAAATACAATATATGTTGCTATCCTAGAACACAAGGTCTATAAGTTACTTGTTACCTTTTAGAGCCACTCGTACAATGACCGAAAAAGTAGAAATATTAGGGCATGCATTGGGATAGACTAGAAGCCAAGAACACATAAACAAGTAGCCTCAGATATGTTCATAAAAGCTACTCAAATTTGCTGGAAGGTATAGCCTCTATTAACTACTACCATTGTTTAGTATTTCACCTTATAGAAATACAAAATATGTTATTGTCCTAGAACATGAGGTCTTTAAGTTACCTGTTACATTTTAGAGCCACTCCTACAAAGACTGAAGAAGCAAACATATTAGGAGATGCGTTAGGATAGACTAGAAGACAGGAACACACAAACAAGTAGCCTCAGATATGTTCATCAAAGCTACTCGAATTTGCTGGAAGGTATAGCCTCTATTAACTAAGATGATACAAACCATATAAGTACTGTAATGATACAAATAATGTGTAAAGCTTACTGATAGGGTGTTCATACTAGTAGTTAGTTTTATTCCATGATCAATGGCATTCTATCAAGTAAGTACAAGCTTATCATGTTACTTATGCTTATATCTGGGACCTGTAACAGTTAAAGCTCAAATTAAAATAGGTTATTTACTAGGTAAACATAGGTGTAACTATGATAGCATAACACGTGATCTGTTATATACCTTATAGCTTATAGCTCTCTACTATTCATATTTGTGCTAAGTAAGTCCATGGATATCAATCATCCTGGAATGAGTACAAGTATCACCATAATCTATAAGGTATTGTAAGTAGAAATCCCATATAAGCTAGTAGTTAGTATAATGCTTCTCCTTATTCATATAAGCCCAATATCATGCTTTTGCTTAACCTGAACAAGCACATATATATAACAATGGTGTTTAAGCTAATAAATAGTATAGGGTAACCAGTAATCACTTACTAATACTTATGCCCAACTTGTTTGGCACATCTGTAACATACCCTTTACAAATCTGTAGCACTCTAAGCATATCCCTAATTAGGGTGATAATATAAGTAAAAATTCACACATTATTTGTACTAATCTAGTAACTCTAATCAGTTATGACTATTGAATCACCTTATCTACCTAGTGCAAGTTGTTTCACTTATAACAGAGCATGCTTTGTTTACACTATACTGGATTAGAGATGTACGTTATCTATGAAATCAATAAAGGTGATTTCCAATGTTCTTATTGAGCATAATGTACTGGTATATAGTAATCAATTACTTGTATTACTATAATTAAGTATGGGCACCACCAAGTAGTTAGAAAATAGTAAGTATGGAGTTACTATGTTCGTTATTACAGTACTCTTTCCTGTCTTAAAACACACTATTCTAAGATTAGGCAGTTAGCTCATACCCAAAACAGTAATCAATAAGGGTGATTTCCAATGTGCTTCTTGAGCATAATGTACTAGTATATAGTAACCATTTACTTGTATTAATATAAGTAAGTATGGGCACGACCAAGTAGTTAGCCACTAGTAAGTATAGAGTTACTAGGTTTGTTATTACAATACTCTTTCTCATCTTAAAACACAATGTTGTAAGATTAGCCAGTTAGCTCATACCCAAAATAGGGAATTGGAAGCCAGGGTTGTGGAATTCAGGGGGTACAGTCAAGCACTTGAAGAAGTTTCAATCTTAGGGGACAAATAAAGTTGAAGGCCTAGGTTCTGGTATTTTGGTCAGCCTGACAAACGACCCTTCATTAAACCCTTCAAAGGAGAACCCATAACATATAGGAACTAAGCAGGTATTATGAAGATATCAATACAAGTTATCAGCTGTAGAGACAAGGCACTCATGAAGGTTCATTATGGCTACCAAAACTCTCTTAACCTTTTTGTGTCCAATTAAATTTTAATTCCCTTTTTCTTTAGTAAGGTTATGGGATAAGCTAATTTTGATAATACTTAAATAAACTTTTGATAGTACCCAATGGTACCCATGAAAGATATAATGTTCACCACATCTTTGGGAACTAGAAATTTTACGATTACCATGATTTTTCTAGGGTCAATTGAAATCCATTCCTTGGAAATCACATGTATCATGTACTAGATTTTGTTATCATAAAATCTTCATTTCCTAAAATTCACATATAATTGGTGTTCACTAAAAGTTTGTAGACTCCATTGATGTTCGTGTTCTTCCCAAAAATTTTAATATATTATAATATTATAAAAAAATAACATTAAATTACTTAGATAATGGTTTAAAATGTTATTAACCAATCATATAAAGGTGCAAAGGGAATTTATACGGGCAGATGAAAATAAAAAAAAATTGTAGTGTCCATACTAGGTTGTAAAGGTATTATTAGGTATGTATTCATATTTTATCCTTAAATGATGGTAAGTAGACCAGAGGTATACTTTAGCTGGGAAAAGAAAAAATGGAGCGAAGAGGAGGAATAGCTTCTAGACTAGGGTTTTTGGCGATCGAGTATGCCAATAGAGATGGGGCTGGGATGGACAAGGGATGTAGGTTTTTATTTAGGGACCAGGCATTACACCATCGGCGCACACAAAGGGTAGTCATTTGGATGGCTACAAATAGAGCAGCGGTGGAAATGGAGCCGTTGTTGGCGCTCCCCTAGTTACAAACTCCTCCTCCTCCGACACAAAAACGGTCTCCGCTTCTAGTAGACTGCTATGACAAAGGGGCAAGGAAGTATCTGTGGGTTATCAAAAATAGAACATGGGTAGCCGACAGTGCCTGAAATCCCTCTCCCCTATTCAGGGGATTCCTCATTTGGATGCTCTTTTGACCATAGACGTAGATAATGTGGTTTAGGGTTTCAAAGGACCAGTTGGGCACTCAAATGGTGGAGGATCAAGTTGGCAGACCATTCAGCCAGCGGCGGGGTTTACATCATGTGGAGAATCCTTGTTCACTCACAGCCGGTGTTCCCTGTGCTTGAAGGATGGGGTTCTTTCATCATTGTTGCTTGTTCCTATTAAGTGTTGCATCACCCGTGCCACTATGTCCTGGTTCGTGGCTCGCATTGCCAAGAAACTCGATGAAAAAATCTATTATACCTCCTCCTCCTGCTTTCATTCTTTCTGTTTTTGAAATATGATATTGGAGTTCTATCGTTGGGGTGCATGGCCCCTATTTCTTATTCTTTGATGCTGCTATGGGGGATGGATATGCATCTCCTTCAGCCGCTGAGGAAAAGGGGTTTAATGAACCCAAAATTGTCTACAACCTCATTCTGTGTTATTTCCCCGTGGAGATATGGTACTCCTCTACCCTGTGTTGGTCATGGTGTTGGGTGCTCTATTCAGTAGGCCCCTTACCAAATTTTTATCAAGTCCATTGATGGGAAGACATACACTCTATGAGTGTGGGGCCCTCACCTAGTTTATGAGTTGAAAATAAAAATCCAATCTGCCACAGGCATCCCAGCCCAGATACAAAACTTGATATACTGAGGTAGAGTTCTACAGGAAAGTTTATATTTACAGGATTTCCAGAGCCAAAAAGAGTCCACTATCTTCCTGAACCTAAGGCTTAGAGGTGGCGCCCAAAGGAAAACAACAAAAAATAGACCAACAACAACAGGAAAAGACACCCCCTAATTCAAGCACATCCTCAGAGCGAATGCTCCCACAAAGGGGAAAAAACAAATTCCTGATTTATCACTCCCTGGTCCATACATCGTAAAAAAAATAAAGAACATTCCAGACCTTGTAGTAGAGATTCCAGAGGTGATTGGACTGTTTAATGTTTTACAAACAAGAGCTATTATTTTTCGCTTTAATGGGTACTAGAAAAAACCCAAAGAATTACATGCATGGATTCACCAAAATTGGTCCGAGAACTGTGATATTTACCTTTGTGCCAAAGTTTTTGTCATGTTGCAATTTGAAAATACAGAGGACTACAGTTTTGATACTACTAAAGGGCCATGGTTCTGGGGACGGGCAGGTCTCTTCATCACCCCATGGGTTCCTGGGTTCGATGCAAACAACATGGTGGTTACTAAAATGCCTGTTTGGGTGAGATTACATAATCCTTCATTACCTTTCTGGCACCACGAGGTCCTAGAAAATATTGGGAAATCCATAGGAAGGTTAATTAAGTTGGACCAAGAGAGAATGGATATAGGGATTTTCACCTTTGCACATATATGTGTGGAGATGGACATAAGAAAAAGACTCCCAGACAGCATCAATTTAATCCATAAAGAACTCAATTGGGCTCAAACACTTGATTTCGAAAACACAACATTCAAATGCAGAGTATGCCACGAAACGATACATTTACAAAGCACCTGTTCCCTTTCCTGGAAAAAGGCATCCAAGAAACCGCAACAGAAGAAAGGTTGGAACTTCCTGGATGTGTCACCATCAGATGAAGAGGAAGACGAAAATGGAGATAACCAGGAACAAACAGAAACAATAGATCAGAAAAAAACCAGTAGGAAAACCAACAAGAGTCACAAGAGAACAAGGATATTGATGAGAAGATATCCGCGCCTGCGGATGCAGATCCCTAACAGGCAAGAAGAACAGTGACCATGGGGTGATTGGCACCAAGCGTGCACATGTTCTTGAAAGTTATGACTCAAAAAAATATTTCCAACTTCCTCCCAACATGGAGTTGGCCATTATACATACTGCTTCTTCACTGGATGGCTGGAAAAAAGTACAAAAGAAAAAAGGCTAAAAATATAAGTCCAGTGTTTCTGGAAATGTGCAAATAGGGTCATTGACCTGCCCTCACCCTGCTCTGATAGGGCGAGCCTGATATGGAATGCTACGGCATATACGATGTAAATTTTTTTATCATTTTATATAAATTTTGTTTTTTTCTTGGGAAAAAAACCAGACCAGAGGTATATTTTTGAAAAAATTGTTCCCTTCTAATCTAGTCAACAAATAATCTATCACAATTAGAAGATATTTTTTTTCATAATCAATTTATTTACCTATCTATAGCATATGCACATTCTAAATATTTCAGCTTTCTTCCATACAAATATTTGATGTACCCTTTATCCAGTAACTCTTACAGTTGCATTTTTAACTCCATTTTTCTAGCACAGTCATTTTTAGAGTTCTTTCGATAGACGTGTGGCTCCTGATACTAATTTAGTAATAAAATCTATGTATATTTTAGTGAGTAGTGCTGGAGTCTCATCCTAAAACAGATATTTGAACTTTTTTATCACTTCAAAGTAATCCATATTTTTTTTTTGTGTTTCCTATGTGAATTATTCTATATATACCAAAAACAATTTGTAGCTTCTTTGGGCACATCTTTTCAATTGTAGAGATGAAAATTTCCTAGTGGATATGAGTCTTGGTATTCCTCTAATAAGTTGTACATTTCCTTATTTTGTGGTGCATCTAATAATTTTCTATAAATAATAAAATATGGACTCATGTTTCTCCAACTAGTCTCTTTCTATCAAAAAATCATAGGAACCTAAAGGGAACAATTTTAATTTCATTTCTATTGGACTTAGATTTAAGTTCACTAAAGATTTTTAAACCCAATTGGTCACTTTTATTTTAGCCCCAGTGGCCACTTTTAACAAACACAAATTCATAAATGATTTTATATTTAAATTTAAAATTTCCACAAATTATGGACTAACATAACTAACGTTGGCTCTTGGACCTACTAAAATATACATAGGTTTGTCTAGAAACATACTTTTAATTTCAATCATTTTCAATTAGTGTACTTCTTGACGATTTTCTATTATAGCATCGATGCCTGGTATATTTTTTGCCATGTTATGTGAAATTTCTAGGATTGCAGACAAAGGTGAAAACCCTAGATCTAGTGGCTTGATCTAGAACAACAAAATAAAAAATATTAAAGTTTTCCATAGATGAATTGGAAAATGGGAAAGATGCCTACGTGGAATCTAGAGTAAGATTTACTTTCCTCCTTGCTTGTAGGATCCAATTCTAGCTCAACATTCTATAATTAGAACCTGCACACACGAGTAAAATAAGACAAGGATAATTACATCAATTTAACATAATATGAAATCTCTATTCAAGGAATAAACATGGAATCGAAGTACATGAGTGTGAACATAACACAACAAATATAGGAAAACAAAATAATATTTGTATTAACAAATATAGGAGATATTTTACAACCATAAATAGTATTTGACTATGTAGATGTCTCCCCAAGTTGAATTGTCCTTCCTTTTCACAAATCACACCTCAAGATGAAACCTAATGCATGAATATAGTGACTCCTTTAGGATCAAATAATAAACATGAGGGTACTATCAATCTCAACCTAATAATCAATAAGAGCCAACCAAGATGTTACGAGAGGAAATATATATAGTTTAAGAGTGGTAGTTTAGGATTTACCATTCTAGGATTGAGATCCACATATGATGGGAGAATGAGCTCAAGGGATAATACATAGGGTATCCAATATAGGATCATAAAGGAATTCAAGATCTCTATCTATTATAAATTTTTAAAAATACCTTGGAATCTTCGAGAAAAGGAAGTTATATATATATATAACTTCCTTTTCTGGAAGATTCCAAGGTATATATATATATTTCCTAAATTCATAGAATCAGCACACTGGCAGAAGGGAGTAACATGTGCGCTTGGGTATGAAAAATGCACTGAACTCAGGTGTCCAGACATGCAATGTGCGTCACAGCTAAAAATAGTGGTTTTTAGCAATTTATCTCATAAACTCAAAATTTTCAGAGAAGTTATGCTTAGGGATTTGTGAAGGGATTATGAGAAAATTTTCAAGGATATTGATTAATATTTTTTGGAAGCCTTTTTGGCTGATGTGAAAAAATTACCTACAATAGATTGCCCACTAAAGTACAATGTCAAAAGCAATGGATGAGGACTGAAGTGCTTTACCTTGTGAAAATTCTAGCTTAAGAAAAAATTAGTTAACATCATCATCTATTACTATACATATTATCATTAAGATATCAATATTGAGGGCGACATACCCGTGCTCAACATATAAGATGATATTAAATGTACAACGATCAATTATTATCGTCCACTGATGACAAAGTGTGGACCCATGCTTGGAGGACAGTTTGAATGATTATAGCCATCATAATTTGTAATCTTATATTAATCCTAAAATCACAGCCCAGATTGATGGAAATAGATCTAGGGTATTCTATCTCGTTCACTTGATCACTTGATAGTACGAGTCTAGAAATGTCAATAAATGAGTTGGAGTCAAACATGGTAGACATGGAGTTATTAGTAGCCAATGATATAATATTTTAATAGACGCAATAGGTAGCATCAATGATGTTAGTGTATCTAAAGGTACCATATTAAAATATATGTGGTGTGAATAAATGACCTGAAATCAAACACCAAGCAGAATATTTTAGTTGAAGGCTAATGACGAAGCCTTGTCACTGAAAGCTAGGAAACATTCCATTAATGTATGCAGGCTCCAAGGTACCAATAGGAATTTCTAAGTCATGTTCCTAGATAATGAATTGATGTCGACAAGAAGTGACCCATTGAAGGTGTTCTTGTTGTATCCCCCATCAACGACAAAAAACAAGTATCAATATTTTAGACATAATGATGTTCATGTGGAACTGTTTTAGGAACAAACATAAATGAATGATTAGGAGTATTTCAACAGATATTGAAAGAATTCGCTTGAACATACCAAAGATAGTTTATGGAGTTGGAAACATTTACGCAAAAATGATTATGGGGGCTTTTGATATGATGTGATGAGCCAAAGGGTAGGAAGATTTCCCAACTCGATAGTCACAAAGATTAAGTGAAAGAGTTTCATGTTAAAGAGTGGCTAGTTTCCATTAATAGATTAAGTATCCCATTTTCCCAATTTTCCCACCCATTTCTGGTGAGTTCCTTTTTACTTTTGACAAGCTTGAGGAGGATAACATATTCTTGATCTATAAGTACATTCTTATGATGAATGCTTCTGATTATTTTTAACGAACCCTAAGAAGGATTAGTTTAGTCTTGTCATGTTCAATGATTCCAACGTTTTTTGATGATTTTACAAGTCCAGTGAAGGTGTAGCTTGATTTCCTTTTCATGTTTAGAGAGTTTGAAAAGGAGGTGAAAAAAAAACTCCAAAGGTTCCTTTTGGTAAAACTTTCTCTCGAGTTTGAAAAGGAAGAGGATGATAATGAGGAGAAACTCTTAGACATGTTTGACTAAGGTATTCCTTTTTTGTAAAAAATCTATTTTTTTCTCAAAAATGGTTAAACTTATACTAAGTAAGCATCTTTTCATTTACTTTAACGAGTTTGAAAACAAAAGTGCTAGGCAATATTTTAATGTTTAGAGAGTCTAAAAAGAGCTAAAAGACGAGTCTACGGGGTTCCTTTTTGTGATTTTATAGAGAACGAAAAAGTAATAAAAGTATTTTTCTGTACCAAAATGACATGTTTCAACTCAAAAATGTCATTAAATCCTTCAAAAATATTTTGGCTTGCTCAGAACATCAAAAAAATATTAAAAATACATGATATATGGTAAAATTAGGTAAAATTTAGGTCAAACTAATAAAAGAATAATAAAATTGACCATAAATAGGAATAGTGTAAATTAATTTTTACGATATTCATTTTTACCTCTTGAGACTGAGCTGTGAGTGATCTTTCCCTCCAAACTTCAGTAGCTAGTTGCGGCCAATTTGTTGAACCATTTCGAGTATCATCAGTTCCAGGTAGAATATTGTACCTTTCTCCTTATTTTCACGGTTTCTATTTTTTATTTCCTGAAAAAAGAATTATTTTTAAGTCAATTTGGTCTTTATAATTGCACCCTAGCTCTAGCGTGCACTCTCAATGTCGATAGGTATGTTGGGCTTGAAGGATTAACACTCGGAAGAGTACTTCAATGCACCTCCCAAAGAAGATATGATATGATGCAACACTCTGCCCTCTTAAGGCAGAGTGTATTAGCTGCATTTCAGAAAGGGTGTAATGATTTCCACTTAAATTTTCCTTAACTTTTTGAATGGTATTTTTTCTAAATATTCTTCTCGTTGTATTGCAGGTATCTACCAAAGAGAAAAGGCTTCGAGAGTAGTGAGTGACTCATTGAATTGAGAGAACCAAGAGGCTTGTAACATGTAAATGACATAATAAAAGTTAAAGCTCCTTCATCCACAATTTTCATAATCCCTTCAAAAATACCTAAGCATCATTTCTACAAAAAGTTTAAGTTTCTAAGATCAGTGGATCAAAAACACTTTTTTTATCCTCGATGTAGGTTGCATGTCTAGCCTCATACGTTATGCACATGTTGCATACTTGAGTAATAGTGATATTCAAACATGTTGGTCCATTCCCTAGGTGTTATTATTCTATAAATTCAAGAAAAATAAAAAATATCTTGAAAGCTTCCTCTTCTAAAAGCTTCGGCGGTAGTTTTGACTCTTTACTAGAAATAGAGATCTTGATTTCCTATCACTTAAGCTCATCCTCCCATCATATGTAGATCTCAATCCTATAATGGTAAATCCTAAACTACCACTCATGCCTTATATATTTACTCTCTTCCATAAAATCATGGTGGGCTTTTAGAGATTATTGGGTTGGATTTTGTAGATTGATAGTACCCACATGATGCAGCTTTGAGCCTAAAGGATTCACCATATTCATGCATTAGGGTTGATTATGAGGTGTTCTCTTTGAAAATGAATGACAACTAAACATGGGGAGACATCTACAAAGTCAACTATTATTTATGTTCTTAAACTCTTTCCTATATTTTTTGATACAAAGGGTATTTTTTTTCCTATTTTTTTTGTTATGTTCACATTCATGTATTTCAATGTGTTGTCTTGAGGGTTCGTGACCTAGGTTTAGAGTTTATCAGAAAACCAACAAACCCTCAAACTATTGGCTCTTTTGGCAATGACCTAATTGTGCAGATCAAAGTCTAACCCAAAGTAGTATGGGGGGATGCTAGAACCAAGTGTCTACACCCTGAGGAAGAAAATGATGTCGTGGCCCTAAATAGGTTGATTTCGGAACTTATACAGATCGGAAAGAAATGTGTGCAATTACAAAGCAATACTTATCAGATCGGCTAGTCACAGACACAAATAATGCATAAATAGATAGATCACAGATCAACTTCATCACAAATATATAAGAACAGAACCAGATTTGTGTAATGCACATTAAATCAAGAATATTTATCCATGTATTCAACCATCAATATATATTGATGCATAAATAATATATCTATTCACTCAAA
Source organism: Pinus albicaulis (assembly GCA_034641835.2). Taxonomy (NCBI): domain Eukaryota; kingdom Viridiplantae; phylum Streptophyta; class Pinopsida; order Pinales; family Pinaceae; genus Pinus; species Pinus albicaulis. The sequence continues at coordinate 1,998,549,469 of CM076575.1, read as the reverse complement.
TACAATTAATCATAACAAAAGTGAGTGATCTCAATGCAAGAACATAATATAACTCAAATAACATAGTGCCTTTGCCAAAACTAGCCTTTGTATTAGATTACAACAATATAGTACAATAGAAATTTCCCTTATAATTACCCTTTCGTGCACACAACAATCAGACTCGACACACGGCTAGTTCAGAGTCTTCGGGCACACAGCCAACAGGAACCTTTCTACCCAAAAAACTAGACTTAGACAAAAACCCTTACACAATTTTCATCAACATAAGCATAACCAATAATGACTACTTCCTTAGACTCGATATATCCATTTATATCCATGTTAGCGCAAAAATACTATGGTCTCAAACAATGGTTTGAAGCCCATAGTTTACCCTTAAACCATTTTACATAAAAGAGGGACTTTGACCTACCCCAAATCCCCTTGACCTTTCTGCACAGTTTTCATATGAAAAAATTATACAAAAATATATCCAAAAATGTACCCTAGGGGATTCCACTCCAACAGGCCCCCAACACAAAATTGTGAGTGCAACGAAAAAAGATTTTAGTGGCAGCACCAAGTCCGAACTCTGCATAGCAGCACCCTGTGCTTCAATTACCAACTTCTTTGTAGTAGACCCTTCAATGGCCAATTCAATGCTTCTATGTTTTTTTATGAATGGCCTTCAACTTGCTATCTAATGTCTATGACATTTGTAGAGCCTCCTTGGCCCACAACTCCATTCTTGCCTCAAGAAATTGTTCTTTGTATTGCAGGTCCTTGATTTTATTTTGAATTACTCAACCCTCTTATAGGTAGGTGAGGCATTGTGTAGGAACGAGAGTAGGCACCACCATACTAATATCATCAAATTGTTTCTCCTTGACACACGACTCATTGCGCAGCTCCTGTGCCATACGGTCATTCTCAACTTAAGTCCAGACACCCAGGGCCTCATCCAAAATTTGATCACATGGTGTGACTGCGGCATCTATGCTATCAGTAGCCTACTTACTTCGGGGGGGCCTTTTTCTTTGACTTCTGGTGTGGTTTATAGCTCTTATTTCATCTGTAAGTCAGCAATCTGATGTTCAACTTCAGCTCGGACTATTTGGACTTCTTCGCATGAGGCCTTCAATGTAGTAGCCAGTCCTTATAACTTCTCTTATGGGGTAGCGAAGGAAAGGAATGGTGGTATTTCACTGTAGAATTGGTTGATTTTCTCTTTGAGCGCAGTGCACTGAGCCTTAAGAGTGCGGCATGCTTCATCTGCAATTTGTTGTCTCTGATGCACTTCAGCAGCATGCTGCTACAATCCCACTGCATTGGTGTCGACATGGGCTTCGTGGAAATGGAGCTCATCCAAAATCATACTGTGTAGCAAATGTAATTTTCCTCTAGGAAAAATATAAAAGTTAACATATATATCACCGTATCCTCTTACTTACGCACGTCGGCTGGATGATTCTACATGGATGGTCAGCTCAAGAATTTGAGTCAAATGATAATCCCTATAGTAGGGAGGACTATATTGAGCAGCTGCGTGCTAGTTTCAAGCATGCTCACTTTCATCTGTCTCACTTGTGAAACGATCGCCTGTATCAACCTCACTTTAACTTTCAACTCTTGGATGCCAACCGGAACCCCTTCCAGTGCAGTCTTGTACTTTATTTCCATGTCTATCCATTTGTCCTCCATGACTGTTGTTACCATGTTTGCTATTTCATTGACGTCATCTTCATTCCATGTTAGCTCTATTTCTTCCTTGATCGTCCTACGTCCTGAGAGCCATGCTTTGTGCCTTCAGAAGTATACACTTCGACCTACTCCTATGTTTCTTTTAGTGTGGCACCATTTTCTTAGGTGTAGTGTCTATTTCCAAATTAATTGTCTCATCGGTGGTAGTCGGCATGGCCTCTTTATTTGTTGTCTTCTCCATTGTTTTCATACCAGTGCGCGGCTTAGTAGGAATCTTAGGGATAGAATTTAATGCACCCAGCTCCAACCACCCTGGCGACTCCTCCAAAATGATGTGCAAAAAATTGTCCTTAGTGACGAGATAGGGAAATTCATAACACACTCCTTCAACTATACCCTTCGTGTGGATGTGCATTTTGTGTAAGGTCGCCTTAAATTCTGTTATCATTTTTTATTGGTTGTACATATTCGGATAAAACCTTAGTTTTGATTGTACAGCTTGAAAGATCACGTCATTTAACAATAACTAGAATATCTTATTCTCCATGATGCGCGCGGGGATGGAAGAATTGCATAGCGTGGCATACTACGTAGCTTCACACATCTGTGCCACGATCTCAAGAATTTGCGTTTCCTTTGGGGTATTCCAACCAATTAAGGTGATGAGCAGCAGGATCCAAGCATAACAAAAGTGTTTTCCCTCCTCTTATGCTTCGTACATGTTCTCCATAAAATCCTTGCATAGATATTGCGACCAATTGTAAATTATGCCTTTTTCACATTGGCCTGTACAAGAAATTACTTGTATAGGCACCTCCTTAGTTTTATATTTTTGCATAATCTTAGAGGCCAAGATGAGCATCCCAAAATGAACAGCTGGATCATTGATATCACTTACTACAAACCCTTGGGTATGGTGCAAGACTTGGTACTTCATCTTCATTTGGTAGCCCGCCTGTTTTTCTTGTGCTTTTCCTCCAAATTCTACCATCGGATCTGCGGCTTGATCGGGTAGGCCAGTGATTCAATGGATCAGCGCATCATCAATCGGTATGATCACTCCCAACTATAGTGCTTAATCATGCACTAGCGCAAGAAATTGGGGCACACAAATATCATTTATCGGGCTGCATTCGAAATGCAGGACCTGAAGCATAATATTCAAAATCCCTGCCTTGTGCAAGCCCAATGCCCATCACTGCGGCCCAAGGTGCACATGGCCCCCCTCATATGGCACATGATTGAGATAGCACTCAGGTGCAAGGTCAGGAAACTTCTCCACATCTGTGATGTCCCAATATTCATTTTTCAAATGCAACACTTTGGCGAACATATTGCCTTCAACCGAGACATTTTTAGGAATTAAGGGCATATTGATGCTTGACCGTACTTTGTCTAGATATTTTCAAACTCTGACAGATGCCTTGTGCGGTGTGAGAAAGGTTAGAAACCGTGAGAATGGGGCCACTTTGACCACATCCTCCTCCTCCTCCATGATGGTCTTAGGGAGCTCCACCATGGGTCTCTTATGGAGCTCAACTATAGCGGAGGGTAGCTTTAGAGTCTTCTCTTTTGAGGATTTATGGGTCCGCAACATCTGACCTTTCTTAGATTTTGTGGGCGTAGGTGTTTCAGCAACTGGTGGAGCAAGATCCATCGATCCAACAAGATCCTCTCTGGGTTGCGTAACTTTCATGCTTGGTGGAATTACATAACCCAAACCCCTACGACGCAACTCCTCCTCAAATTCTGTATCCAAACCATACATAGACACTAAAGATTCTACAGAAATAAAAGAACTCAAGCTCGACAATTCACATGGAAAGTAAATGGAATTGTTACGACCCATTGGTTAGATTTATAGTTTTGGTGCATCTTCAATGACCCCTTATGCATTAATTTGTCTCCATAATGAAAAAATGGTCCCAAATCTAGCCAAATCCCTTCATTAAATGAAACCTAGATGCTCCCATAAATGGTAATAAAGTTGTATTTTCTAGACTTACTATTCCAATGGCTAGTTTTTGGTGCATCTACGACCCAGTCAACCTCTTTGTGCAACTACTATGCGCGTGTCACGGCTTCTTTCACATCCTCCATCCTGGCTGCGCAGATATGATATATAGTCAATTGGTGTGGATAGGGTCATCCCTATACGGCTTCAATCTGCTTCCATTGACGTCTTGAGGAAGATATTTTTCCCTCAATGTGGCCAAACACACTGCGCCTTCATCAGTTATCTCCTTAACAATATATGGCCCTAGCCAATGCATCTTCAACTTCCCTAGGTGGTGCGCAAACTTGCTGTCATACAACAAGACCAAATCATCTTCCTTAAACACCTTTTTCCTGATGTGCCTATCATGACATGCCTTTTCACGTGCCTTCTAAACTTGTTGGTGATAATTGGAAATAGAGAGATCTTCTTCAAGTGTGACCAACTACGATAACCTTTCCTCCAAAGCATCTACTTCTCCCATATTTCTGAATGTTTTAATGCACAGATTTGGAACAACGTATTATTTCCCATATACCATCTTGGAAAATGTCTTACTAGTCCCCATCAATCTCTCTTCTTGCCTCTCTCTCCACCTTCAGTACTCTCCTTCTTAACCCTCTAGCTTCGGACTTCGCCCAAGAAAAAGACCCTGCAAGTCGACCATCTCTCCCACTCCTGCCTTCTTCCCCCACAAGATGAAGGTTTTTCTGGTGCATAGTGCTTAAAGCAGTGACCACGAAAGCTCGAGCTCAAACGAGGGAGGAACCAGTGCGGGTGCAGATACTCATTCGTCTTCCTCCATTTCACCGGACGCCCACGCGGTGCTTCCTCCATAGTCAATAGCACACGTGTCCAATCAGGAGGAGGATGAGTCAGATTATACATTCATAATTATGGAAGAGCCACTCCAACCTCCAGAAAAGGATGATAGCTCTCCATCTGCTTAATTTTTGGGTGTTTTTCTCTTATTCCAGTCATCTTTTTATTATTTCAAGGTTTCTAGTGTTCTGATTCTGTCTAGTGTTCTCGTTCGGTCTTAAACTTATCACTTGTCATCCTATTTTTCCACTATGTGCATCATATTATCAACTGTCTACTCTTGGGCTCATTTCCCTGTTTGGGGAAACCCCCTTTTTTGTGATTTTTATATTGAAAATTCCATCCAGAATTGGCTTGCCAACTTCAAAGGATGAGAAATGTAATCTTTGGTACTGTATGATATAATAGAAGTAGGCTAATTTCGAAAAAAAAAATTTCAAAGAATTAGTATTTTAAACTCAAGAGATTAATAAGTCCAAGGGATTATTAATATTATAAACCAAAAAGAACTAATAAACCCAAGGATTTCATACTATAAACCCAAGGAATTGGTGAAGCCAAGGGATAAATATTAAAAACATAAGGGGTCAACAAGCCCAAGAGATCCATATTAAAAACACAAGATATTAATAAAACCTAAGAATTAATATTTTAAATACAAAGGATTGATAAACTCACATGATTATTAATCATATAAACTGAATTCATGAATCAACCTTAGGTATAACCCAACAAATTAATAGATTAAATGATCAATAAATCTAATGGCTTGATATTAAAAACCCAAGGAAATAATAAACACAAGGGATTAATAATAAAAAACCCTAAGGTTATAAACCTAAGGGAATAATATTAGACCTAAGATATCACTATTATAAACCCTTAATTATATAAACCCTTAGATAAATACCATAAATATATCCCAAGGGATATATTAAACACAAAAAACCAATATAAAAACCCAGGAAATTAATAAATCCTAACAATTAATATTTTAAACTCAATTTATTAATAAACCCAAGGGTTTAATATTATAAACCCAAGGAATTGGTGAACCAAAGGGATATATATTAAAACCCTAAGGGGTCAACAAGCCCAAGGGATCCATATTAAAAAAACAAGAGATTAATAAAGCCTCAGAATTTATATTTTAAATATAAAATATTGATAAATTTACATGAATAAACCAAGGGACTAATACTAAAAAAAAATGTTTTATAAACCTAAGGTAACAATATTAAACCTTTAAGAGATTAATATTACAAACTCTTAATTATATAAACCCTTAGATAAATACAATAAATCGTGAAATAAATATGGTTCACCATGTTTGACTTAAACATTGAGACAATCTTAGAAAACCAAACAAACAAACTAATATTAAAAACCCAAACATTTAATAAATCATAGGAATTAATATTATAAACCCAAGGGATTAAATGATAAACCAAAGGAATTATCAATATTATAAACTTAAGGAACAAATAAACCCAAATGTTTAATATTATAAACCCAAGAAATTAGTAAACCTAAGGGAAAAATATTATAAACCTAATGCATAAATTAAAATATTATAAACCAAAGGAATTATCAATACTATAAACATCAAGAACAAATAAGGTCAAGCGTTTAATATTATAAACCCAGGGAATTAGTAAACCAGAGGGAAAAATATTATAAACCCAAGGGATAAAAAAACACAAGCGATCAATATTAAAAACATAAGGGATTTATATTAAATCCCAAAGGTTAGTATTATTAAACCTATGAATTATTTATACCCTTACAATATGAACCCTTAGATCAATAAACATAATGGATTCATATTACAAACACAAGGATAAGTTAAACCCAAGGGATTAGTACTAAAAAACAAAGGGTTTATAAAACCAAGAGAATAATATTAAACCTAAGAGATTAATATTATAAACCCTTAAGTATATAAAACCTTACATAAATACTATAAACCATGCAATAAATATGGTTGACCATGCTTTATTTAAACATCGAGACAATCTATTTCACAATGTGACATTGGACCAAGGATGACCATGGTTGGTCATGGTTGATTTTCATATTGAGACAATATTTGTCACAATGTGACATTCGACCATGGTAAACCATTATCAACTATAGATGACGATGATTTCCCATGATTGACCATGGTTAAATCCTTTAGTATATAAATCCATAGATATTTATACTATCAATCGTGAAATTACATCGTTGACCGTGCTTGATTTAAAAATTGAGATAATCTTTATCACAATGCGACATTGGACCAAGGATGACCATCAGTGGCCATGTTTGATTTTCATATTGAGATAATATTTCTCACAATGTGACATTCGACCATGGTAGACCATGACTGACTATTCGTGATGATGATTGACAATGGTTGACCATGGTTTATTCTCACATTGAGCCAATCTTTGACATAATTTGACATTGGACCATGGATTAATATTAAACTGTACTACTAATATTTAACCCTTAATATGGGGATTTCATAAACGCAAGGGACTAAAAAAACCCAAACGATTAATAAATCCTAGGAATTAATATTTTAAAATCAAGAGATTAATAAATCCAAGCGATTAAATTATAAACCAAAGGAGTTATTAATATTATAAACTTAACGAATAAATAAACCGAATCATTTAATATTATTGGGATTTCATAAACCAAGGGGACTAATATTACTAACCCAAAGAATCAGAAAACTCAAGAGATGAACGTTATAAAGACAATGGATCAATAAACCCACAAAATTATTAATATTATAAACACAAAACATCAACAAACCCAAGGGATTATTAATAATATAAATACAAATTATTAATAAACCCAAGTGATTAATAAACCCAAAGAATCAATAAACCCAACAAAGTAATACAAAAACCCAAGAAATAAATAAATCCTAAGAATTAATATTTGAAACTCTAAAGATAAATAAACCGAGGGAATTATTAATATTATAAACCAAAAGAACTAATAAACCCAAGGGTTTAATATTTTAAACCGAAGGAATTGGTGAACCCAATGGATAAATATTAAAAATCTAAGAGATGAACAAGCCCAAGGGATCCATATTAAAAACATATGAGATTAATAAAACCTAAGAATTAATATTTGAAATCAAAATGAATGATAAAATCACATGATTATTAATATTACAAGCTGAAGCAATCAATCAAACCTAGGGATTGTTAATATTATAAACCCAACGAATTAATAAACTAAAGGATCAACAGACCCAATGGATTGATATTAAAAACCCAAGGAAATAGTAAATGCAAGAGATTGATAATAAAAATCCAAAGGTTTATAAACCTAAGCGAATAATATTAAACTTAAGAGATTAATATTATAAACCCTTAAGTACATAAACCCTTGGATAAATACTATAAACCGTGAAATAAACATGGTTCATCCTGCTTCATTTAAACATTGAGACAATCCAAAAATTCAAACAAACAAACTAATATTAGAAACCCAAAGAATTAATAAAGCCTAGGAATTAATAGTTTAAAATCAAGGGATTAATAAACCCAAGGGATTAAATGCTAAACCAAATGAATTATTAGTATTATAAGCTTAAGGAACAAATAAACCGAAACGTTTAATATTATAAAACCAACAAATTAGTAAACCTAAGGGAAACATATTATAAACCCAAGGGATAAATATTAATATTATAAACCAAAGGAATTATTAATGTTATAAACTTAAGAAACAAATAAACCCAAGCATTTAATATTATAAACCTAAGGAATTAGTAAATACAAGGGGAAAATATTATTATTATTATTATTATTATTATTATTATCCAATTTTAAGGTCACAGCCAAGCCAAACACTAAATTGGTATATGAGATCCCCTTGTTTGTGGGACAAGGGACCCACCCTCCACTCTAAGAAGACATACATACTCTACCCCCTCTGGTTTTGAACCTGTGACGTCTTAGGATGAAACACATGCTCTTAACCATTAGGCCCACTCAAGATGTTTAAACTCATTAGAAACCCAAGGGATAAAAAACACAAGCGATCAATTTAAAAACACAAGGGGTATATATTAAACCCAAGGGTTAATATAATAAATCCTATGACCTATTTATACCCTTAGAATATGAACCCTTAGATCAATAAACCAAAAGGATTTATATTACAAACCCAGGGAAATAATAAATCTAAGGGATTAGCACTAAAAGGAAGGGTTTATAAACCCAAGGGAATAATATTAAACGTAAGAGATTAAGATTATAAACCCGAAGTATATAAAAACTCTTAGATAAAGACTATAAGCGGTGAAATAAACATGATCGATCATGTTTGATTTAAACATTGAGACAATTTTTGTCACAATGTGACGTTGAACCAGGGATTACCATGGTTAGCCATGGTTGATTTTCATATTGAGACAATCTTTGTCACAATGTGACATTCGAGCATGGAAGACTTTGATCGACTATGGCTATCGATGATTAACAATGACATTGGACCATGGATTGATATTAAAATATAAGACTAATGTTTAACTATTGATATTGTGATTTAATAAACGGAAGTGACTAATATTACCAACCTAAAGAATTAGAAAACTCAAGCGTTCAATGTTATAAACCCAATAGATTATTAATATTATAAACATAAAACATCAACAAACTAATATCAAACTATTAAAAAATAATAAAATTTAATAATTAATATTTTAAATTCAAAGAATTAAAATCAAAATATTAAGAAATTAATAAACCCTAATAATTAATATTTTTAACTCAAAATGTTAACTTTTTATATAAATGTTTTGGTTGGAATATTAAGTAGCCGAGAGTATATCTCTTCTACACCGTAAGAGTTTTCAGAGAACATTTATTACATTTATTCCGTGCCTTTAATGATTAAATAAACATAATTTAATAATATCTACCTTTTGTTAATTTAGAGTAACCATTTAATCTAATAGGTAGTTCGGGTGTTGGTTTGAACGTATGAATAAACAAAGCCTAATTTGTGTTATATATATAATCAAATTCGTGGTAGGTAAGTCAAGCTTTAGTTCATTTGTTGATATGAAATAGAAAGTAATACGATTAGAGAAGTAAAGATATTCAAAGCATGGTAGAAATGATATGGAAAGGCTGGCCTCAAGCAATTTGCAACTAGTTGCTGAAGAGGTGGGCAAAAGTGTTAATGTAGGTCCACTTATGTTGGCACTTGCGAGAATTAGGAATATAATTTCACCAACGAGTCCGATGAGCCTAATCATTTCGATATGACACCACACAATTTGGTAACTTGTTCGAAATTGTCCAATTCTATCTATATCATATAGCAGAGAAAACGCATGAATTCATTAGGAATATAATTTCACCAACGAGTCCGATGGGCCTAATCATTTCGATATGACACCACACAAATTGGTAACTTGTTCGAAATTGTCCAGTTCTATCTATATCATACAGCAGAGAAAACGCATGAATTCTCTTGGGATATAGGAGGAGAAAATAAAGAGAGGCTGCGGATCAATGTACGGTATAGTGGAGTGTTTGAAAGCTCCCCTCGAGGCGTACTTGCAGCTCACAGCACCAGAAGCCTGAATAGGTAAGGAAATTTTCCTAAATTTTCCAATTTTTCTACTCCGGTACATTTCATAAAAGCACTGGAAATTATTGAGCTTTTAAATTAATAGATAGTGATAGTAACTAGATTGCTTTTTGCTTCTGGAAAATTATCCAAATTCTGGTAAGATTTTAAGAAAATTTGGGAGGGATTTTTGTAAATCCACATTATAACTAATAAACTTTAATATTTTAATATTTATAGTGTTTTTTATGGTGCTAAATTCATTTCCACCATCAAAATCATGATACTCATACTGTAAGATTTTTAAAAAAAAATTTACTCAAATTTCAACCAATTTTAACCATCTAACCAATTCCTCCTCCTTTGCATCGATGTATTTGATGTAGTGTTGTCACTACTGGACGTTGCGAGCTTGGCTAGCAGCGTATCAGTATTCAGAAACTGGAAATCTATTGCCGAATCAGAAATTTTGTGGGCAAAACATTGCTGCGGGCTCTGGAAAGACAAATTTATAGTGAGAACAAGTTCTCTGCATCATATTGAACCAAGGATTATAGCCTATTGTCTCTCTCTTGAAGAAGGCCGTCGGGTAAATTATTTTACAGCTGTAGCAATGTTTTATTCCAATAACTAGGTCGCATTCATAAGAAAAACCCAAATTCACAGTCCAAGAGACGGTAATTAAGAGAGCTAATTTGAAGAATGGCAGCATGTAATTCGATGAAACCCTAGGTGGTAGTAAATTATTAGAGGGTTTCATGTGCAATCTGCGAGTTAATATATTATCTTCGATTCATATCGATATGTTGTGTGAATGTAATTGCAGAAACTAATCACGGTAGACGATTTGTGCTCATACTCGACCTATGGGGGTTTCTGGTACGAAATGGTAGGCCTATTGGGAAGGGATATTATAAATATGGGGAATTTCTGGTACAAAATAGTAGGCCTATGGGAAAGGGATATTATAAAAGAGAGATTTGTTGGAAAAAAATTTGTAGATTGTTATGGTTTATTTTTTCTAGAATTTAGTAGGAATTTATTGAAATGATAAGTTTGGTTAGTAATTTTTATTAGGAATTTTTAACTAAATACAACAAATGCCCAACACAAAACGTGAGACATAGCTCACACAACTCGTCATTAGCTCAACGATGACATTACACATTTATAGCATAGGCATTCACCTAATCTTAAGTTTGAGACAACAATCCTAAACTTGTGGAACTAAACTCTAATTATAAAACTCTCGTTCAACAAACTATAACCACTCATATTTCTACATTATTCTAGATTATTCTGACATCCTCCCTTAATGGAGAAATCGATTTTCTACAACACCTAATTTACTTCTAAAAACATCAAACTTGAGTTTACCAGAAGGCGTGGTAAAGATATCAGCCATATTATCCTTGGTATTACAAAATATTAAATCAATCTCATTTGATTCAATCTTCTCTCGTATAAAGTGGTATTGTAGCTCAATGTGTTTTGATCTGGCATGACATATTGGATTGTGTGCTAATTTGATGACACTTTGATTATCACAATTTATGCATGTTGAACCACTTTGTTCATCTTCGAGATCTGCAAGAATTCTCCGCAACCAAACAGCTTCACAGGTGGCATTGGTCAAAGCTTTGTACTCAGATTCTGTTGATGATAAAGAAACAGTTGGCTATTTCTTACTACTCCATGACACAACCCCTAATCCTATATGAAATGCAAAGCTAGAGGTAGATCGTCTGTCATCAAGATTTCTTGCTCAATCTGAATCAGAAAAACCTGTCAGTGCAATATCAGATTCATCAATATACATAATACCTAAATTGATTGTTCCTTTTAAGTTTTGGAGAACTTTCTTTGCAGCATTCCAGTGATTTCCTGAAGGCTTAGCCATAAATTGACTAAGGATATTGACTGAGTATGCAATGTCTGGTCTAGTAGTGGTGAGATAGTTCAAACTTCCCACCAACTGACGATATAAAGTTCCATTTGCCTCTTTATTTCCATCTTCTTTTTACAACTTTGCACTCTGTTCTAAGGGAGTTGACATAGCTTTGCAATCACTCATATTGAACTTTTTAAGAATTTCTTTTGTGTATTTACTTTGAGTGATCAATGTTTTACTGGGCTCTCTCCATACCTCAGTTCATGAACAGTAATGCAATTCACCCATATCTTTCATTTCAAAATCCTGAGACAACTGGATTTCAATTTCTTCAATTAACTTGTAAGCACTGCCTGTGATAATGAGGTCATCCACATATAAAGATATTAAAGCAACATTTCCTTCTTCATCTTTCTTAACATACAAGTTAGAATCTTTTTTTCTTTTCACAAACCCATTCTGATGAAAGAAGGTATCAATCTTTACATACCATGATTTCGGCTCCTGTTTCAAAAAATGTAAAGCTTTTCTTAACCTGCAAACTAGATGCTCCTGTCCTTGTTTGACAAATCCTTGAGGTTGAACTAGATAAACTTCTTCCTTTAAATCACCATTCAGAAAAGTAGATTTGACATCCAATTGATGTATATTCCAATTATGTTTTGTAGCTAAGGCAATCAGTACTCTAATTGTATTCAATTTAGCTATTGGTGCAAAAGTATCTTCATAATCAATTTCCTCTTCTTGAGCATATCATTTTGCAAGTAATCCTGCCTTAAATTTATCAATGCTACCATCTACTTTAAATTTAGATGTATAAAACCATTTTCTTCTAATTGGAACTTTGTTTTCAGGGAGTTCAACTAATTCCCGTCTTTGATTTTGCATAAGAGAGTCATATTTATCATTCATAGCATTTCTCCATTGTTCATGCTCTTTAGCTTGTTCATAATCAATTGGTTCTACAACATTCATGATATTAGACATCAAGGCATAATCTTTATACCTTGTAGGAAGCTGGGTTTGTCAGGTTGACCTTCTTGGTTCTACAATACATGTTGGAGTTCCATCCATGATTCTCCTGCTTTGAGGTGAATCTTCTTCTTGTGATGAATCACTGCTACTGGATGTGCTCATTATGCTTTCATTCTGATCTTGAACCTGTACCTGTACATGTTCTTGTTCCTGTTCAACCAAAGTATCAATTTTGACATGATCATCATTAGATATATGCCAAGCATCATTCATTTTATCACTTTTATCAGCATTCTCATGAAACACCACATCTCGACTTGCAAACAGTTTATGTGAACTAGGATAAAACAGTTTATATGCTTTATTATATGTACAATACCCGATAAAAATACACTTGATTGACTTTTCATCAAGATTTCTTCTATTATCCTTAGGAATATGTGCAAAGGCAGTACATCCAAACACTCTTAAATGACTGACATCAGGTTTATGACCATAAAGAATCTCAAAAGGAGTTTGGAAAGCTAATTTCTTAGTGGGACTTCGATTCTTCAAATAAATAGCAGTATTAATGGCTTCTGCTCAGAAACCATTAGAAATGTTTTTACCTTGAAGCATACTGCGAGCACACTCCACCAGTGTTCTATTCCATCTCTCAGCAACGCCATTTTTATGAGAAGTATGGGGTATTATGAACTATTGTTGGATCCCCGTGAAATTTACAATACATGTTAAACGCTCCTGATTTATATTCACCACCCTGATCCGATTTGAGAATTTTAATGTATTTGACTGTTTTCTTTTCAATCAAAGTTATGAATTCTTTAAAATACTCAAAGACATCATTTTTTCTTTGTATGAAGTAGACCCATGTATATCTATATCTATCATCAACAAGAATAAGAAAGTAGCAAGCGCGACCAAGCGACCTAGTTTGCATAGGTCCACATACATCAGTGTGAATTAATTCAAGTATATCATATTGTCTTTTCTATGTATGAACATGAAACTCCTCTCTATGCTTCTTACCAAGTGCACAAGCTTCACATGGTAAATGTTCACACTTCATAACAGGAAGACCTTCAACCATTGCTTTTCTTTGCAACAACAATAAATCATTGTAATTTAGGTGCCCATACCTGTGATGCCATAACTCTGTTGTTGGCTTTGCTGTGGATGTGAATGCAATATGATGCTTCATCGTCTCATCCAATTTATACAATCCACCAACCCTGGTACCTGTGGAAACAACCCTGTAGCGATCCTGAACATCTTTCACAATACACCCCAATTTACCAAATTTCACTTTTAAATTATTATAAATAATAGTTGAAACTAATATCAAATTCTTTTTAATACCAAGAACATACATCACATCATGAATCTGTCTTATTTTTCCATTAGGTAAGTACACACTTATTACGCCATAGACTTGGACTTTATGTGACCTGTTATCTTCTAGGTAAATGTGTGTGCCATAAGTTTTCTCGTAATATTTATCATACCATTATTTATTACAAGTCATATGAGGTGATGCACCAAAATCTATGAACCAAGCAGTGTCATCATCAGTTTCAATAGACCTAGCAGCATAAAAAAGAAACAATTTCATATTTTTAAATCCATCAGTAACTGAAGTGTTTATGTTCATGAAATTTCCATTATGCCTTCTATGTCTCTGATTTGACATTGATTGCAAGAGGTAAAAGATCATTCCCAGGGAGACCATGGGACAGGAACAGAGGCCGTTTTCAAGCAAAGCAGAAAGGTATGACACATCTTGATTCTTATGTTAAGAGAAATATTGAATGTGATTATTGTGGAAAACCTAGACATCTAGTTAAAGATTGATTATAGTCTCATGTTGACTCTAGCTTTATGCAGCGCGTAAGACGTTTGTGAACATAATTCACAATGCCATGGCACTGACGTCATAAATTTTCCAGCCAACGTTGTGCTCCCGTTGACTCTCTCACAGGCCTGCGCATAGATAGCTCGATCCACAACTCTCACACAAACGTCAAAATCATCGGCTCATATCCAGATAGGCAGCGTACCTACCGGTGACCAGAGCTATGATACCAAATTAAATACAGCAAATTCACAACACAGAACGTGAGACAAAGCTCATACAACTTGTCATTAGCTCAACAATGGCATTACATATTTATAGCATAGGTATTCACCTAATCTTCCTAAGTTTGAGGCAACAATCCTGAACTCGTGGAACTATAACTCTAATTATAAAACTCTCATTCAACAAACCATAACCACTCCTATTTCTACCTTATTATAGATTATTCTCACATTTGTTAGGGGTATTGAATCCATATAAACAGTTATAAAACCAATTTGAATATCACAAATGAAGGTTTCACTTCAAATTTTTTAAACTAGAAACTCAAAAAAATCACACTAAAAAAATAATTATTATAAACATCATATGCAACCAATAAACATAAACATTATGTGGAAACTCTTATTATAAACATTATATGCAACCAATAAACATAAACATTATGTGCAACAAATAAGGAGCTTTTATAGTTTATATGGACACAAAATTGCCAAATTTTGTACAGGAAAATTCATGGGAATGAGTTTTTGTTGCTGGTGTAAGTTTTATATTCAAAGAAATGAATATTGCAGCAAGCAGGGAGCTACTGGGTCAACTGGGATGGAGAATGGAAAACTTCATGGTTGTCTACCAGACATCCCATCCCCACGAAACGTCTCGATTAAGTGCACCTTTTGACAATCGAACGAAGTCTTAATTTTTAAAGATTCCCTCTGGTGCTGCAAACGATAGTCAAGAAACAGCCGCACTTCCAAATAAATAGCCATAAAGTGCAGTGCAAATGGCTAGGAGTCCTCCAATGAGGTCAGGGAATCGACGTTGAGAAGAGTTAATTCTATAGGAAGGCCTGAAAATATTCGGCCTACCATATTTTGCCATGCATCGAGGGATTTGTTTGCTATTGTTTTTTTTATATTCCACATATATCAAACATAGGGCTTGGCTTTAAACTCACTGGAAGAAAACATAATAGCTTTCCTTTTTGGATTTTATAGCCGAGTTGCGGAAATCTTCTTTTACATAGAAGTTATGAAAAGTTGAAGAGGTTTGTTACAACAACTTCAATTTGCATGGTAACCATATGAATATAAACAGCGGGATTTGTTTAATACAATATAGTATTGATTAGTAGCTTTCTTAAATTTTTTAATATTCTATTATATGGATATTTTCAGTCCCGTTATAAGAACTTTATAACTGTGGTTGAGTGTTTGGAGAAATAATATGGATTAATCACTCGGATGTTTGATATTGCGGTTTATATTTATGATCAAAATTATTTGTACCAACCGCTGAGATAGGAGATCTATCCTTTTGACCACAAGACTATCGAATCCGGCGAAGTACGTGATATGGAAGCTACATGCCCTTTGAATTGGGCGAGGAAGGGCTCCATTTGGCCCATGACATTTTGGCCTTGTATGTTGTGCAATAGAGATGATGCTTACGTAGTGAGTGAATTTGTTGAGTGAAGATATTTGTTAGAGTATGATTGGGTAATTGGGTTTTGTATTTTTTTTAATAACTGAAGTATTTTGGAACTAAAATTAATATACATATTGAGATTAGTCACCTCAATATGAAGTTATTTTTGTTAGAATTGACTACTCTAACAAATGACGAGGTTAAGATGGAGTTCCAAGTTCTAGTTGATAAAGAAAAAAGATGCTCAAGATGTGAACATTTCAAAATATGATGTAATGGAGCAGCGGCAACATTTTAAAAGAGGATGGACAACGAAAGTGAAAGTTTGTTTTGTGTGGTTTTTAATGAGTCACGAGTTGAATGTAGTAAGCACGTCTAGGATGGTTTTGTAGTGGTCATTTTATGTGCACAGTAATTCCAAAATATGGAGTATGTAAGTCTTATAAAGGCATGTGTATCCCCTGTAAAAGTTCGTGGTCATCTCAAAACCACTTTGTAACTATAGGTTCATGGTCAGCCGAAACCATTTTGCGAGTGTCGATTTGTGGTCGACGAAAAACCACATATAATAGTGAAAGCGGCTGGAAACAATTTTGTGTCGGTGTTTGCCATCGAAGGAAGAGCATGGTTACTGGGTCATCCAGATAAAACCCCGATGAAGGAAGAGCATGGTTACGGGTCATCCGATAAAACCCACGTTGGAGGGGGATCTGTAGATACGTGTACATGTATGCGGTGATAATGGTTGAGCAGAACCATGTATACGAAGGACATCCTACAAAACCAGCGGTTCTGCAGTGTTGGTACCCATGCATTCCGGTGGATGGTTGCTCCTTTATATGGACGTCGACATATTCTTTGTTATGTTTGATCACAACTAGATTTTTGCGAAGTGATATCGAGACAAGTAGTCATTAAGGGGGTGTGTTAGAATGTCTAATTACTACTTGTCGAGTTGTGACTCTCTATGAATAGAAGTCTTTTCCTATTTTCTAGGTTAGCCTAAAACTAGTTTCCTTATTTGGTGTGAGGTTGAGATATTCCCTCAACCAACTTATTGTACGTCCAAGATAGATTTCCTATCTTGAGACTAATTCATGTATAAATGTGTGTAATGTATTTTATTAATATATAGTTTTGCAGATTCACATTTTATTTTGGTATCAGAGCTAAGGGTAGACCTCGACCCTCCTGGGCCGAGGGAAACGAAGAGTATATATTTCATTTGTTTTTGTCGATTTCCTGGTAGATTGTTGTCAGCGTGTGGATCAGCTTGCCGTTGAAGAGTGGATTTGTCCACATATTGAATTCGATCGGATACAACAAGTGTTTGCAGAGAGGGTTTCCTGGTGGCTGGACGAGTCCACTATTTTCGGATTGCTGCGCTTTGGGATCAGCGGTCGTAAATCTCAGTCGTACAGTCCGTGATTGTTGAGTGATGATCGCTCGTGGCTAAGCATTGGTGCTGGAGGTGAGGTTAGATCTGCCTCACACAAAAAGACGGTTACCTGAGAGACGAAACGATGATTGATTGATTTGTGTGATCCATGGGTGATCGGGTCTGTGTGATAGCTCTATGTTGCTGCTGCATCAAATATTAATATTACATTTGCAGCAGCCACGGCCATGACGTTGGTCTTGTTTTTTAGCATTCACAGGCGAGGCTGTAGCACATCATGTGTTGCAAAAAAAAAAAACAACTGAGCTGCAATTTTATTTCCACGACACGGTCTCGGGGAAAAATGTAACAGCTGTGCCGGTGGCCGCCGCTAACACCACCAGCTCTTCGCCTACACGGTTTGGCATGGTCGTGGTGATTGACGACTTGTTTACAGAAGGAGTTGTTGCTTGTTCCACCAGTGCGCTGTGGTGGATAGTTGTGGATCGAGAATGGGGCGTGGAGTGTTTTTAAAAAAAAAAGATTGCACAGTATTAAACAGCGGCATAACATTGCGTGGAGGTTTTTTTTTTAAAGATCACGTTTATTTTTACTACGCCTGAACAACGAGTGTAGTCCCGGTTTTTGTCACAATTAAGCGCGTGGGATTGCTGTTCGATTTTGGACTACAAGGATCTGGATTGGGAGAACGATTTCACGGGATTTGAGGAGAAGTCGACTCAAAAACCGGAGCGGATCCCTAAATTTGAGCCGATCCCTAAGCTAGCAGCTAGCGGAGGAACTTCTTATAAATTTCGCTCAAAGGTTTTCTTGCTAGCTCTGTTATTGCTGCACACGATGTGTGGCTCACGCTGGCTATGCAGCAACACAACAAAGACTCATTGAGGAGGCTGCCAAAAACCGGGCGACTATGAACCCCGAAAGGACAGTTTTTGATGTGAAACGATTGATTGGAAGGAAGTTTGAGAACAAGGAGATCCAAAGAGACCGCGTGTTTCATCTGGAATCTGAGAATGCGCCCTCCATGCGCCCTCCATGTTGCATTGAAGGTTGTGCGTTGTTTTCCTCATCGGCATTTCTATATTACAAATGTGTGAAAATCGCTGTGTGGTAAGTATTTTTTGGATTATTCATAAACAAAATTATTGAGTTTAGCCAACGCAATGGGTGGTGATGTTGTTAGAATTGGCTACTCTAGCAAATCACACTTGTATGACTATGAAAATCCAATATAAATTACTAAGATGGAGATCAATCCAGTTTGTGTGAATTTTTATGAGTTTTCTGGAATAGACTCAATAGCATGTTGTATAATGAGTCACTCAGTTGCATGGTAAGCAAGTCTAGGATGGGTTTGTAGTGGTCATTTTATGTACCTGGTAATTCCAAGATTTGGAGTATGTAAGCCTTATAAATGCATGTGTATCCCTGTAAAAGTTCGTGGTCATCTCAAAACCACTTTGTAACTACAGGTTAATGGTCAGCCAAAAACCATTTTGCAGTGTCAGTTTGTGGTCAGCGAAAAACCACTGAAGGAAAAGCATGGTTACGGGTCATCCGATAAAACCCCGATGAAAGAAGAGCATGGTTACGGGTCATTCGATAAAACCCCGATGAAGGAAGAGCATGGTTACGGGTCATCCGATAAAACCCACGTTGGAGGGGGATCTGTAGATACAGGTACATGTATGCAGTGATAATGGTTGACAGAACCATGTATACGAAGGACATCCTACGAGACCAGCGGTTGCAGCGGTTGGTACCCATGCATTCTGGTGGATGGTTGCTCCTTTATATGGACGTCGACATATTCTTTGTTATGTTTGATCAGAACTAGATTTTGCGAAGTGATATCGAGACAAGTAGTCATTAAGGGGGTGTGTTAGAATGTGTAATTCCTACTTGTCCAGTTGTGACTCTCTATGAATAGAGTCTGTTCCTATTTCCTATGTTAGCTAAAACTAGTTTCCTTATTTGGTGTGAGGTTGAGATATTCCCTCAACCAACTTATTGTACGTCCAAGATAGATTTCCTATCTTGAGACTAATTCATGTATAAATGTTGTAATGTATTTCTTCTAATATATAGTTTCACAGTTCACATTTGTTCGCCAGAACCCTTAGTTACCTTTGTGTAAAAGAAACCATTCTTTATTTTTACGCAGGATCAGCATGTGACCTTCCGACGATAAATGGATCCGACTGACCAGTGATCCTGGGCTTAAAACACTTTGAGGGGTAGGCAATGGGTGGATAAATGGTTCAGTGGAAAGTTGGGATCGGGGAGCTTTGAAGGGTTAGCAGCTAAGCATTTTATATCCCGAGCCTACATCTGTATTACAGATGTTCATGCAAAACTGACGCGAGGACAAAATACTTACTTATTTTCTGTATTTCAACATGACTATTATTTAAATATCGTGCTGTGATGCTACTTGAAGCAGCTGTGTTGTAAGAAAGGATACGACTAGTTTGGTGCAAGTGGAGATTCGATCCTGTTCCTTAAATCTTTAGCTAGATAAAATAATCGTTAGCTAATTTGAGTTTCTGATTATAGTTTTGTTCTAAATTTAAACTTATCCTAATGGTAAGCCTCAGGTTTAGAGTTTATTAAATTTTAATCACATTAAGCAACAAAGTAATACCCAATTGGACCGGAAGATGAGAATCATGCATGAATCATGTGGGATAAGATTTACAAGTATAGAGAGTGAACAAGAGAACATTGCAACATTGAGAGATGAGATCAATTCCACTTATAATATTTCACTTTTAGCATACAGCTAAATGTAATATTAAATTTTTTTGCTATTTACACTTAGGAGATGAATAAATACAGTGGGGAGGCCCGTACATTTCGAAATAGGAATAAAATCCCTCTTCGTATGAAAGGGATCATCCCATTAAGTGGTTCACCCTCATGTGTGAAAGGTTCCTGCATGAGGACAAGGTCGAAAGTTTGAAAGCCCGAGTCAAACAACGTAGTGATAGGAGAACAGAATCATCTTGTCCAGGGCTGACTGTGATGAGAGAGGAGGAGAAGATTCCTTGATGAAGGAAACCTAATGGTGGGACCCATGGAGAGGGAGCTTAGTTGTTTAAAGTAGGGAAATGACAGCGATTGTTACTCATGTTTTATGATTATTGATTTTCATGTGTTTGTTTAGGCTAGGAGCATCTTCTTATTTGGCAATTGTAGTCTTTGTTTAACACAGGGAATTATTGTTTAGGATTCCTTCTCCTTCTTGAAACCTTTTGAGGGATTGCACTTCATCTCTCCACATTCGGGCTCAAGGCCAAGCCACCTCTTTCGACTACAACGTTATTTGCTGCTCAAGTATAACGTTGTGTTGCGAAGTGTTGTAGTGGAAGTCCCTAACCATTCATAACCCAGGCACCAGAGGAGGAAAGCCTTCTTTTTCCTTTGGGAGATCGGTGAGGAAGGATTGAGTATTTCGAACTTAGCACTTAGCTGTCTATGTTCTATTCACCTAATATGAGTATCTCTCGATGTTGTGTTATTGTCGATTAATCATTGGGTGAGGGTTGCGGTGATTGTCGGAGGGTGAGATCTTGAATATTGGGGTCATTTTCACTTGGAAGATCAATTGGAGAAGGTATTTTGTCTGATGTAGCATCTTCATCCTTCTCTATTACATCTCAGGTTCTTGAGTTAAGTGCTGCCACTGCCAACTCCGACATTTTCCATTTTGTATATTTCGACCAATCCTAGGATTGATGTGTGTGTTTCAGGGGTTTTGAAGATTTTCCTCCCCACTTATTTAGTATATTGCTATATCTTTGCATTGATATTATTTTTGTAGCAGTGCCTCCTATAAACTACGCGGTCATAGCCTAGGGCATTTTCGGTGTAACGGTGTATTTCATTTGTCATGCAGGCTATCATTTAAACATGTGCCTATCTTGGGTAAAGCTCTTACCTCAAGATCTTGTATACATTTTCTTTGCTATGATTTAATAAGATGAATATTGAAATCTTTTTTGACATTTTATGCATTAATATACTTACTTTCTCCATGTTCTTATTCTTGCCCTTAGCAAATTTGGAATATAAAGTATTCTTGTTATTTGTAGGAAATCCTTTGTTTTGGGATATTACGGTGGTATCAAAAGCATGATCTTTGGCTCGACTGTGAGTTACAACCATAAGAAAGATAGAAGAGATCAAGATGATGAAGAGGGATGACTTACTCTCCTTCAGTTCAGTCCGAAGGACTCCAAGGAGGTTAAGAAGATGGAAGAAAGGAGAAGAGGAAGGACCATGCACTTCCTACTCTCAAGAGAAGAAGAAAGACCTCGACTGTGAAAGAAACACTTGGAATTCAAGGTATAAGTGATTATCTAGTTGAATACAAAGCTAAACCTAGAGCCTTCAAAGACTCTAGCGTTGCTGATTTGTTCAGGCTGGAAGAAGAAGAGAACCCCAACTATGGGATGATGAGAGGAAATAGATTTCTATTTATCCATATAGTGGATCAATTACATGTGCAACATGGGTTTGAGTGTAGAAGCTAGAAACTTTATTCTGCTAAATACGTAGTAGATAAAAAGTTGTAGAAATTTCGTACTTTTGTGAGGTGAATCAAATACTTGGTGGTTTAGCTGCATTGGAGCCATGCAAGGTGTCTCTTGCTGAATTTTCCCAAAGGATGATCAGAAGATTTGGCAAAAGGAGGGAGGAGCCCTCACCACAGTTGAAGAGGCATGTTACTGCGTTGTTGCATGCAGGAGTATTTCATCTTCCCAACGGTTGGAAGCCCAACACATATGAGAGGAAACTCTTGCGTACATGAGAACTTCATTCTGCAGGTATGCTTAAATTTCCATCTCTTGTCTTCAGCAAACATTATGGATGGGTCCACATCATTGCATGCGCAGTTTAGACGGCGGAATTGCACCTTTTAACATGCAAGAGCGAGTGATTCCTCATGGGGCAATGGAGGAAGCTTCATTAGGAAGCCATGAAGGAAGTAGTAAGAAGGAGTAGACATTTGAAGATAAGAAACTCTTTCTCCTCTCTGGGTAACACTCTCTTAATGATGCCCATCTCAAAGAGAGACTTCTACTTGCGGCCTGATCCAAGGCCTCTGCATTTGGAGAGAGCCATCGGGAGGAGGAGTCCTAGGAGATCCATCGGAGGTGCACTTCAACACATCATGGAGTGCAAGGTTTTTCAATAGTGTGAGGAGTTCTTCCCTTCTCACACTTGGATCTTTATGGATTCAAGGGAGAAGCAGATAGATAATGGAGGACATCTTCGGATGGATAACATCTCTCATGATTGTGTTGGGACAACAACAGCCATACATCATGATCGGAGGTTTTGCCTACCACCCTATTTGGTCCTTAACCAGGATCAAATTGATCCCTTGAGAATATTGCATTTCAAAATCCCATGAAGTGCAAAAAATCTGATTTGGGATGATGTTAGCCCTCATGGGGAGGAGTACCAAAGATGTGATGGAAGGAGACATCCACAAATGATTGAGTGGATGTGGATGAAAGGCAAGAGGCTAGTAAGACAATTGTAGATCTGTGACAGGGCAACGAAGGCTTGGTGTCTGGCTACTCTTGAAAAGAGTTTGGCCATCACTTGGCATGTCTCTCACTCTAAAGGTATATGGATAGAGGAGATGTGGCGAGGATGCTTGCATCAGAAGCAGGCAACAAGGAGTATGGATGCATGGTGTTGATGTGACAATCATATCATTCATTATATCTTCATCACATGAGTGGTATGATGAAAGCATTAGAGCGGCTTGACCGCCCAGTTTAGCAGGTTGTACTTGGGGAGTGAAGATTTCTCTACTGTATTGGGTAATGTTGCGGGGAGTAGAAAGAGGTACTATCATGGTGCAAAGGCTACTTCTTGTGCCAGATGATCGGGGAAGTATTTCATTTTGGAAGGTATTCCATCTTTTCGGCAACATGGAGGAGTCTTTGACAAGGTGTCAAAGAATGGAGAGCTGATATTGACGGAGCCTATTTTCATGGAAGCTCACGTGTGTCACTGGAGCGAGGTTTATGGATGGGTATTACAGATCTTCACATTGGGGGCACTTGGTGGACAAGGAGGATGAGAATGGTGAGGTAGTCAAGATGGGAAACATCTATTACTGATATATTTCTTCTTGACTGGACGCCAAGCATGAAGAAGGATCTTCATGCAACACATAGTTCATTCTCTTCATGGAGGCATGCCAAACCACTATGGAGGACTCATTCGTGGATCGATGTATCATCTTTTGACATATGGTGAGAAATTTGTTTTTGCATGACGATTTAGCTACTTTAATGCCCGTACTCTTCATTACTATGCCATTTGTTAACACAAGAGGGCAAGTTTTCATATTGCTCCATGATCGAAGTTGGGCCAAACTATGGAGGAAACCATCTTTTATGTGGCCTTGGGAATTTTTATCATTGTGTATGTGTTCGGTTGTTGCACCCAACCATTTACTATATGATGACATGCAAGATTAACCATGTATCAAGAAACATTTTCTGT
Source organism: Pinus albicaulis (assembly GCA_034641835.2). NCBI lineage: Eukaryota > Viridiplantae > Streptophyta > Pinopsida > Pinales > Pinaceae > Pinus > Pinus albicaulis. The sequence continues at coordinate 1,998,525,084 of CM076575.1, read as the reverse complement.
AAATTTTTGAAGCATCGGTTTGTAAATACGTTGTATCTACTTGGAAGTTTGTTGGTACCGTCAAACACCACATGAAACCTCCAAAAAAACATCATTTGGATATATGATGACCATGTCCTATTTATCATGGATGAAATGCTTTGGGCAGTTGTTCTTTAGCTGTGGAAATCCTTGGAGGATTGTTCTTCATTTTGCCACATAAAGGGCAATACTTTTGCAACCCAAGATCAACACATACTCTCTTATCATGAGTGGGAAAGAGGGACATCGTGGGATAGGCTACCTTGTCTACCATGTTGATTTTCCAACCCACCTATTTTGCGGAGCCAAAGGTGGAGGATGATTTTCGGGGTTGCCTAGTTGGGAGGTGACCCATTTTGCATGGCTAATAGCTTGGGGATGGAGGATCCATGGGGAGGATGGTTCTGGTAGTTTTAGTCCCATTCCTCAAAGGGACCTCTAGTGCTCACTTCCTCTTGAGTATTTCACCTTTACATGATGATAACTTGATAGATAACTTGCATCTTTGAGGAGGGGCAATGTGAAGATTTGATTGATGAGACAACGTAATTTTACTTGGAGGAGTTCATCATATGTGAGTTTGCTACGAGAGGAGGAGAAATAACTCGGTCTGTCTGCCGCCTATGAGGACAAGCAATCTTTGAGAGGGAGGCCCAGCAATATTCCACTTTTATTTATACGGCTAAATGGAATATTAAATTTTGCTATTTTCACTTAGGAGATGAATGAAGTAGGTAGGAGGGCCCATACATTTCAGAAATAGGAATAAAATCCCTCTTAGTATGAAAGGGGATCATCATTGGAGTTGGATTTCACACCCTCATGTGTGAAAATGGACAATTGCATGAGGACAAGGTCAAGTTTGACCAAGTCAAACAATGCGGTGATAGGAGGTGGAGATCATCTTGTGTGGGACACGCGATGAAAAGGAGGGAAGATTCCTTGATGAAGGAAAACCTAATGAGTGCGACCCATGGGGAGAGGACACATTTGTTTAAAAGGAGGCAGAAATGACCATTGTTACTTATGTTTTATGATTATTGATTTTCATGTATTTAGACTTGGAGTATCTTCTCGCTATTTAGCGAGTTGCGGTGTTTGTTTAACTGAGAATTCTGTTTGAGGATTCCTTCTCCTTCTTGAAGAGGCCTCTTGATGGAGTGCACTTCATCTCTGACCGAGGCTCAAGTACAATATCATGGCTACAACGTTATTTTGTCAAAGTGTGCGTGTGTTTGCAGTGTTGCAATGGAGATTCCACAACACCATTCCTTGACGCTTGTGCACCAGAGAAGAAACATGCCCCTCTGCTTTGGGAGATCGAGTGAGGAAGGATTGAGCACATTTCAGATCTTGAACTTGGCCCATATATTATATTTACCTACGGCGGTATCCCTCGGTGGTAACGTTATTATCGATTGGTGTTGTAGTGAGGGGTTACGGTGGACGTGCTCGGTGAGATCTTCAATGTTAAGATCATTACTCATGGAAGGATCCCTTGGAGGATATTTCTCCGTCAACATCTTCAACCTTCTCTATTCATCTCCGAGTTCTTGAGTTGTAGTGCTACCACCATGACAAACATTTTCATTTGCTCTTCAATAATCCTTCTGGTTGATGTGTGTCTTTGAGGGTTTAGAGCTTTGCTCCCCCACTTATTTGAGCCATACATTTCCATATATTTTCATTGATGTTATTTAAAATGGTGCCTCCTATAAAATGTACCGGTCATAGCCTAGGGCATTTTCGGTGTGAAGTGTATTTCATTTCATGTATATGATCTGTTAGAGCTTGTGTGCCTATATACCCAGGTGACTCTTGCCTGGATCTTGTGAAAACATTTTTAACTGTGATCTAATAAGATGGCTATTGAGATCTTCGACATTTTGTACCATTAATATAAACGGCTAACTGTCATCTTTGTTCTTACATTCTTTGCATCTCCAACTTTGGATGCCTTGAGTATTCTTATTGTTGTAGGAAATCACCATTTTGGGATATTACTATGAATGGCTTCCACAAGATAATTTATTCCAATAAATGGATCTCTAAAATAACATTATTCATTCTTAATGCCCAAGTTTTCATAATCTAGACTTAGCCATGATATTTTCATACAACTTTCGAGGATTTTACAACTACGTTGGCTTGTTTCTGTTCTTTTTGATATGAAGCTTGGTTAAATATATCTATTGTTAAGGTAACACATTTTTCTATTTTGTTAAGTTTTACATCGTTAGAAAAGCATTTTCTATTTTGTTTTAAAAATGGTTCTGACCTCTATTGTTAAGGTAACACATTTCTATTTTGTTAAAAGACTCATTTAAATATTTATTATTAAAATTGTACTCTACCACATACAACTATGGTATCATAAAGAATAGAGTGATGAATTTAAATTTAATATTACATTTAGGTAATATTTTTGGAATACTAGCGATCCTTGCTACCAATTAGATTGAAAATATTTTAAATTTTCCAATCAAAATAAAAAAGGACTAGAATGGGAGGTTAGAGATAGGGGAAAAAAATTAAACCTTTGATTGCCACCAAAAATATTGAAGCAAGAATTGCAAACCCTATTCTAATTTTCCCTCTTCCCAGCATTTTTCTTATTATTACGGATGAAGAAAAGAATAAATAAGTAGTAAATAATGTTATTTAAAAAAATTTCAATGTTTATCTAACTTTCCAAAGGAAAAATGATTTGTTTCTCTTAATTCTTTCATGACAAAAAGTAAAAGTGAATATAGTCCCAGCACTAGGTTGTCGAGAGTTTCATTTGTGTGAGTGTGTGTTTATTTATTTTTATTTGCAAGCGGTCTGGATAGTATCGCCGGAGATACTTGAAACAACATTCTAACTTTCATAATATATTTTCCATGGTATACTTCGAGGTTAACACGCACTTTGGATGTTTATGATATGTGGGTGGTAATTAAAACCTATTGATAGAGATGCTAACATGAAAATATATTCAAATCGACCCAATGATGCCAAATATATTCAAACGTCGCGAAAGCTAAGTAAGCGGAGCCAAAGCCATTACCTAAACGGCGAGTATCAAATGCTAGAAGCATCGACGCTTCATGGGAAGATACATGGTTCCGGAAAGCAAAGTTGGGATTACCGCCGAGCGGTAGCTTTGGAAGGTTCTGCCTTCAGAAAATTCCTCTATCAGGCGCACCATATGTTATTGTATCTTCCTTCCAAACCGCAGGCAACCGATGGGAGGATAAATGGTGTGGGAGCCAAAGCTAGGGATTGCGTCCCGACGGGAGATTTGAAGGGTTTTTATTTCACAAAGCATTTTTTATTCGAATTGTTGAAAAGTTGCGGATTTTAATTGGATTATTTCTCAACCGTTTTCATGTTCGATTGTTTTATCAGCTGATTAATAACAATATTCAATCCGAAAGGTAGACATATTCAATCTCTAACATCAAAATCTAAGTTTGAGAATATTTTAAAAGTGGTGATGGAGAAATTGTTTCAGAAAGGGGACAAATAATAAATAATAAAAATTATTAATATTAAAAAATATAATATCAATAAAATATAATAAAATTAAAAATAAAAATGGGATTTTACTATGGAATACTAAAACAAATTGGAAGATATTTTAACAGTATGAAAAGTATGAAGCCTAATTTACAAATATTATTAGAAGATGAATTAATTGTTATTAAAATCAATTATTTAATTATATTGATTGAATATACTGACAATCAATATAAGTATTATAAAATATTGTTTATTATCCTTCTTATAATTCCTAGAACTTCTATATTTGTTTATATTACAGAACTTCTATATTTGTTTATAACTCCTAGAACTTCTATGTTTGTTGTAGAAAAATAACATTTTAAAAGGAAAGGTGTATATATATATTGTTATTTGTTAATAAAAATACTATTTTTAAAGATTTATTATGAAAACTTGTGAGATGCTGAGAATAGGTGGTTTGTGTATGGTGAATTCATTTATTTAAATTTTATGAAAATGAGGTTGGGGTGAGATTACTTAATTATTGGGGTCATGGTGTCCTCCTGACACAATTTTGATATGGGTTCCCATTCTTGAACCCTAATTATTGCATCTAACTTGAAATTAGCTTCCAACTATTTTAACTTAGATTATGTGTGTGTGTGTGTTATGTATTTTTTGACTTAAAAGTTAAAGGTGTTTGTTAAGACGCACAATAAATGAGACATTTCGGGTTTGGAACCTCATGGAAAAAAACCCGGCCATGCTAGGGGGTTGGTGTGACCCAAATTGAGTGTGATCTCCGATGCCGCTCAACATGATGTTGATGACTTAGATGCCTGCGATTCCCAATTACTCCGTCACAAATTAAATATAATGGTCATATTTTAAAACTCACATTACCCGGCCAAAACAAAAAACTCCAATTGTTTGCAAAAAACAAAATACATTACAATATTAAAAAGGTCACATCAAACTTAGTTTTGTATTAGATTGAATAAAATAAACATTTTTAAAATGCAAAATATTTAAAAATGAATTCAATAGCATACTCACTTAAAAATATGTCTTTCAACTTGGATAAAACAAATGAAAAAGGATAAAATCTAAATATTTTATCTTTTTACTTTCTAATTGTTATAGGTCAGTTTGGGCATCACCATGACACAGTTAAAACACGGACATCATACAAGGGACCAATGAAATAGGGTCTATCATACCCTATCATTTCCGCTTGTTACATAATAAGACAAGGAACAGTCATTGCAGCTTCTATTGCCAGATTTCCAATGCGTGTATGTTATGTCATGTTATAAGAGCTCTGCTTCCTCTCAAGGGACTAAATGCGTTGTGCAACTCTATCCATTCAAGGGTGCACGCAATGCCCATTCAGAGTCAATTTAGTAAAATGGAAACAAAATTCTCATTGTTAGGAATCTCCTTGCACAGTGCCTTCTGAAAGTCCATATATGTCAAAATTCGAATCCAAGTGTCCATATAACACCTACGATCTTGGGAAAATGTCTTGCCAATTATTGAAAGAATCATTGATTGAAAAGATACCTTCGGTTTCCCTATAAATTGAGCACAGTTTTTAGTGCTAGAAAAGGGAAGAATTTACAGGTAGAAATGTTGTTGGATTCTCCAATTGAGAGAGTGAGAGAAGTGATAAATTATTTGTTGAGATGTTGAGTTGCTTGGTCGGTGGGATGAAGGCTGAATTTGGTGAAGTCAAATCAATCCTTCAGATTATATTCCCCCTTCTACTCTTTAATGAATTGTTGTTGTTTATATGTATACAGCCCAATATTTCTTCTCATGCAATGGTTTCTTGAATGATATATATGTTTTCATGTTTAATCGATTTAGCGATTAGAATGCAATAGGCATATATGTTAAAATGCTTTGTTCTTTGTTTATGTAGAATCCGCTTGTTGATCTAATTTGGATTGGGAGGCACAAAAGCGACAAAAGGAGAATAGGAAGTGCTTGGATCACAAGTAGGTTCTTCTATCTGCTTTGTGTCTATTTACTCTTAGATAAAATGATAAAAAGTATTTAATGTGTTGTTCTAAATGCTGTGTATTTGAGAATTTTATTTATATTTAAATCCTTAATTCCCTGTAAATTGACGACTCCTTTGAGGTTTTCCCTGTAATTCTCGGTGTTTTTATATTGCTCTTACCAAGTAGCATCTACTTTCATGTCATTTTTGAATCAAAAATTGCATTAGAAGTGTGTTATGTAGCTTGAATTTTCAATCTCAGTTTGCACCTAATGCACGATTGGTCAAGACATAGTGCCTTGTCTCCCATTCGGGGAGTGAATTGCAGCATGTATACTCCCTTTAGGCCATGTTGCCTCATCCTCAAATTCCATTTTAATTTTCCATTTCCATCATTTTCGACCATTTATTTGCTACAACTTTTAGTTATTAAATGCCTGCTGAAAACCAATGAATTTTCTGATTCTTCATCCTTTGAAAAGTAAGTTTATTTAATCACTTATTTGATGTTTTTATTTATCATTTGAAAAATCAAATTCACATTATTTTATTTATGCATTAGATCCATTTTTTTTCGTAAAGGAAATTGTCGTTAAATTTTTTCGTTTCCTATAGGAAAAATTGAAGTTCCATTCTTTATATTTCTAAAGAAAGGTAATTGTTCAATTCATCATTTCTCGAAAAGAAGAAAGCATTTGTTTTTTGTTGATTTGATGCATATAGTTTCCTTTTTTCATTCACATTAAGGGGAATGAAAATACTAACATTTATATAGTGAATTATTTTGCTTTGCATAGAGACAATTAATTGCATATTGGTTTGTGTTCTTTGTTGTTTTCTCTCAAAATGATTGCTCTTTCCCTTAGTAGCTGGGATTTTCATTGAAAAAACTTTTAATATTGAAACGTTTTCTTATCATTTTAGTTTGCATTTAAAATTTCTTATCATCATCATGATGAACTATAAAAGGAAACGATAAACAAGATCAAATTAAAATTTGTATTGACCTAAAAAAACATTGGAACCATAACGATAACATTTATTGATTAGGCTAGAAATGTATTTTGGCATGAATTAAACATAGCTGAAAGCTGTTGTTAATTGTGTGATGCATTCTAGTGTGATACCTCACTCACGTACATAAGTATATCGAACTCGTATGTACCTTCGGGTATATTGAGGCGTTGTTCTAATACAAAAAGTATAAGAAGTGCTCTCAGCATGCGGTTTCGCATTGGACAACGCTAATACGGACTTGGGCATCCACGTACCTTCGGGTATATTTGGGAGGAAAAATTTAGGTTTCTATCCATCCATAGTGAACTAGAGTATTTTTGCCATATAGGCGTGCACAGACACAACATTAGGGAAGTGCCTACCCGTACTTCTTCGATTTAGCTAGGAGGTATTACTTGTAGTTCCACCGAGTTTCTTCGTAAACCTTTTGCCTAGGTACCCTTTTATTTTGTTAATTTGTTTTGGTCATAAAATAAATTAGTCATCGTGGAAGAAGAACATCCATTTCCCCGTGCGCATTGAGAATAGCATGAAACAACCTTTACCACGGAAGCCATACCGGGTGGCGGGGGCAACATCGCTCTGCGGGAAACTGGTACTATAGTTTCTCTGGTGTGACGTCACCTCACATGCTGCTAGTGGCTAAGTTGTTTCTACAAATCCTAGTTCATCTCTGTTGTCAGACGGAAGTCCTCACAACTACCCATGGTCACGATCCATCTAGTCGGTGAGACCATACCTCCCCGAACACGACGTTGTTCGCTCGAAGTTGATCGAATCTTTGTCTCTTTTTTTCCAGAACATGTTTGCATCCTAAAGTTGAACGACCCGAAGTTGTTCTTTGTATCGATCGCCCCACAATCTTCATAGCCATTGAGTCTCCCATATCCGTAGTCAGAGCTCTTGAAATATACTTTGCACTGGGCACCGACGACAATCCTTCCACCTAGTTTAATTTGATTAACGAAATACCACAAAGGCAAAACACCACAACTCCAACTCATTTTGGGGGCGGAGCTTTACTGTCTTAGTCTTTTCCTCGATCACACCGCCTGCGCTTTTGTTGATCTGTCTATTAGAGTTCCTGTGGGTCGATAAGGTATACATTTGGTCGAAAAACCATGCGACCAACATCTTCGGGTACGGAACATTGTTCCAATTGCGACCTTTTGCTCTCGCTACCCATTGATGTTCATGAATTCACCAGTCACATTTATATGGTGGCCCTTCCATCCCACACAGTTGCAATATTTATACGGAACCTTATCTAGTGCATCCTCGAACCCATGGACTTCCCCAGTGTCATCATCACGGTATTCTAACATGTAAATATATAGTGAGTACTAAACGTCTTGATCCTTTATACACATCATAGAACCAATATCAGAAGTCGGTCCATGCAGGTATATTCCATCCGATGCAATATCTAGCTTGGACTCCACCGGCTGGAGAACAATATTTTCCATCTTATTATACTCTATCATCTTTGGGGGAAACTACTGGTATACACTTCGGCAGTACTCCATCGTTATTTGGTCATCCTATTAGGAATGAATGTTTGTCAATGGAATCCTCCTTATCAACAGAAAACGGTTGCTTTCCGTATCAAAATTTGGTTCAACTGTTGCACCCACATCAACTCCACTTGTTAATACATCTTTATTCTGAGACTCAAGGTACAGCACCTCAAGCATCATGGCGGGTCCTTCAACCCAATACCCCAACGTATTGGGCCCTCGGACTCCAACTCCTTCGAGCCCAGTTTAGCAACCACCTATGTACGGAATCATTTATTCACAAGTTGGATTATCATGTTACGGATCTCGTAGCCACAACGAGTTATACCTATCCTGGTTGAATCCAAGCTATCTATTTTGGGTTATAATATTGGTGGACGGACGCCAAGCGACCCACGAAAGCAAATTCCCCAGCAGAGTATTTCAACAAATAACATGCCAGTTTTGGTCAACATAATGCTCAAGCGTTTTTCTTATGAAAATCTTGGTGGTGGGATTTTTATGTAGGAAATCCAATATTTTTTAACCAATCGATTATGAGCCTTGGAGTCCGGTCCCAACGAAGTCGAGAGAAATGCTGCAGGCCTCTTTAAGCGAAGGTTTTGAATACGAACTGACATGAGGGGAGAAATAATCTGAGATGATGTTTTATTACATGCAGCACTTTGTTGCATTCTACCTACCCATATTTATTAACATTTTTTCATATTTTGCAGTGCATTTAAGCTTACAACCCTACGTCCATTTTCTTTTAAAGCGAGAAACCATCTAATTCTAACCTTTCATCCGAGGGCTCAGATTGGCTATTTGAGCTCCTCATTTATTCTCTATTTTAACCTGTCTTGCCAAGATTAAAGTGACACAGCTAGATTTTATTCTCTATCTATCAACATGAAATTTTAAAGCATGAAAGGTCAAAAATTAAGCAGTTTGACCTTCCCTTGCATTCAATGACATTTAGGACAAAGTGCACATAATATTATTTTCAAAAGTAAACTAAAGTAGTGGCATTTAAACTTGCAACACTTTCATGATCCTTTTGATGAGTTCATATTTAATATTCTTTTTTTATCTTTGTTTCTTTTTTATTAGCACATAGATTGTTCTTTTATGACATACCCTCTTTTCATTTTTTAATTTGGAAATACATTTTGCGAGAAAGCAAATTTATGTACGATATTTCAAGATTTTAACGAGAGTCAAGTAAAAATTATGAATCCTATGTTGTAAGATTTCATATGATTCTTAGTTTTTTAGGAGGCTTGTATTCGTTTATTTTGAGTTGTAATTAATTAATTGAATTATCTTAGGATTAAGTCAATTTAACTAGTTCCAATTGTTGGAGAAATAGTGGAAGTTCAAAAGTGTGGAGGTGGAACTTGAACCACACTCGGTGATCAACTTGAGATAATTGATAAATCGGCCATAAATATGTACATGTGTGATAATTTCTGGTTGAAGATTGGAGTTCAAGAGCGGTGTACTATATGTTTTATAATCATCCAAAATTATTGCGTGGTGCATGTAGTCGAGGAAGGCTATGGTGGATTGTTAATGTGGATGGGGATTAATAGAAGGCTGTTGAAATGCGCGAGGAAATAGGGTCTAGGGCAAGCCAAGAATTTGGTTGATATTGGCTAGGCTTGTCTTGGAAGAATTGAGACATATAGGAGTAAATCTATGAGGTTGCTCGGGCATGAGCTGCTTTAATGTAATGTTATATGTTTTAAAACTAATGCAATATACGGATAGCATGGTTTTTAATTGTGTCTTTCCCCGGGGGAAATCGGTGTGTAATGTGTTGATTGAATTCTTTCTCTTGTGTACTTAGAACGTTCACGGTCGTTGATTATTTTTTGCAATTGTTAGAGTAGATTCAAGTCTAACTATTTTAGCAAATTACAATTAGCAGGTTTGAATCTACAAGCAAATTTTTACACAACCTACTAATTCATTATATGTATATATGGAAAGACAGCCTAGTGAAATAATTGCCTGAAAATGGAAATATCATTTAATTTATTTTTTAAAATTAATAAGAAGAAATAATGTTCTATGTGATAGTGATCAATTTTTTTCAAAAGTAGATAATTTTATTAAAGTATATTTATTATTATTATTTAAAATATACTTTTAGTAGTATAAAATGAATTTAATACTTTGAAAAATCTATGAAATAATAAGACTATAGATTTTATAATTTAAATTTGTAATTATAATACATCTTTACTAAATTTCAGTAAAATTGATAAAAAAATATATATGTAAAATTACGTATAAAATTTAGACAATTAATTTTTATAATGTATATATTTTTAAATTGTAATTTTTTATTATTTAAAATATATTTTATAAATTTAATATCTTAAATTTTTTTTATATCATTTAAAAATATATATATAAATTTCATACCTATACTTAAAGTTTGGGTCTCTTTGTTGGAGAATTGGGTTTATATTGACTTGGATCCTAACCATTGTATTTCAGCTTCAATGTTTTGGGTCTCTTGTTATGAAGAATTGGTTATAATGACATGTATCTCAACGTGTTGTAATTTCAAAAGCATGTTGTTATGGAGAATTGGTTTCTACATTTTATCAAAGTTTTTAGAATGGGCTTATTTTTATTTACATTCCCAAAGTTTTCATTAGATTTTTATAGAGCTGGGCTTCTCTGAGTCTCTCTTCAGGAGTTCATGTAATCCATGTGCTTTAGGTGTTTAGCTTCAAAACTAATTAAATTATGGGAAGAAAATAAGGAGGCAAAGTGACAAGTTGCTGGATCCTTTTGCAAGTATATTCTTATTAATGATGTCGTACGGCAAATTAGTATTTGGAATTCACACAATTTTCCCTATCAACTTAGTGGGTATTTGTGAGTGATAAAATGCCTATAGTGAAGGAGGATCAAATTGTGTTATGATTTTAGCATAACTCTAGTTATAATTGCATCAATTATTTGATTTGGGATAATCTGTAATAATTAATTTCAGAAAATTATTGAGCATAAAAATTCCGCGTCACCCAATCTTCAAGGCATTGAATAAAAGCAGACTATCAATGGGAAGGAATCTGTTGCAGGACTAAGGATAGAAACGTTTTGGCCCAAAACTAGTCGGTCAAAATCGAGTTGGATATCGAATTGTGGAAGGAACACTAGCTCTGCCGACCTCCGATCTTGAATAGTTCCAATCACCTTTCAGGATCAGAATAGTTAGCCCAACCACAAATAAGAGTAGGCATCCTCTGGGCCGTGTTATGTAGCCATTTTTGAAATCTCGACCTCTGACTTCCCAAGCCACTGTAGTCGGCCTTTGGTGTATTCCTTCCTACAACATGTTTATTTTGTGTGTGTTTCTAAGCCACCTTCTTGATCTCTAGTCTACCTAGTTGGTTATTGGAACGGGTCGGTAGTGAGAGAAAATTTTGGAGGAACCAGACCAACTTTGACTTGTTCCTGAGGGGTCATGATACTATTATGTCAACATAATAGAATTATATGCATAATAATATATATTAACAAGACTACGTAAACACAACTTCCTACGTACAATTCTGAAAGCATTGCAATTTTATGGTTTAAATGTTAGTGTTATTAATATTTCACAGTCCATCTTTTAATAAAGAATAAAAATAATGCGGATTTAATACAACAAATAATTAAATAAATAATAAAAATAATGTGGACTGTACAATAGTATTAATGATTTCAAAATTACGACTAGATTAGTTACTGGCATCATTACACAATCAGAGGTGTGACTTATTGAACCAATAATGTTTAGTATAAATGAATCCAATTTATTTAAAAATAATAATTCTAGCTTTATCAATATTAAAATTTGAATAAAATCTATTTCTTTAGTCAATAGTGATAATTGAATGCTTCTGCATGGAATGTGTCATATCTTGCCAACGACAGTATAATAATAAAAGACACTAATAAATATAGTTCAGTAGAAAGTGTCTTGAATATGTTGTTAGTACAAGGATCGCTCTTATTTACAGTAGCAGTGGTAGCAGTATTGGGGGGATACAGGTGCTTCTCTATGTGCTCCGGTTGGTTTTCAAGTCCATCATGTGTTGGTGTAGATGTTCCATGGGATTAGTAGGTCCTCTCTATTTTCATATGATCCATTAAAAATTTGCGGTAAGAACTTTCTATGTAAATACAAATGCATTGTGTGCATATCTTGGTTAAACACCCACATGTGTGCCCCATATCGGGCACCTAGTATCATTCCTACATTACCTTTGTGTATCTGGCTACTGACAGGTTGGTTGCTTCCATTTAAGCACAAGTTAGTTCTTGAATGGGGGTGGGGTGAGTTCTTGAAAGTGGGCCACTAAGTCTTGCCCATTTTAGGTCATATTTTTGTTTTCCTTGATTGACTTGCTCTTGATAATATGCGGCACCTCTGAGACTAGGCTATTTGGCTGGGCATGGTGGCTCCAGGAAAGGGCCAGGTAAAGCAGATTTCCAGGAAATAGGAAGAGGAAGTGTGGATTGAAGGTGGAAGAATGCTTTAAGAATTTTGAACCGAGGATGTATCCCCAACGAGAGGGAGGAAAATGAAGCGGGAGCGTGATGGTGGGTAATGACACAGTGATAGAAGGTGCGCAAAGGCATCACTAGGAGTGGTGGTCAAAGTATGGAGCACCCACAAAAGAGAAAGGGATCCACAACCAAAAAAGAGAAAGAAAGTAAAAGCAGTTGCAACCAAGAAAAAAAAAATTAAGATAAGAACATCACTAGAAAGGATAGTGAGGAATAACTAAAGTGGGAAAGGGAGTGACTTGCCATAAAAAGAGATTTCCCTTCTAATGGAGTAATGTAAGCTTATCATCCAAGATACCTGAGGATGAATTTGGGGGAGCCGCGGGCTAGATGGTGTCCAGCAACCATTGTTGAAACAAACCATATTTCCAATTAGAGTTGAGGAAGGAAATTGTTGGCATCGTGTTGAATCTCTGAACTTTGGCGAGCTAACACTCAGCCATGAGATTCTCTTGGGGAAGCCTAAAAAGTCTAAGAAATGAACATTGCCAAGGAGAGGGCTAGATTGCATTGACCAACAAAGAGACATACTCCTTTGCTTGGGAAAAAGTATGTTTTGAAAGCTCGAGAAATGGAGAATTTGAAGCTCCTCCCTTATCGGTTGGATTTCTTACTAGGAATGTCGTGGGGATAGTGCAATGAATTACCAAGGCCTATACGTGAATACATACTTGTTGGGCCTTTGAACGAAAGCTGTGCTGTCATTAAGTTCCAGGTAGAAAGCTAGAGGCTAAGGAGTGTGCTTGAGTAGGTGGATTTGAAGAGGGTTTAGAGAACGAGCGGTGTGTCCTTTGCAATATGTTGGACAAGCTGATGAGAAACCTTCATCATGTTGGAGATGCTATACATAAAGGAACATTTTAGGGTACATGTTCTTACATCCTCGGTCATGTGGCCAGTAAGACGACGACAACGTGCCCACACCTTCTCTTATATAGCTTCTTTATCGGGGGAATTTTTTTTTCCTTTAATATTAATTATTTCATTATTATTAATTTTTAAGTAGAAATGGTATAATTTATATTTTTAAAAATTAATTTAGTTTTAAATGTTTATTTTTTTAAAGCTGTTGGATATTTTAATCTTAATTGGATTTTTAAGGTTAAAAAGAAAATAATATTTTTGTAAAATAAAAATAATATTATAAAAAGATATTATAAAAAGTGATAAATTAAATCTTTAAAATTGAAAGTAAATTTTTAATTTTATTTTGATTAGTGTAAAGAAGAAAATAAATATTGTTAAAATAATAATTATTTTTTAATGAGTTGTATAGTGAAAATTGGGGTTGGTAAATTTCCAAAATCGGATAGAAAAATTTGTCACCTTTGTGAAATTAGGAGAATTAAAGATGAAAAACACTTTATCTTAGATTGTCCATTATATACTTAGATTAAATTTAGATGTCAAAATGTTTATCTTGATCAACTTCTTAAATTTTAATAATATTTGAAACTTTTAAGTAACTTTAAAGGCAAAAATAAAATTTTAAAGAATTCCAAATAATAACATTCTTTTAAAAAAGCTATGGTAATATTGAAACTCTTTTGTTGATTCTTTAATATAAAAATTAAAACCTAAATAATTCAAGTAATAATTTTTTTTTTTTTTTTATAGTTTGATAAACCATTGTTGTGTTATTATTTTTCTAAAAAAAAAAATAATTAAATTTATTATGTTTTTTTTTTCTTTTTTTTCGAAGTAGGTTGAGCCAAATTTGGGGCCAATCCCAATGTTGGATGGCAAAAATGATCTTCTATACAGATACTGTGTTATGCTATCAGGGTTGTGTGAAATTTCATCAGGTTACAGATGCATGGATAATTTAATTCCCCAAATGTGGTTCTCATCCCTCCAGCCTCTCCCATGAGATTTGCAGGCTGTAGCTGGTAGAGTTAAACCCCACACAAACCAATGCTCTCATGGTTGTTTTAGGTTATATATATATGTACCTAAAAAATTATGTTATTTTTTATAATTTAAATGATTTTTTTTTGTGGGCGGGGGATTTGAAAATTGTATTTATTTATTTATTTGTTGATTTGTTTGCAATAATATTGAACTTTCGAATATGGTTTCTAAATTCTTATTATATTAAACTTTAATAAAGGTTGTCAATGAAAACACCTCTTTTCGATTTTGGAGTTGGTAACTCGGTATGGGAACATGACTTCAACCATGTAAGTTATGAAGGTCTTGAATTTCAAAATGCAATTTTGTTGTTAAAAAGAAAGAGTGTGGGCGGTGCTACTAATAGTGCCCTTATTGATTTATTGATTTAGGGTTAATTTAATATTTTGGTTATAACAATACTAATTGTCAAATTCAAAGGTTTGAAAAAATAAACAATTTTAATTTCAAAAATTAAAAAATAGTACGGTTATAATATCATTTTTAATTCAAAAATTGATTTAAAATTATTAATATTCTGACATTAATATTTACAACATAACAATATTACGACATTGTTAAAGCCATGGTTATATAAAATCTTAATTTTAACCTTCAAAAAAATGTTACCAATAACACTACTTCAAATAAAAATAAAAAAAAATTATCAAAGACAATCTAATAATCTAAACTTTTATAAAATTTATTTGTATTATAAATCCATACAGATTAAATGATCAATAATAAATTAAAAACAAACGAAATTGTCAAAAATGAAATTCAATATAACTTTAACATAAATCGACAAAAAAACAAAACCTTCCCAAAACAATATATATCATGGAAATCCTAAATAAGTTTGTCTCAAGAAAGCAAAATATATATATATATATATATATATATATATATATATATATATATATATAAAGTTTACACGACAAACAAAAGTTTCAAGAACACGATCAATTCAAAAAAAAAATCCGGAAATAAAAATCAATTCATGCATTATTAAATAACCATGAAGAATACAATAATTACAAGACATTTTATAGCCTAAACATATGCTTTCAAACTAATTTCTCAATCAAAAAGAAGAATTACAATAGATTGAATATACTATCAATGGATGTTTGCAAACAAATGTTTACACCCTATTGTAATAACTCACATTTTCTCTCTAAGTAGCCTCTAAGAGTGAACACCTCTTTTCTTCAAATTACAATAGTTGAATAATAGACTTTAATTGAGTTTTGACAAATGTTTACACCATATTGTTCTGGCTCACACTTTGTCTTAGACGACCTCGAAAAGTAATATAAGAACATCTTAATTTTTTTTTATTTTTTCTTGTTTTTGTACAGAGTTGATACATTGCAAAGGTTGGGAGTGTGTTATCTTTCAAATTTTGAAGAATAAAAAATAAAAAAATAAAAAGTTGAAGATCAAAAGAAATAAAACAAAGAGAATCAAATATGTTTGGAATCTTGCCTTAATTTTTTTAGAGTAAACAGACCTTAAAATTCAATTTGGTGATAGTGATGATTAACATCTACTATGATTGAAATGATTTATCAAAGCTTATGAAGATAGGAGATTACTTGAAATTGTTATGTTTATTTTTATGCTTGAAAAGTATTGAGAGATGTATTCTGATCATCATAATTTTGTTGTAAAAGATAAAGAAGGTGGGTAGTGTGACAAATATTTTTAAATTTAGATTTAATGCGTGGATAATTGGAAAAATCTAAGAGAAATATTTTCATCTTCAACCTCTTAATTATTGTAAATGTGGTAAACTCTTTCATCATAGTGTTTTTGGAATTGGCCAAAACACGGTTTCACTATGGAGGTCATGTGAGTTTTTATTCTTACTTAATGATTATTTCTTCTTGACCTAATCAAGATATAGAGATTAATTTTTGAGATTAGGATAATCGGCTCCCCTTATTGAATCCTTAGTTAAGGCGAGAGGGGGGTGAATCGGTTTAACTTCCTTGGACTTTTAATACTTTCTTTAAATCTTATTTACACCCCTTCATTTCATGGTCGCTTAATAATGTGAGAAATCTTCATGAGCAACAAGTATTACTATCAAACGATTTGTTAATGTAATGTGATTGAATATGAGAAGCGACGTGTCATGGATAGGATAAATACATCAACACACAGACGCATCATGCACGGGGCACGGATATAAGTAGAAACCCATAAAGGAGAAAACCACATCTTATTATTGTTGTGATGCAAAGAGCCGGCTCCAGCTCTCTCACCAGCATTTCTGCCAGGCACCAACCTGCGGGAGGCTCTGTCTCAGTGCACGAGCTACGGCCGAGAGCGCTAGCTCATCAGTGCCCCAGGCCTGCAACCTACGGGGCTCAACCTCGATCGGCTACAATGACATTTGTCAGCTACAACCGTGTGAAGCACCAACTCCCATCTATTTTCTCTGAGCACCAACCTACGAGAGGCTCTCCCGATCGGCTACAAGCTGCTGACATCTATCGACTCGCTTGATAGAGAGCTCCAACTTCCTTCTTTCAAAGAAAAGAAAAACATGGCGATTTACCTTGAATATCGACTGCATTTTTATGCCTTCTTCTCTTGTTTCATCGCTCTTATATGAGACACATCATCTCTTGCTCGACCCCCTTCTTCTTCTTTGCTCGACTCCTCCTTATTCACATTCTTCTTACTGACTTGCTTATTTCTTCTTATCTTCAATTCGCTGCACACTCTCTCCTCTTCTCATTCTATTTTTCATCTCTCCTCTTGAATATTACCCCCTTTTATACAAGATATCTTCATGACTATTTGTATTCTAAAGAATTCGAAAATGGACAGTCATGTCTCTTTGCCTTCGCCTTCTCATCTCTTTTGACTTACTCGAAAAATGTAGCTTTATAGGTACTTATTTTAATATTACGGTGGGATGTTGCTCTCTTGGAGAGACTTTTGCCAATGCATCACAAACAATAAAAACAATAAAAACATTTACATTCGAATTAAGAATTGAACTCCAGCTCACTGTTGCTCTCTTGGCTTCAACGCACATTTGTCTTTTCTCTGATTGTGTCTTTGTCCCTTTCTCTATCATATGTGCTTTAAATTTATGTTCTTCATCATATGTTGTGTAATACCCCTTTTTGTTTATGTCGGTAGCTTTATATATAAATGATCTCTTTATTATAATTACGGGCCATATTCCATAGCTTTTCATGCAATTATCTTGTTGATGGAACTTCATATTGAACGGACATATATCACGGTCGTATATTAATAATCCTCTAGTTAGTGAGGCGACGGTCTCTGATTTGTGACATATTTTATGTAACGCAACCATGTTTTATATATCTAACAACACCCTTTTTTAATATAACTGCAATGAAAGTTTCAACCAACAGCGTATCATATCCATGGTCCGTTTATAATAACCGCTTTAATAATATGCGCCCCTCTCTTCAATGTAGTATTTTACTTAAACTCCTTTCTTTTCTTTTCTAATGCTACTGAACCCTTTCTGCTGCTTCAAGTGATATATTAATAGACCCCATTTATTGTAGAAACGGCCTTTAGGGCCACCTTGTCACGGCTTTAGATGCGAGTCTCCTCGTTCGATTGATCACTCTGCTTTATGATGCGATTGATCGCAATCACAAACTTGTTTGCATAATAACGTTTAACTCTGTCACGATTGAATCATTGCGATCTCCGATTGATAACTATTCACTGCGATTGTTCCGATTGCAGGTGTTTAACCTAAAGTCGTGATTCTCGATTGATATAACGATAGCAACTTTGAGTTGCAAGTCCCGGTTGCTTTGTTTACCTCCGTCGATTAGAAGGGGTCACACTTTATATTACTTCACTGCATTGATCGCGTGCTCCTTTAAATATATATTAATGTATATGCCTTGAATGCATTGCGGAATGAAATACGTGGCATTATATGTATTGTGATGGATATTATATATATAGGTATCATAAAGTAGTTAGGCGATTCCGGAATTTATGTGTCTCTTTCTTTAATAATAACGTTTATACCATTGCTTTAGCGATAACGACTCTGCCTCTGCTGTATTCGCTGTGGCCTCCTTTGCTCGACCATTTCCCTCTTGCCTCTGTATTCGTATTTACCTTTGTGGTTTTCATGCCTTTGAATTTTGTTCACAAGTCTGATGTGATTCAATCGGAAGTCGCCAGTAAATTACAATACGGCTTTCACTTCGCCCCTTCAAAGTCCCGACCGATTCATTTCAAAAGCTGAATTGTGATTTAATTAACTTTCTGTCAAAGAGATGCGCGCGTCTTTTATTTGTTTCAATATTAATTAAAACTTTAATATTCTTCGTACGCTTGGGTGCACTAATCTAACGGAATTCTTATAATTTAAAACAAAATTTCTTTCTTCCGTCCGAATATATATTATATACTTTGCGGCGGAGTTAGCGATTTACGAAATAATATTTATTATTTATATTAAATGTATAACGCCGGTTTGGAGTATCTAAGATAGATATTGATTATATATTATGTGTGTAACGCGGCTTGGGTACGATTCTCGGAATTTAAAAAGCGTGCACCCTCTTGCCTCTGTTTGCTTCTATCGTTACGCACTCTGCTTGTCTCTGTGATAATGGATACATATATATTTATATTCCTTTACTCTTCTTCATTTTCTTCTTTAACTGCCTCCATTGTATTGTTTGCTTCCTTTGCTTGTTTCTACTTAAGTATTTGCCTCCTTGCGTGCGCGGCGTGCTCCTTTCTTCCTTCTTTGTGTGTCACCTGTTGTCTTTGTACCACGATAACGAAGCCCTGCATCTCTGTGGCTATTTGTCTTACGCTCTCTCTTTTAATTCATACGCTCTGTGATTAATTATATTAAATTCTCTTCCACATACTTACTTCTTTAAATGAACTTGTCTCTCTTTAACTCAGCTCTCTCTACATCTTATTGCTATCTTTGCTCTCTTTGCCATTCTTATTAGATATTCCTCTTTTCCATCTCCGTTGCCATCAATGACAACATTTCTAACACCCCTTTTCCACTCACTCTTTATCACCTCACAATTTCTCGTAAATTTTGGTGTAATCATTTTAAATATTATCCTTAGCCATAAGATAATCTCGTCCTTTGTCTGATATGGTCTAGCCAGGAGTACGGACATCTTATACCATCATTATTTGAGCCAAAGGTGGTGGTTTTTTTTTTTGGCTGACTGAAAGTTAATTTTTTAAGAAATATTTTTTCTTCCATGTCGTTTAACTTCTTTTTATACATAAGATACCTAGTCATAACCATTGTCCTATTGGGAAAGATAGGATAGTGTGTCTTTCATGTCAGCTGAGATTGTAGTTATAAACTTCACAGGATATTTTCTATCTTCATGCACAAATATTTGTAGATATTGCGGCCCAAAACCTCACATCCATATAAAATAATAAGAGTGATAAGAGTCTCTCATAGGAGTTTTCTTCAATTCCATATCCAAATTTTTGTAACTTTCCCAAGTGTTTTCAAGCCTATAATAAGTTTCTCCTTCTAATAATTATCATTTTTCTCAATGTTATAATTCTCGTTGAACTGATGGATATAAATTCAGTATTTGTAACAGAGGAACTTCCTCCATGTTGTTGTTGTCATATATACAGTATTATATATGTATTTCACGGGATTTAATTATTATAACTTTTGTTTTGTTGTTAATGTAATCCTTACCCATACGGAAAAAAAATCTTGGATGATTCTTAACTACTTGCCAAGGTTGTAATGAGTAATTTCAGCATTAGTCGTCATCTTTGAAACACTCTTCTAACGTACTAAACATGTGCTAAAAAGGGTAAGGAATAAGCCGACACCCTTGTTTATCCTTATATTGCGGTCAATTTATTTTGACCAACCCTTAATCGGTCCTAATATGATAATAAGTCCTCATACAACCTTGTCACGACATCTCTCAACTCAAGAGGAACCATTTATCTCTTGAACTTCTTCCATAGGTTTGTCTTGGAAATGGCACAAAAAACTTTTCTAAAGTCAATGAAACAATAGAAGAGAACAATTTATTATTGTGTGTTCTTTGTAGTGATTATGTAAGGTAATACAAGGTGGTTCCCAGTTGAATGATATCTCCAGGAAACCCATTTGGTTTTTAGCTCTTTAATCATGGCTCTAGTCTAGCCATAGACTAAATCTTATTTTCCAAAATAATTGTACAACTTGGCTAATATGTGGCTAATCATAATGGTCTTACAATTAGACAAAATACTTTTATCCCTACTTTTAAAGATACACACATTGAGCTCTACGTCACAAACTTGGAAGCCTTTATGGTCCTAATTGAAGAGTTTGTGTACTGGGGATGTTGATAATTCCTTCTTCTTCTGAGATTCTCAGACTTTAAATCATTTTTTATTGAGCCATTTGACTCCAAACTCAGTACTATCGGAAGAAAGAATTTTATCCTCTATAGGGCATTCAAAATAATGTCCATTATGTTAAAGAATTTCCTTAAATCTTTTTAAGAGATAATTCAATTCTTAAAAAAAATCATTATTTTCTTTGTTCTTGGTCTACCTTTCCTTCAAAACTTACTATAATCATATTTAGATAGATACAACAAGTATTTCTTACTTTGTTATATAATATTTTTTCTTCTTAATAAAATCTTTATTGTCCTTTTGTCCAGCTTTAAAAAAATTATTAAGAACATTTCTTTTAGTTTTTAATTTTACAATCATTATTGAAGTAGATCCCCGTATGTGATGGAGCCCGAAACCACGGAATTTACGTTATTTTATTGTTTGGATAGTAGGCCATATTTTGTTTGTTTGCTTCTCTTTCCTTTTTAGGTTGGATCTACAGATATAGATAGACGTCAGTGAATATATTCACATCACCCATTACACCTACCTTTAGAAATTAAAAAATGTTTTAAAATAAAATAATAGCTTGCAAATGTAAGCCAACTAACCGAAAAATATCATTAAAAAAATAAATAAGTTGTTAAAACGAAATATTGTATCCTATAATTGGCAATGGCTAATAAAACATTGAGATTTGTCTTTTTCCAAATAGTCATTTTAGAAAACAGAATAAGAAGAGCCCTTAGACATTCAGGTAAATAAGTTAATCCATTTTGTTTTTTAATATGGTAGTTATCGTTAATCCATATTGTTTTTAATATGAGTAAATTTGCGTTCCGTCAAAGATGATAAGCAACTTTTCCTCAATCAAAAATATATATTCTTAAATCATTTTATATTTTCCATTATACTTACTTGAATCCAATAATTGACCACTTGTTTTATGCTCAATACAATAATATTGAAAACTATCTAAAATAATGAAAACTATCAATAATCATTATTATTTTTAAAACAAACAATTCATAATCATTAATTTTCTTCAAAACTTCTTATAATTCTATTTAGATAGGTACACCAATGGTTCTTACTTTATTTATTTATATAATATTATTTTTCTTTTAATAAAATTTACGTATATATTTATTTTATCAAGTTTTAAAAATTATTAAGAACAATCTTAAAATTAAGAGAAATATTTTCTATTTTATTCTTTTAATTGAATCTGGTTTGTTCTTATTAAATGTGATTATGTTTAGATATCTAATGTATAAGAAGAAGTTTGTGGTAACATGGAATAAAAAAGGCACCTAAAATTGCTTCTAAGCATGGTCAAAACCCTCACCTTTGCCTCAAGTGCGGGGGCATAAGGATGTGTCTAGTCTGGCTCAATACATGGGGAATTAAGGAGGAGCTCGGTACAAACGAAGATAATATGAAACCTATACCTCCAAGTTTAAGGACAAGGTATGGAGATCAAGAGCTATAGGATAAAAGGCTAGTACTATAAGAAGAGTAGTCAGCACATCTAACGATAATCGAAATTATCTCTTTGTATTGTCCAACAATAAGAAAAATATGAACATTCTGAAGACAGAACTAGTTCCCATGGGTTTCGAAGTAGGACGGGCGGTGGTCTATTCCCCGTACCTTGGGCGTCTGAGTATTCAGATTTGTTCTGGCCAGACGGAAAATGAAAAGCACTTCCTTTTAGGCACATGAGCTCTTACTCACATTCACTCTCAATTCCTAATCTCCCACACTTCCAATCTTAACCTATTAATAGCCTACCTAATGAATACCTATAGCGATCTTGGAGCACTGTTCACTTCTTTGACCATAGAAACAAGATTTTGAAGAATCAAAATTAGATTCTTTCTCCTATAACAAGGTCCGATGGTACATGTGCTGTGAATGATAATCATCATCATCATCATCATCATTATAATAATGGTTACTATATATTTAATTTATTGGTTTGAGTAGTTGCAATCAGGACATCACAATCTTTCATTATCAAATCATAAGTATCACACCTAATGTATACTAATAATTCTTAGCATGATTAGATTTTTCTTAACAAAACACCCTCTCACCATATATTGTACGCCCCTAAACAAAAATAAGCAATTCCCCTATGTTGCAAAGGAAACGTTGTAAAACGGTAACATAGGAAAGAGTAGTATAGAGGAAAAAAGATGTGATATGTTATGTGATTCATTGAATATTTAACTTGTAAAATATGAATTTTTTTATTTAAAAAATTATGGGTTTGGAGAATTGTTTGGATGAAGAAATTGGTTTTTTTTATAAACTAGTTACTATGAATAGCATAGAGTGTGGTGTACGAGTTTTATGTGATTTAATTGAATATTTAACTTATAAATATGAATTATTTTATTAAAAAAATTATAAGTTTGAAGAATTGTCTCGATAAAAAAATTAGTTTTATATTTCATTCTAGTATAATTAGCGTGCTAGAGTGTAGTATAGAGTTGGAACTTGGTCAAGAATGATGTTCCCCTAACCACTAAGCTAAGTTAATTAACAAAATTTGAATTTTGGAGAGGAACAACTATTCTTGCAAGTTTTCCATTTATATTAGCTAGATTCAATTAACAAAATTTAGAGTTTAGGAGAGTTGAACTTAAGATCAGAATGATGTCCCCTAACCACTAAGCTAGATTTAGTTTTAGAGGAACAAGTATTCCTACAAGTTTTAAATTTATGTTAGATCTAGACAACATGCATTTTATGACAAGGTATATATCTCTACAAGTCTTGGATTATGATATTTTTTGGGTATATATTTCACCAAACAGTTATATGACACTTCATGTAGGCTTTGAAAGTTTTGAGTATTCAATGTGATAAACTAATTTTAGCAATATTTTTGGACTCTATTTAAAAGCCTAAAGTGGTTCTAGCATGTGTTGGAGCAAAGAAGTTTAATCTTTAATTTTGGCTATGTAGTATATAAGAAAAAAATATACGTCATTTTATTAACCATGCAATATTTTTTGCTTTTATTTTTTCACATGTCACATTTATTATGGGTTGTAACTTTTTTTTTTGCTTGTAGGTAAAAAAGTAAAATTAAAAATACTACGTAATGGAATTGAGCAAAGTAAAGCTAATTTTGATGGTAACAAAATGTGTTTTTGTTTTTCATGTGTGGCAAGGACAACCAAAAATACAAAAAAAAAAACTTGTATTAAACTTGTGCAGACAACCATTCAATTTCTTACAAGGTCTTTATCACGAAATATCTCCAACTTTTATTAAAATAATATTTTAGCTTTGCTAAACATTATGATTATGTGGTGGACGTTTTGAATATTAGAAATTCGAATTGTTGATTTAACATTATAAAGAAGCGGCACCACAAAGTTAAGGCGCCGAGCGTTTAAATGGCCGTAAATGGCCGTCAAATTCCAAATATAGAGATTTGAGTTTGTTTAATGAGAACAAAATATGAGAAGAAATGCATAATGTATGATAAAGGACCATAAATATGGTTATATAAAAATTTCAAAAACCGGCAGTAAAGTCCTCGTTCACACCGTCTCAATTTGATACTCTTCTTTGTTAACTGATTGAAAGGTTTAACCGCCTAACCTTGTAACCGAAAATCAATGTTGGCTCTTGGTCTGGTGCTTCCCGGTATTTGTTAAAACTCAATCTTTCTGCCTTACCGTTTCTTCTGCGGCACTAATCACCCCAATAAGTAGGACTTTGACCAAGTGCAGTGCCTTATGCTGACTGTCTTTGTGCTGTTACTGCTATCGGTTCTTATTAGCCCTTATCCCTACTCTATGTGTTCCTCGATATAGCCCCAATTGCATTACAACTGCCAAATTTTGTTGGCTCCTTTTGCCTCCATGCAGTTTGTGGCCAGATTCTGCTGGAACATGAAGTTACAGGAATATTACCCATGAAGATGACACATGAGGATATTAGTTTCGTTTCTTAGAGTAGAAAGATGCATAAAAACTACTAAGGAAGAAACAAGTCTGATAGTAGGTAGTGTAAGAAATTACAATGCACTTCTGATCAGCAATAATTTGCTCTTATTAGCTTATATTGGCCTTCCAAATGAACATGTCTATCGGGTTATCATGAGCAACCTTTCTTACTTTATAACAAAGGGAGTTGTCTCTGAACTTAATAGAATAGTTTTGTAGTTTTGCTGGAATTCTGTAATTTTTTTTTAAAAAAATTAAATGGCCTAAGTGTTTGAATTGCATTTTGATTAGTGTAATGAATTCTTTACATCAAAACCACCCAGAAATATGCAAATACTGGAATTTAATCACTATAATCAAGATTTTAAAAAATCTTTGCCAAATTTTCATAACCTTATTAAATTTCTAAATTTCATCACTGTGAGTTTTTGACTACGACCCTAACAATTTTCCGTACTGAAATGAAATTTCAGCGTCTGTATAGAAGAAAAGCAGAACCTGGTTACATGACAAAGAAACCGTTCAATTTCCGTGCTAAGAAATGAAATTTCAACGTCTACCATATAGAAGAAAAGCAGAACCTAGTTACTGTGCAAAGAAACTATTTCAATTTTCCGTGCTGAAATACAATTCAACGTCTACATATAGAAAAGAAAAGCAGAACCCCTAGTTACACTGTGTAAAGAAGCAGTCTTTATTTTCTGTGGGATCCAACGTATGACCTTCCCGATAAATGGATCCGACCAATCAATCATGAACGAAACCGCACCGGCTAGGCCAATGGGTGGATAAATGGTTCCAGAGCGGAAGTTGGGATTGCCGCGGAGCAAGCAGCTGAAGGGGTTCCGCCTTCCATTTCTCTATCCGAGGCACCATCATAATCTTCCTTTGAAAAGCGCACAGGCTTGCTTATATTTTCTAACTATTTATAACACTACATTATTTAGAAATGTATTTTATTTAAACAATTGCCACTTGACAGCTATGTGCTGCCAAGAAAGGATACGACTAGTTTCTGGTGCAAATGGAGATTCGATCCCTATTCCTTAAATCTTTGAAAGCTAGATAAAAATAATCGGTTAGCCCATTTGAGTTTTGTTCTCTAGTTTTGTTCTAAATTTAAAGAAGAAATGTGCAATTGGACCGGGTAAGGACTTTATGCACGGAGTTGAATTTACAATATAGAGAGTGATAGTTACAACTACGGAGAGTGAACAACAGGATTGGGTAGGAATACCGAATGTGCACTACGTTGAAAGCATTTCTATTTTGTTAAAGGGCTCTGAAGGGCTCTATTTCAATATTATTATTAAGGTAACACTCTACCACATACAACTATGGTATCATGTGAAAAAATAAAACTTATTAATTGGAGGAATGAAATTAATTTAATTTGATTTTACATTTTCAGTAATATTTTGGAATACTAGGGTTATTTTATAATTATATTTAAAAAAATATTTCCAAATTTTAATCAAAATAAAGGACAATATTTCCAAATTTCCAATCAAAATAAAAAAGACTAGAATGAGAGTTATAGATAGGGAAAAATTAAACCTTTGATTGCCACAAAAATATTGTAGACGAGAATTGCAAACTTTATTCATTTTCACCTCTTCACTTGTTTCTTATTGATACACATGAAGAAAAGATAAATAAGTACAGAATCATAAAATCCCAAAACAAGAAATATATAGCAAAAGATGAATAAAGTAGAATCATAAAATCCAAAACAGAAATATTGCCGCAATAATTGCAATGCTGCTCCTAACTTTTAGGGAAAATTGTTTGTTTCTCTTAGTTATACATGAACAAAAGTACAAAAGTAGAATATGAAGTCCCAAGCTTTAAGTGTCCAAGAGTTCAAGCTGTGGAGTGGCATGTTTATTTATTTTATTTGCAAGCACGAGATAGATGATATCACCGAATGTGACATGACGGTACAACAACATTATAACATAACCGGAACATAAGTTAACACGCACTTTGAATGTTTGCTGTTGATAGTGTGGTAATTAAACCTATTGATAGAGATGCTTCCCTTGGTAAAAATACTCTTCAGTCTACTAACGATGCCAAATATATTTGAGAAAATCACTAAACTAAATAATGGTCAAAACCATTACCTAAATAATTGATATCAAATGCCTGAAAGCATCTCGACACTTCATAGGCGGACAATGGTGCCGAGCGAGAAGTTGGGATTACTTTGTCGAGTAGTAGCTTTGAAGTTCTGCCTTGAAAATTTCACTGTCAGGGCGCCATCCAATTTGTTAGGATCTTCCTTCCAAACGCACGAGGTGGCAAGTGGGAGGATAAAATGGTGTGGGAGCCGAAGTTGGGGTTTGCGGTCACAGAAATTTGAAGGGTTTTATTTCTGGCTTATTTTTGCTTAAAATATTCAGCATTATGATTAGTTTTATAAAATTAGTTATTTTAAGCAGTTTTTCCTTATTGATTATTTTTGCTAATTGATTAATATGATATTCAATCATTAGGTAGACACTATTTCAATCTCATTAACATCAAATCAAAAGGGTACACAATGGTACAAGTGTTTGTTGGGGTGTTTTCAAAAAGCACTTTACAACGTAATAATAATAATAATTTAATAATATTAAGAAAAATATAATATTAATAAAATTAAAATAAAATAGGATTTTACTATGGAATACTAAACAAATTAGAATTATTTAGTATTAAAAGTATGAGCCTAATGATTCAAAATAATAATATGAAGATGAATTAATTGTATTATTAAAATTAATTATTTAATTATATTCATTGAATATCTTTTAAAATTAATTAAATAAATATATAAATATTGTTTATTATCCAACTTTATAGAACTTCTAGATTTGTTTATAGAAAAATAACATTTAAAAAGGAAAAGATTATATATATATATATATATTATTTATTTGTAAAAGTGTCTTTTATATTTTAAAGATTTATTATGAAAACTTGTGAGATGTAGAATAATTGGTTTATGTGGTAATTGATTTTTATTGATTTAAATTTTATGAAAATGGGGTTGAGGATAGGTGCTAATCATTGGGGTCATAGTATTCTACAACACAATTTTGATGACGTAATTTCCTATTTTTGGACATGCCTATTCGCACATCATAAAATTGGCTTCGACTACGCACAACTTAGATTATATATATGTGTGTGAGTGTGTGTTATAACTGTTTTCGGCTTCTGATTAAAGGTGTTTTGTTAAAACTCTTTGTGGTAAAAAGGACATTTGGTTTGGAACCTCATGGGAAAAAATCCCATTACCATGCTAAGGGTTGGTGTGACCCAGGTGGTGTGATCTCCGATGCACTCAAGGATGGTGAGGACTTAGATGCCTCTGATTCCCAATTACTCAAATCACAAATTAAATATATGGATTATATTTAAACTCTAATCTACTAGCCCAAAATAAAAAACTCAATTGTTTATAAAAAACAAAATACATTACAATATTAAATTCCATAAACTTGGTTGCATTAGATTTAAATAAAATAAACTTATTTTTCAATCCCAAAATATTTAACAATTAATTTCAATAGCATACTACATAAAAATATATGTAAACATGAGATAAAAAATGAAAAAGGACAAGTCTAAATATTTTATCTTTTACTTTTCTAATTGTTATAGGTAAATTTGGGCATCATCACCCATGACCTGAATATTGGACATGCTATACCCAGGATAAATGAAGCAGGTCTATCATACCCTATCATTTCATTTGTTACATACTAAGACAAAGAAAAATCATTCATGAATTCTATTGCAAGATTTCTAATGTTTGAAGTATATATTTATATCCTTATGGAGAGCTCTGTTGCCTGCAGGGACTAAATGCGTTGCATATATAAGATCCCTCCATTCAAGGGTGCCCAGCTATGATACGCTACGAAATTCAAGAGTGCGTTGGTCAAATGGGGATAAAATTCTCATTGTTCAGAATCTCCATATTTGTTCTTCTAGAAGAGTCCATGTGTCAAAATTAGAATCCAGAGGTATTATCTAGCTTTTCAGTCTTGGGAACATGTCTTCCTATTGAAAGTCATTGATTGAAAAATACCTTGAGTTCTATAAATTGTTGAAGATCCTAGTGCTAGAAAATGAATAATTTTGGTAAAAGCTGTTGTTGGATTCTCAATTGAGAGAGTGAGAGAAGCTGATATGCTATTGGTGAGATGTTGATTGTGATGAGGGTAGGATGAAGGAAATTTAAAATTTGGTGACATCAAATATATCATTGGTTGTAACTTCCCCCTTCTACTCTTTAATAAATATTGTTGTTCATTTTACCATATATGTATACTGTTTATGTTTCTATTTCTTATGCAATGGACTCTTGAATGATATATATGTTTCATGTTTAATACGATTTAGCGATTAAGATAAATAAGCATATGTATATGCAATCTCTTTGTTGTTCTTTGTTTATACTTGCAGAATCAATCGGTGATCTAAGTTGGATTTGAAGCTACAACAAAAGCGACAAGGAGAATAAGAAGCGCTTGGAGCACAAGTAGGTTCTTCTGTCACTATGTCATGTCTGTTGCTCTTAGATAAAATGATATAAAATTCCACAATGTTGTTTTTCTAAATGCACATCACCACATTTAGGGAATTTTATTTATCCGTAGATCATAATTCTACATAATTCTTTGTTTTGCCTCTTCTTATCTACGGTAGCATCTCAGGCTAATTTATTACACTTTTGAATCAAATAATTGCATTAGAAGTGTGTTATGTAGCTTAGATTTTCAATCTCTGCTGTGCTTAATGCCATGATTGGTCAAGACACGATTTTCAGTTGCTGTCACCTCAAGGTACATGCACAGCATGCTTGTCTCCTTTAAGTACAATGTTGCCCCCCTTAACCAACCAAATTCCATTTTGAATTTTCCATTTCCATCATTCTTAGTATCATTTTGCTATGTTTTCGGTTATCGATACCTCATAGAAACTTGATGAATTTTCTGATTCTTCCTCCTTTGAAAAGTAAGTTTGTTTAATGTCACCTTTACAGTGTTTTCTTTATCATTGAAAAAGAAAATTCAAAATATTTTATTGCCATTAGATCCATTTTTTTCGTAAATATAATTGTTGTTAAATTCTTGAATTTCACATGAGAAAAATTGTAATTCCATTCTTTATTTTTCCTAAAGAAAATTGTTTTTCAATTCATTGTTTCTCAAAAGAAGGAAAGCATTTGTTTTTTGTTGATTTGAAGCATATAGTTTCCTTTTTTCATTCCTTCTAGAGATGAAAGAAAAGCATGCATTTGCATATAGTGGTGTTTGTTTTGCACATAAGACAAGTGGAAAATGCATATTAGTTTGTGTTCTTTGTTTGCTCTCAAAGGCGGTGCTCTTTCGCCTTAGTAGCTAGGATTTTCATTGAAAAAGCTAATATTGAAACGTTTGCTTGTCATTTTCGTTTGAATTTTAAGTTGCCATCATCATCGCGGTGAACCTCAAAAGGAAACTTTATACAAAAGATCAAATTAAAATTTACATCAATTTACCTAAGAAAACGACAGGACCATAATGATAACATTTAGAAGGTCTGGGCTAGAAGCATTTCGACATCGTTAAACATAGCGATTTGTCGTTAATTTTTGTGATACATTCCGAGTGTGACCTCACTCCATATACATAAGTATATTACAGACTCGTCCACTTTTGTGATGTATTGAGCATTTGTTCTAGTACAAAACTAAGGGGTGCTCTCAGCTGTCTTGAGTTCGCATTATTGAAAGACGGTGCTAATGCGGACCTCCACGTACCTTCGGGTATATTTGGGAGAGGACAAATTTAGGTTATATCATCTATAGTGAACCAAGTTGGTGCCTTGTAAATTTTGATACAACGAACACAACATTTTAGGGAGATTTCCTTCCGTACTTCTTGGATTTTGCCGGGAGATATTACGTAGTTCCACAGTTTCTTGTAGTAAACCTTTTGCCTAGGAGTACTCTTTTATTTTGTTATTTGTTTTTCATAAAATAAATCGGTGATCGTGGAAGAAGAACATCCATTTGTCTTTCGTGACCAGAATGACTTGAAACCACCTTTCACAGGAAGCCTGCAGTGGTAGGCGCAACATCGCTCTCTGAAACTAATACTATTAGTACCTGCGAGTGTGTGACATCATCCTCACATGCACGGTGGCACAGTTGTTTCTACAAATCCTGGTTCATCTCTTCTTTGTCGGGCAGGTATAAATACCATTCAAATTAGTCTATCAAATCAATGAAGATATACACTCTTGAACATGACGTTGTTCAGCGGGATTGATCTAGATCCTGTCTCTTTTTTTTTTCCCGAACATCTGCATCTTGAAGTCGAACGGCCCGGAAGTTGTGCCATACTCAGTCACTTCCCTGATGTGTGTCTTGATCCTACATATCTCTTGCTTATTAAACCTCCTAAATATACTTTGAACTGACAATAAATCCTTCCTGGTTTAATTTTAGATGAAGAAATACCGCGAAATGACTTACCTTTAACTCAACTCATTTTGGGGTGGAGCTTTACCTAAGCTTATTCGGAACCATAATGATAACATTTAGAAGG
The DNA here is from genome assembly GCA_034641835.2 of Pinus albicaulis. NCBI lineage: Eukaryota > Viridiplantae > Streptophyta > Pinopsida > Pinales > Pinaceae > Pinus > Pinus albicaulis. Next base: position 1,998,493,673 of record CM076575.1, on the reverse strand, counting down.
TCTAGGCTAGAAACGTGTTTCGACATCGTTAAACCTAGCGGTTGTCGTTAATTTTTTGTGATACAATTAAGTGTGATACCTCACTCTACATGGTATAAGTATATTGGAGCTCGTCCACGTACCTTGGCAGGTATATCGGCGGCGATTCTAGTGTAAAGAAGTATAAGGGGTGCTCTCCTTGTGCGGTTCGCATTAGACGATTATTAATACGGACTTGGACCTCCATGTACCTTGGAGTATATTTGGAGGACAGTTTGAGTTCACTATCCATCCACCAAGTGAACGAGTTGGCCACCTTGTAATTTGTTTTGAACCTGACTGAAGTTTCTGTGCTTCTTGATTCACTTTCAGGAGGTATTATGTAGTTCATAGTTTCTTTGACCACTTCTTTACTGATTACTCACCTGTTGTTAATTTGTTTTTGTCATAAAATAAATCGGTGATCGTGAAGAAAAAACCTTCGCTCCCGTCTTTCGCGTAGAATAGCATTGAAACCACCTTTACCACCGGAAGCCACTTACGGTCGGCGAAGGCGCAACATCGCTCTCTTGAAACTAATACTATTAGTACCTGCGGGTGTGACATCATCCTCACATATGGGTAGCTGGGGTCTTCTACAAATCCTGGTTCATCTACTATTGTCGAGACGGAGTCCCCTCCCTGACTACGTTGATCCTCCAATCAATGAGACCATACCTCTTGAACATGACGTTGTTCAGCGCGGAGTTGATCTAGATCTGTCTCTTTCCAGAACATACGCATCTTGGAAGTGGCTTGGTAAGGTTGTTCTTGTATAGAATAGCCCCATGATCTATGCAGCCATTGGTCTCCCATATCAACGTCTTCTCCTAAAATATACTTTGGGCACAGCGAATGCGCCACCTGGACCCAATTTGGTGTAATGCCACAGAGCAGAAACACCTTTAACTCCAACTCTGTTTTACAAATTCTTTGTTCACACCTATACGAGTCTTTTCCTCCAATCACCTACCCTCTTGCTTTTGTTGATCTTGTGTCTATTAGAGTTCTTGTAGGTCCAATAGGGTATACATTTGGTCGAAAAACTATTACGAGCCAACATCTTCGGTTGGACCATCTGGCCTGGTGTGATAGAACCTTCTCTCGCTACCGAAGTCGATGTTCATGACTTCACCAGTCACATTTATATGGTGGCCCTTCCATCCCACTAGTTACCAATATTTATACGGAACCTTCTGCGTTCGTATAAACATAAAATTCATAGTATCATTGTCTAGTATTCTAAGCGTGGCTCTATAGTGAGTAATAAACGTATTGATCCTTTATACACATCATCGGGGCAATGTCAAGCCGGTCCATACAGTTATATTCCATCAGTACAATATCAAATAGACTCCACATTTGAAGAACCATCAACACCATCTTATTATACTCCTGTTTCGGTGGAAACCTGTCGATCTTCTACTTCGACGATGACTCATCATTATTTGAGTCATCCTAATTTCAAAATGAATGTTTGTCAATGGAAGCCCACTACTGCCTATCCGGCCACAAACGGTTGCTTCACACTCTTATCCATGGGTTCAACCTATATTCTTCCACATCAACTCCATGACTAATACATCTTTACCTATTCTGAGACTCAAATTTTTGTACCTCTCCATCTTGACGGGGTCCTTCAATCCAATACCCCAAAGTATTGGGCCTTAGACTCAACTGTCGGCTTGTTTACAACAGCCACATATCCGAAATCATTTATTCCTGGTGGATTATATTGTGGGATGTCGCATTACAACCGGATTCTATCCTCAACCGAATCCAAACTATCCTAAGTTTGCAGTTATAATATTGGTGGACGAGACCCCTTGGTATCCACAAGCGCAAATGCCACAACCGTCATTTCAACAAGTAACATACCCGGAGTTTGATCATTAGAATCCTCGAGCATTTGCTTGCTCAGAAGCAAACCCTATGCAGGTTACCAACAATAGATTCATATGCGGTACTCAAAGCTTGTTGCCCCTAAGAAATTCCATCATGCCATGCTCTTCGACCTTAATTGACATTTTCCCTTCATTGCAACTTTAGAGTTGCAGTTACCGCTTGACTCACCAATGATCCAATCAACTATGCTCTTTGATGGTCGGTGATACCTCATAATTACCTGGAATATTCCTAAGTTAAGTAAAACCTTGAAAAGGGAAAGACGTAAACTCATATTTATGAACTTATCATTTGTGGTGTTCATCTAAATCACTAAATAATGACTTTGGCAGCTACATCCTTTCCGAGCGTACACTCATTTTTCGACCCATGAAAATGAGCCATGTTGAGTTACGAGCTTCTTTTGATACTTCACTACCCTATATATTGTATTTTTGACCCAATTAGTTCCTCCCAGATATATTTGGAACATAACTCTTGACTAATTTTAAACCTTTAATGCTACTCACAGCACTGAATCATATTCATGAGTGGTGTTGTCTTCTCTAATGGTTAAGACGTTTGTTCTTGATCAAATCCTTGCTAAGTGGTTCATTAAGTCCATGTTACCATCTATAACTAAGGATGTGGCTAAGGGTGGCATCATCACTAAAGATCAGGTCATTGCTCGTCTTGAATATTCTGCCAGTCTATACTGGAGTCCTAACGCTCTACAAGAAAATTCCCAACCTTGCTTGAAGTCTGTTTTGTTGTTCCTCCATCTGGAACTCTGTTTGAAACCAGTGCTGGTCATTCTTGCAAGAACATCACTCTACGCATCTGATCACTGTGCCTTCTTCCGAAATCCATGTTGTGTCATATGACAAGGGAAAAAGTGACAAGCAACACAGAGTAAGAAAAAGGGATATCTGAAAAAAACAAACTTCTACCCCGCGAGGAAAGATAATTTGATCGATACGTGAAATCGAAACCTCGTTACCCTTGCATAATATTATAATGAAGACATTTGTTTGAGTATCCTCTTACTATATTTGAAGTCTCAAAAATCGTTAAGACCTACCATGCATCAGGCATCATGGCAATCGTCATTTCCTAATACGGACACAAATTTAGTTGCTACGGATCCAACTTATTGTTCCCAGTGCTTATGCGTACGTCACGAAGCCATCGATTGATGTTTTTGTAATCACGCAGCATCATAAATATTATAGTAGTCGGGGCTGCCACAAACCTACTACCTCGACCACTTGAACCTTCTATGGAATCGATACGAGTCTGCTATCCTAATTGACAAAAGCCATCGAAGGAGTCGTTCTGATGAGCATTTAATACTTGAGCCGGAAATTTCTTCAAAAATTATAATATAGTTGAAGATTTGGCTCAGTCTCCCTTCTCTTAAGCGCTTGAGGTCCAAAAAAATTGTCCCTCTAGAAAGCTTGTTGTTGTAGGTAGTCGACAGATTGATCCGATAGATTCCAATCTCGTAGTATTTAATCATACGGGATATGTGCACAGTACTAGTAGGCCCGGCATTCTTCATCCAAGTAAATGTTCTCAATCACCTTGTTCATCTTACTATTATTGATGGGGGGAATCTACGTGCATTATGTCTCTAAGCATTAGAAGTCACTTGGCTTGTTGTACCTGTCTCAATCGCCAACGACGTTGAAAGCTTTGGATGGACATACTGTAAGCAACACGGTATTATCAATAACCTACATGTTGAGCTGAGGGAAAAACGAGTGAACGTTGAAGGGCGGGTGGTGACGGACCCTTGAATACAATATTTTACTCGGGAAGGAGCCATGGGTATATGATCTGACTACGATCGTTTCTACATATTTTAGAATGATCACTTCCACAAGGTACCATACAGTCATCAATCATATATCCTTAACACCTCCCGGTTCAGTAATTAAGTGTTTCGTTGGTTCATGCCCCAAAATCATGCAGAACAGTGTGTAGGACTCTTAAAGTTCCTCTCATGGGAACCTTTGCATTACATATATGACGATAGGCGGTGAAGCATGGACACTGCTACCTGAGTCTTCCTCCATTTAGCAGCTTGGAAAGTAGGAGTGATTACGAAGATGTTATTTTGCATGAGTTTATGCCATTGTTAAGAATTGAGCTAGCATAGCAATCAATCTCGGCTTGAAGCGGTGAATCTGAAATCATCGTCGGCGGTCATTTGGAGAGTTTGATCGTTCATTAGATTATGGTACTCCATATGATCCTTTTTATCCACTTTCAACGTGCAAGATATTAGAAACAATGACATGGAAAACCCATGAGAAGTAATCATCATCGTTCTCATCTTGAAATTATAGAAGATAATCTTAGTGAACTATATCACCCAAATTAAACATTCCTTTCAAATTATTTTTCCTATTAATGCAATTGATTCGAGCGAAATTTGTTTAATATTGAAGAAACCATTTATATACGATATTTCAATCGAACACGACATAGAAAACATTTTGATACAAATTCAACATTCTCCATGAACTCGAAATATCGCTCTCTCTTTCGTCGAATTTCTTGATGTATTTTGGTCTTATGAGGAAAATGCCAGGCATGAATGCTAGTATTGTTGGTTCACACTATTAAAATGTACCCTGATGTCAAGCCGGTACGTCAACATTATCTGTTCATCCAGAAAGAAGGCTATTTCCATTAAAGCGGAAGTTGAGAATTTTTTTGCTTGTTGGTTTCATTGCTGTTCAGCTAGCTTGAGTAGGTTTCCAACATTGTTCCCGTTATGAAAAAACAAGGAACCATCGGAGTGTTTGTGATTGTCGGGACCTCGTCTGCTTGTCCAAGAATACAACTATCCTACTCCCTTTATCGACCAAATTATTGACGATTGTCTTTTGCATAAAATATTTGGATTATGGATGGTTCTTTCCTTCATCAAATCAATATCCTCTTAGAGGACAATATAAGACAACATTCATCTTTCCCTGGGACACGTTCGCTTATGGAAACTCCAGATTTGGTTTAAATAACGCTCGAGCAACTTTCGAGGAGAGCAATGGTATAACATCAATGACATCAAGCACATTGTTCAACCCTATCAGAGATGACTTTAACATTCTTGGTTGATGATCATAACGATGCATTGAGAGATATATATTTGTACCGCCAACACTTCAAAATATGTCACAATCCACATAAATGTGTGTTTTTTTGTTGGCTACGGTCATTTGCTATGATTCATCGTCAAAAGAAGGAATTCGAATAGAACCCTTTGAAGGTCCAAGCCATTCTTGATTTGCCTGCACCATCAGTTTTCTTCGGTTAAAAACTTTGGGGAAAGGCTAACTTCCTAAGGAGGTTCATACCCAACTACAAAAATGGCTAAAGGTTTTACTCGGCTCTTGAAAAATGGGATTCCCTTCAAAGCACTTGGGACAGATTTTAACCTTTTGATAGTGCTAGGATACTCTTGTCGGGGCGTCATTAATGTATCCCCCAATTATCGAATGATTATTTCTTATATGTCATGCTTGATTGATACCATTGATATGGTATTGGTCAGTAAGAAAATGGGATAGAACATCCTATCTATTGTGAGTCGTAATCTCAATGATACAAAACAAATATTCATACATATAAAAGCTTGCCTTGGCGATTGTTAAGTTTGTCCAAATATTTCACTATATATTCAGGAAGGAGCCATTTCCTTTTGGGATTGCAACCCCCATGACTTATAGTTTATCACGTCAATTTTAAGAGAGGAGAAAGTATTTAAAATGATTGTCATTTTGCGAAATTTTATTTGGAATTCATCAAATTCAAGTCAAATAAGTCTTTTAGTTTTGGGCGAGATTCTCTGTGACCTTCTCTCGATAGTACTGCTACCATGGAACCATCTAACCTAAGATCGAATCCCTTGATCCGCAATTGTTTGACGGAGGTAAATCCCTACTGTGGGACGGGCGATCCCTACTAGCCCAGACGGGTCTAGCAACAATCAATCACGCTATAGTGCGAGGGTTCTAATTTCAATCGACAACTAGCGATGAAAGACTGTAGGAATCAGGTCGTTGTGAAAAGAGGGTGGCGCTCAGGTTCTCGGCTGCGGCGAGATCACGATCCCCACGATCGAGGTTCCTAATTTTTTTTTTTTTCTTTTTTTATTATTTTTTATTTTTAGTTTTCGGAAAAAGAAAATCAAGTTTGCAATAGGTTGGCACAACCACCTATTATCTCTTCTTCGGATTGTTGTTGTGCTAACATAAATCTTCCTTTGTGTCAGGAGTTGATATTACCCTTTAAGTCTGTGTCCATTCCTGAGAATGAAATCTCCATGCATCAATAGTTTTGATTTATGCCGCTCCATTCTCAAAAAAATTAACCACTACGTAAGGTCCATCAGCATGTGTGAATTTCCCCTTTAAATGTTTAAGTGGAATCATAAAGGAGGTACTCATTCACTGGTTGGAATTGCTTTTCTTGATAAACTTGTCATGCCACTTTTGTATTGTTAAACAGACTATTATATTCTATGTTGAACAAAATCCCCTTCTAAACTCATATAACTCATTCCATTGTAGTAGATATTTGTTGTTGTGCTTATGAGAATCCTAGTCCCAAACATTGCGGTCTTGAAGGTCTTGATACGGAACTAACGACAAAGAGACGTGTTTCCCATATACTAGCTCATATGTTTGTATGTCCCATATTCTTCCTCAAGTGGTCCAAATGTGCCCATAAGGCTTAGAAAATGTTATGCTTCAATCCTTCTATGCATGTTGACTATTTGATGAGGATGGAATCGGTCCTGCCTTTATTTTGTAGATTCCACCTATTGTTTGCTTACGGGTGATATGATGTATATTTTACATGCTGAATTTTTGTATTGATCCATCACACCCTATACCGGATTACAAATAAGCTGTGACCCATTGTTAGAAACAATCTCTCTAGGCATACCAAATCTAGTGGATTTCGGTAAATAAAATGTCTACAAAACTCTTTCGGTAGCAAAAGAAAAGGCTTTACACCTTCTACCCATTTTGTAACAAAATATGTACAAACATTATGTAGTTTTGTTTTAAAGTCTTTTGGATTTATGGGTCCTACAAAATCAATAGCCCATTTTCGAAAACTCAATCATAACTTGAGGACATAAAGGTATTTCATTGGCTTGGTTCGTTGGCCCATTCGACTGACAGGTTATCATACGCTTAACATATTGTTTTCCATCCTTAAACAAAAAAATGGTAACCGACTGTGGGAATCTTCTTCTGGACTCTTATCGGCGAAATGGCATTACATGAGTTCGTCATGAGAATATTTCAAGATTTCAAACACTTCCTCCTCTTACACATACATGGATAATAAGATACGGTCCGATTATGAAAATTCTCCTTGAACAAGAATATGCAACACTTTTATGTATGATTTTCCACTTTTCCCGAGTGGACAAGTGAGGTGGGGTATTTCTGGTGACTAAATGATTGGCTATGTTAGAAAAACACGGGAATTTTTCCCCAACAAAAAAATATGTTCGTCGAAGTCATCATCAACGGGAATTACTTCACCAAGATTATTTAATCTAGAAAATATAATCGGCAACAACTTGTTAGATTTTCTTTCAGATACATCGACAATAGTAACATTAAATTTTACGAAGCAAAGTAACCACCTAGTCACTCTATCGCTAGTCCCATTAGTTTATTCATCAAATATCTTAATGTAGAATGATCATTATGCACAAAGACTTCATATCCTATGTTTAGTGAAACTTGAATTTATTAATAGCAAAAATCACGATAAAAAACTCTTTATCGGTCATAGTATAATTCAATTTCGGCGGGGTGACAAGTTTTTGCGATGGAAATAGATAGCATAGGATTGTTTGTTCTCTTCTTGTACTAAAGTTGCACCAATGGCGGTGTACGAAGGCATCAGAAATATGAAATGGAAGGGACGGTTAGGCTATAAACTAGTGCATGTACTAATTTTTCCTTTAATGTATCAAAAAAGGCTTGTTGGCAAGATGTGGTTAAGAAAAATCATTGTCCTTATTAATAATCGAGAAAAGGGGGGTAGCTGTCCTAGAAAGGTCTCAATGAGTCCTCATATAACCAACTCGCATGTCCGGGAATGTCTCACTTCCCTTTGTATTTTGAGTCAAGGGAAGACACAAAATAACCTTTATCTTAGTTGGTTCAACTTGGATAACCTTGTCGAAATGAGGTAGCCAAGAACTACTCCTGCTTTGCACATTAATATACACTTTTTGTCACTCGAGGCAAGGCAAAATTCTTGGGAACGAAAAAATTTTTTTATATTTTTTAGGGCTTCGGGAAATGAATAACCAAATACTGATGCTCATATAGATCTTCTTGCAGATCAACAAAAATAACCGACCTTTGCCCTTTGAAGAATTGGTGAGACGATACACGACCCAAAAGGGAAGCACTCGGTATGCAGAATTTCCCCCAGCAGGAAGATGTAAAGGTGGTTTTATCTTGATCCTGGAGTGCGGAAATACGTATCTGGTTATAATTTACTAGCCATCAATGAATGCTTTTCACCGTGAGGGGTATCAAACCCCCGATCGATAAGTGTTTATCCCACCCAATTTTTCAAAATTTGTTTTGATAAGGTCATCATAGGTTTCATGTTGTGTCATGTAGGGGTCATGCATTTATTTAATTTATAAAGCAATGTTTATCCTATGTCAAAAAACCACCATGATTCATGTAATTTCATTCAAATATACTCCATGTCCTTTTTTTCGCACCCATGCCTTCAAAGTACAAAATGAGCACTTGTCCGTTTTTCGCAATTTCGTATAAATACAATGGAAAAAAAATAGTTGCTCGAAACTACAGTAATTCACGAAAAATCTTAAAATAAAATATATAAATTTTCATTTTCTATTGGTTTTAGAGAAAGGTGAGATCACCTAGTAGGTTATGACGAGTCATCCAAATGTGAAATCATAATTGTTTTTCATCATTCCACCTTCATCGCTCCATTTGTCATTTTCCCTCTCATGTGAATTTTCATTTTTAAACAAATCAGCTTAAATACCTATCATTAAACCTTTAGCCTTTACATCGCATCTTATTTCTTCCTTGAAGGGTTTAGCTTTGTGGCAAACAACTTATTCAATTTGTGGTGTCACATTTTATCAAAGAGCGACTTTGTTATAAAGGGAGGTGACATGAAAAGAGAAATCATACAAAGGATGCTATGTTGTTAGATAACGGCCATAGCAGACATGTCTCTTCATGGAGGACCCTAAATTTGTTGAAGCATTCACCAATTCAGACCTGGCAATTTATAGCAGGAACTACGAGGGTATTGCGTTTTTGGACGCAGAGATAGAATTTAAAGAGAATATTATGGATGAAAAGAGATGTAATTACGAAATAATGAAGATTTTTGTCGAGAATAGAACAAGGAACAATAACCTCTTTCAATTTTTCTATGGGTGCTACCAATTGAAATTGAGAGTATTTGGGACTATTTTCAGGTCGAGAATTTTCTTGTTTTAGACACGTTTTCTAATGCAGTTACGACATTTGGAGATGGTTTAAGAAAACAAAGAGAGGTTTTTCTTACGTTATTATTATTTACAAAAATTTCCTCCCTTTTTTCAATAACTAACAGATCGAAATGAACTCTCCTTTAATCACAGTTTTTCGAGCTTGATGTCATTTTCATTGGTAGATGAACCAGCTTTGAAGGTGAAATGTTGTTTCTTGAGTAGGATAAGAGGTATATTATACTAATTTGCCTTAAAAATAATTCATCATATCATATTTGGGACTTATAGGAGAAATTTCAAAAGACAAAGGAAGAATTTTAATTTTCTGCAAAGTCGGGAAGTTTAAATGTGAGGTCTAGGCTTGAAGCCCAAAATGCCTTTCTGGCTTCGGCCTTGAAATTATATGGAAAAAATATTCGGTCAGAAGTCAAAGTCAAGGCTTGGAAAATTTGTGTTTCGCTCATAACCCAAAAAACATGTCTACATCGAAAAAAGGCTAAAAGTTGACTTAGATAATAAATGAATTTTCTACCAAACTACGCTACGACATATTTTTCTTTTTTGCAGCGAGATGTTTTTGGTGGTATTTTGAGTTTTGGAAAGTGTGATGAAGGAAAACCAACTTTGGAGACATCGAAAGCCGGAGCGCGGGCCATCCCCGGCGGAGAGATCCATTATAAGCGGATGTGTCGCTCATCCAAATCGGCATAAAAATGAAAGTTCTAGTAATAGTGTTTATCTTTCCTAAAAAAATGAGACCTTCTTGTTTCTTAGTATTGGGGGATACATTCTTATTATTAGTGATGGAAAATTCCACTCGATCATCTCATTCTTATCCATGTAATTTCCCTACTGAATGATTGGATGAAATAAATGTAAGGTAGAGTCTGTGGGTTGCCAAATCTTTCTAGTAATTAGGTATCTTTTTTTGTTCCAAAAAAGTATTTTTTAGTTATGATAGGTGTCAAAGTTGATGGTTCGATGGTCTAGCCGGATAGGAAAATCCTATATAAGTCACAAAATTCTATTTATATGTACGATATCGAATATCAAAGGGTTGGAGAATGCTTTTGAAGGCTACTATTGTAAATTTTCTTCACTGATAATAGAGAGACAATGACTATTTCCTACTTCACTTGAGATTCGTGATGTGTTTCAATGGGTTTATATATCTACTATATCTTGCTATCGGTAGTATTGATGCTAAATTATATAATTCATATCATATATAATATGCAATTCCTTTTAGCATTCGATTGCGATTATTCCCATGTGTTGATGTTGTTCTATCATTGAAACGAGAAAAAGCCTCGGCTTCCATAAGTAGGAATGCTTGTCATTGATTTCCTTTTATTGACTCCACTGACACAATGGTGTTGAATATTCCTCATTTTTCACTTGCAATCCATACACTAAACACTCACGAGAATTAGCCATCTTTGTTTAAGACCTAATTGAGTAAATTATTACGATGAAAGTTGGTAAACCCTCGGGCCCGAAGGAAATATTCGGTCAAATATGGTTTGAAATAGTTACTCCAAGTTGACATTGAGGAAACCCATTAGAGATCAATTTGATGAAAATAAATTTTGTGTGACTTCAGAAATGAAAGGTATAAATTTTCTCAGGAAGAACGACAAAGTTGATTTGGTTTATGATGGTGAACATAAGCCAAAATTAGGAAGGATATTTCGTACATTTGACTCCATTGTTCAAGATCACGAGCTTCCAAAGTTCGGGCAGAAACTGCTTGGGATGGTCAAATTTGAACGTGTAGTGATCCAAGATGACGGGGGCATATGACAAACCCTTTATATGATGAAATGTTAAAAAGTGTAAAGGGATGGTTAACCTTTCAATTTTGATGATAAATAATTCTCCAATATGTTGATACCACATTGTTTGAAATCAAATTAAACTCACACAGAAATAATTTATTTTCTTGGTTTAACTCTCACGAAAATTGCAGAGATTGAAATGAACTATGGATCAGCTAAAATTGGACCATATGATTTCCAAGATCCTAAAAATTTCTTGGAAAGTGTTCCTCCTCCAAAAAAGGAGAAATTGTTATACCATTTTACTTGCAAAAGAGGAATGTGGTTGTGAGCTTGATATTGTGAGGTGAATGAGTTTCATCCTTGATGAAGAAAATGAAAAGGATATCTAGGATCAATTTTTCATTGAGAGCTTAAAAAATGGATATCAATAAATTTTGTGTCTTCTATGATCCTGCTTCAATTCTGTCTGGAAGAGTTCTATGGTCAACTTTCATTGTTTTCACCTACAGAAAATGGGCCCATCTCTTACCTTTATCTTTTCTCCATAGGTTTGCTTTTGGTTCAAGTACGGTCAAAGGAGTTTCCAGAAGTATCGGATCGGCTAATTGATTGGCTTTATTGGAGGTTTCATGTTGCTTGAATCAAACATGAAGATTGCAGTGATAAAGGTAGGTAGGAGTGTGTGTGAAGCTCAAGTGAGTACGTACGTATTTTTCGGCATGTACATGTTGGTTTTTAGCGGTTATCATCAAGCTTGAGCACAAGAGAAGGCTATAAGAGTTTGAAGAAGACTTATTGTGAATTTTAGAAGTTTTAGGCCTGGAACTATGAGTTCTATGTTGTACCACATGGGAACACATCCCCATGGAGCCACTATTATCGCACTCAAATTTTTCATTTAACGATAAGTCACCTGGACTGTATTGTGTCATGTTGGGTCATGCATTTGATGAAGAATTTGTAAAATCATGTTTACCCTATGTCAAGAAACCACCATGAGTCATGTCATGTCATTCAAATACACTCCATGTCCTTTTGTTTTTACTGTACCTTCAAATTACAAATGAGCCACTTGCCATTTTTCATTCATAGCGAATACGATGGAAAAAATGTATATTTTGCTACGAAAAACCAGATAATTGTGAAAATCTGCCAAAATAAAATCGATAACTTGTCATTTGATATTGGTTTTAGAGAAAGGTGAGATGCATCTGGCCAAGTTTACAGAGTCATCCAGATGCTTAAAATGTAAGTGCTTGTCATCATTCCACCTTCATCACTCCATTTGTCATTTTCCCTCCTCATACTGATTTCTTTTTTAAACACTATCTCCAGAATTATCTGTGTTCAGACCTTCTTGTTTCAGATGTAAACATCTTAGTGTCATCCTTGAGTTGGCTTTAACAGGCATATTTTATTATCAGTATATTCAGGGTGTACATTTTAAGGCGGCTTGGTTCTTTTCAGGGAGATAATACATGAGGAAAGAATAAAAAGGAAGCCTGTGGTCTATAGATCCCGCTGAATTAAAAAAACTGTCCTAATGAGACCTATTTTGTAGGTATTCATAAATTGAATTGTTAGTTACGTGTGAGAATACAAAGGTATTTAAGTGATTTTTGGTTGTGGGAGCGATAAATTTTCAAAAGAGTCTCATGAGTTGAAAAAGATGTATTATGCAATAATGAAGAGGTTATTTTTCAAACTGCTAGCAAAGACAATAACCTCTTCTTTTTTTGGCCGTTACCAATTGGAATGTAGAAGGTGTTTGGGACCTATTTTCGAAATTCAAAATTTCCTTGTTTGAACACGTTTCTAATACGGTTACGACAGTGGAGATGGTTTCAGAAAAAAGATGTTTTTCATAATAAAATTATTATTTACAAAATTTCCTCCCTTTTCCCAACTTGTCTAACAAGGATCGGGAGATAGAAACTCATCTTTGAGCCCTATTTTTTAGAAAAACGGAGACATTTTCATTGGTAGATGAACTTGTAAATTGATATTTATTTCTTGAGGAGGATAAGGGGTGTCTATAATTTTTTTCTTAAATAATTAATCATGTCATAACTTTGCAGAGACATATAGGCGAAATTTAGCATGTCAGGAAAATTTTGAATTTTGCCAAAGTTGGGCAATTTCGTAGCGAAGTCTGACTTGAAGCCCAAAATGTGCTCTCGAAACTACTACTGGGTGATTATATGGAAAAAAACATGGATAAAGTCAAAGTAAAGTTTTAAAAATTTTTGTTTTAGCTCTCTTGCCCAAAAAACACTTCCACATATTAAAAAGGCTAAAAATTTGACTTAGATGGCTAAAATGAATTTATACCAAAATTACACTATGAATTACATGCCACTGTTTTGCGGCGAGATGTTTTTAGTGGTATTTTGAGTTTTAGAATATTAGTGAAGGAAAGCCAAAGCCACAGAGCATCCAAGCGAAGAGTGGGCCATCCCCGGCGGTCCATTGTAGCGGATATGTCACTCATCCAAATTAGCATAAAGACAGAAGTTCTAAATAGTGTTTGTCTTTTCCTAAAAAATGATTTTGTTTCTTTAAATCTTGGGGATACATTCTGTATTGACGTGGAGAATTCTCAGATTCACTGAATCTCATGCTGCACTCATATGTTTATCCACTACTAGAGAAGTGGATGAAATAAATGTAAGGTAGAGTCTATTAGGTTTGTGAAGTGTCTTAAGTAATTAGGTGTCTTTTAAATTCCCGGAAAGAAGTATTTTTTGTTATAATAAATAGGTGTCAAAGTTGATGGTTTGATGGTCTAGCCGATAGGAATATCCTATGTAAGTCACAAAATTCTATTTATATATGGATATAAATATCAAAGGGTTGGAGAATGCTTTGAGAGAGCTACTATTGTAAATTTTCTTCATATCGGTAATAGACGGACAATGGCTGTTTTCTGCTTCTTTTTGAGATTATTGATGTGTTCCAATGGGTTTATGTATCTCTTTTATATCTTGCTCTCGGTAGTATTGATGCTAAATTAATCATAATTCATATCATATATGCTGCGACTTCTTATAACTGATTCTTCATTGTGCAACATGTTGATAACCAACTATCATTTGAAGCTGAGAAAAAGCCTCAACATAAGTAGGAATGCTTGTCATTAATTTAATTTATTTAAGCTCATAAGCCCAATGGTAGTTTAATCTTCCTCTTTTTGCAATCACATACACTAAAACACTCGCGAGAGTTAGCCATATTTTTTAAGACCTAATTAGAATGTAATCTTTGAAAATAAAGTTGAGAAGACCTCTGGAGGTAGAAAGATCTTGTCTTCGATAAAAAGTTGTACAAAATAGTTACTCCAAGTTTGATAGTGAAGCATCCTTGAGGACTCAATTTGGTGATAATAGAAAGGAGAGGAAAATAATGTTAAGAGTGGCTTTGTTAAATTCTTTGTGATCAATGAAAATGTTCCATCTCCCACTGTTCTTTTTGAGACTAACACAGGCAGGCCGGTAGCTGCTCAGGATATAGGATAAATAAAATCAATAATAGTTTTGCAATTTCTTCCTTCCTTGCTTTTCTTAGAGACGGTTTCTTGTCACCAGGGTTGTCGGACGGAGTCGGTCCCTCACCGAATATAAATGTGATGGTACAGTTTCGGGAGGATGCCTTTCATGTCCTCATGTTCTGCAAAGGAATCCAGATGGTTTTGCAAAAAAAAAATTTACAAGCTCCACTTGTTGGGATGCATCCGAATTACGAGCTAATATGTAAATATTTTACTGGACTAATCTCAACAAGAGTGGTTTACGGTTGGAGAGTCCAAAGAGGAGTTTTCTAGAGACCTTCTGGTGTGGAAGGTTGGGAATCACGGCTTTCTGATACGTTAAATATTTGACATAATGACTCAAAAATTAGGCATGGTATCTAGATTGTTTAGAAAGTGTCGTATCTCACCCTCATGAGTTGACTCGGTATAATGATTTGTCATCGAAAATAGTGAGTCTCCTCCTCCCTCTTTCCTTAATCTAGCCATAAGGTATCTAGAAGCTCTGGATAGATCTGGGCCAAAATTGGATATGGTGGCTTTCTTCTTAGAATGTCCATGGGAAATGTACATGTCACTAGAATGACATCCAATGTAAGCATCGATCGTAGAAAGCCAGTCGTTAGATAGAGGATGTCCTCCCACTTAAGTTCTTTGGTTGAATCACGATGAATTTTTGCGGGATATTCCCCGAGGGTCTATTGAAACAATCACATCATCCAATACTCCCTACGGCTTAGTTTGATCCTCTGCCATTTCAATATGATGAGTAGGATGAATGTGATTTAACCCAATTTGATCCATGGTTTGATTGGTAATAACATTAATGGTTGCCCCCAGTCTAAGCATTGGAGACAAGGACATCACCTATATGAACGAGAGACAATGGGGTTTCCGAAGTTCGATGTATTTTTACATTTTCACACACACGCATGTTCTTTCAGTTCTCTTCTAACCAATTAGATAGTTTGAGGTTCTATTGTTCCTTCCCGTCTTCTTGAATAATTTCCCTAATTATTTTTTGTATGAATGAGATCGTTTGATAGCTTGGAGCAAAGGGACCTTAATGAAAAGATTCCTGGCCTAGGCAGGACTAGACTCAGACATGGTCATTCCTCTCCTCCAAATAGCCTCTTGGATAGGGCTGAGTTGGCGTCCTGCATTAACGACTGCGAAGGTACAAGGATGGGATGAATGGTGACATCTCTCCCGAGAATGGTCGGGGGCCCCTTACTCCTCACTTTCTCTTCAATAATCACCATGGGCTACTTTTTTTTTCTCACTACTTCACTACCTTCCCCGATCTCGATTGGATATCATTGACCCCAAGCTGGAATAGAATGATATTTGGGTGGAAGAATTAGCTTAATAGAATGGATCATTTGTATCACTTTGTCATGGAATTTGACCTTCGGGTTGAAAGCGAGGAAGTTGAGGAAGTAGATATACGGTGGTAAAAATCAATTGTGGCATTCATTACAGATGAGGGTAATGATGGTTGCATATGTGGGTAAGGTGCATATGTAGGTGGATATGATTGCATAGGTGTAGGATATGAATTATGTGAATGAGTTTGGCCCTCTCCAACCTTGTTTCTAGTTGGGGAGGGTTTTCCATGTTAATTGATTCCCACATCTGCCGTTTGAAGAGTGATTAGTGTTATGATAGGAATATGGTTGCGAGGTATAACAAAAAAAGAAATGGAGAGAGTTCAAAATATGCACCTACTGACCAATTATCATGCTCCCATAACATTCAATGAATTTGAGTTCAAATTCCCTCCTTGAATACCTTCCTTTCAATCCAGGTATGGAAGGGCATTTCTAAGTGAATTCTGCTGGAAATCACATTTATTACCTTTAACATCATTGGGACCTATTAAGGGATGATTTTTTCCTACACTTTGGACAAAAAAAAAAATAAACAATAGCTCTTGTTCTTCTACAAGTTTTGGTGAAATTTAATGATTCTATTTGTTTTCTAACGATGTTCATTATTTAAATTTTTAATATTGTCCATTTTGTTCTTCTTAGCATTAAATAATCATAGCATCCATGAATTAACTTTCTTCTCATTAGGGAAATTTTTGAGGTCTAAAATGGACCTCTAAGGAAGTTAAAAAATAATGATGGAAATAATAAATGGAATTTGATTACATCATCAAATTTTAGAGAGAAAAAAAGAAAAGAACTACTTTTCAACCTTATTTTGAACTTATCTCCCTAGGGCTTTACACAAATTTCGACGGGAATACTCGTTGGATGAAAAATTTAATTCGCCATCCCAAGGAGTACCCATGTTACATATTTGATGGACTCTCTACACGAGAAACATGAGAAATTCAGAAAAAATTGTTGATTGCAATCACGTTTTTTCATGTATTTCTCATTTTTCGTGTATGAGAACTCCATCAAAGTATGCAGTATAGGTACTCCTTGGATGAGAAATTAAATTTTGTAAATAGTAATCCTCTTGAGAATTTGAGTAAACATATGATAAGTTGAAAATACGAGTTGAAAAAGTAGTTTTATTATTTTAATATTTTTTATTCTTTTTAATTTTTTTTATAGAAAATGGTGAATAATCCCCATGGTTGACATCATCATCTTTAATCTGTCGTTCTCTAAGATTTATTTGGTTGTACATTTTCTTGAGAGGCCCATTTCTACCTCAAGAGTTAAAGCCAACCGAGAATCAACTAGGATCCTGAATGATTCCCTTTAAATTTATTGCACAAGTCACAAATTTGATCAAGGTTTGTGAAAATATCCCCTTGTCCCAAACGTTTAAGTTATTTCTAGCATCATCGGTACGACGGTGAGAAAAAAAGGTTTAAGTGGTACTTAGATCAAACTTGTGTTTTGACCTTTGGAAGATATGCAAAAATATTTTCAAATAATCTTTGGTCTGTGTCACCTTGCACAATGGTAGAATATTTCACCCCTACATCTCTCTAGTTTTAAAATATTCTTGATATTCCAATAAAAACACCTCTGCTAATACCATCCCCGAGAAGCTATAGTGCTTCCTCCTAATCCCATGAACCGAACGTAATGATGAGTCTTGAGAGTTGTAGAAGCTTATTCATACAGCATACATTTGAGGAGTAATCATAACTTCTACATAATATGTCAAACTCAAATAAGAAAGAAATCAAGTTCCTCATTATTACTCCAACATAAATGAGAATTTTATGAAGGAATATTCTTCATTTTCACCACTATAATACGGATCCACAATCGGAAATACGAAGGTGGATTGTTCCTCCTTCATTCTCGTTTTCTCCACTCCCTTAGCATGGTCTTCATGATCATCCATTATTGTACCTCCAGAGCAAAAATGTCAGCAGCTTTGAGAGGGTGGCTATCAGGTTGATTGCTTTCAAATCTGGTGTTCTTACGCTACCCTTCGTTGGTTGCTATCACAGACTGCGTCACCAAAGTCCAAGTGGACAGCTCTTACGTGATGGTTAAACGTGTTTGTTGGACTTTATCACAGCAGAAGCCTAATGATTTTTTTTAAATTTCATCGGTGCTTCCTCGGCCCTTATTGGGCTTCGAGACCCCTACGCACCTTAGGTACTCTCTCCAAAAAATGAAAAAACAAAAAAACTCAATAAAATGCTACGATTTAAAATAAGAAATAAGCACCTATAAAATCCTTCAAACAATAGAAGCGCATTGCAAAAAAAATAATAGGAGAGTTACCCTAATAGAAAACGAAAAGTTCTTACCAATTTCAAATGGCCTCACAACAACGGCCTTAAAACGTTGGGTGCAATAATTGGTTCAACGGATTCCTTCGCTCTGAGCTAATTTTCAACTTGAGGATTTTGTCAAAATTAGAGGCGAAGCTTCAAGAAATTCAAAAATGATGTGAGCCTTTCCAGGTTCTATTCCTCCTTGTTTAATTACAATCTTACCGGAATTGAAAAGATTGATTACACGACAAATAATACCAAATAAATTGTAGTCTTCGGGAATATGAAAGAAATGCTTTGAAAGGAAATAAAATAAAAGGAATTAAAATCTTAAACTAATCTTGATTGACCGAAATGAATATGATGTTTTATCTTGATGCAATTGTGTAATGATTTACAATTAGACAATAAAGGTATATGTCTCTATAAAGATGTTTCCTTTATAAAACTATCATTATTGTACTTCGAAGTATTCTTGCACCGGAAGGAATGTTGTGCCTATACGGAATGAAGTTTATATCTTTTATGGAGAATGTGTTCTGTGTTATATTGAATATTTTAATCTTCATGTAGGAGCTACAGAAGTCTAGGGACAGAGCCTTTCTGTTCTCTATCTCAAGGATATTGGTTCTTATGCGGGACAGAGGTTCTGCACCAAGTTTCTGTTAACACAGAAAATAAAAGTGTAACTAAGGAAATAATTTCTAAGTGAACATAATTATGAAAAATAACTACAAAGAATAAATATGCTTCAACCAAACTTAATGCGAAAATAATAGTACTTCAAGAGTGAAAACCTTTCTTCAAACAAAGGAAATCTTTCATCGTCAAAAATCATTTGATTATGACAATGGACTTCTATTCTTGTGATGTTCATTATGTATAGATCAAATACACTTGTGCAATCTTTTTAATTCAAAGGCTCACTTGATAATTTAATATGAAATTAATCAACATGTAAAAGTGTAAATTAATAGGTACAAATCCTTACGTTATAACATCGTATTCATCAAAGAACCATTGACTCTTAAGTTTAAACTCTTAATATAAAAAATATAATGTCTTAAAAACTAAAAACTCACTTCATGACTTTTATCAAGATCTTATAAAGGAAAAAGAAAAAAAAAAAAACACTTTGCTGAATGAAACAAAAATACTCCCTTTGGAACGGAAAAATTCACTAGTGCATGAACGTGCTTGCATGATTCTTACGAGAAATAAGCCAATCTTCGAGAAGGAAAAATTATACGAGTTAAAATGCAATTAGTTAATCCTGCACACCACTGGTTCATCACATGAAAGCGCAAATGAAATAGAACCTCTGCTTGTGAAAGAATTGAAATAATTATTTAATTCATGCCTTGCCGTTACGATACGTTAACACCTTTAACGGAGAGAACGAGCTGGGTTGGGCGGGCCCTAGCCAACCAACTCATTTCCTTGATGAGAAACACAGGCATCATTCTTTGTAGCATCACCATCAAATTGAAACGCAAAAATGAAACAACATGGCACAATCCTTTTGTATTATATTTTGAATAAGAAAATGTACATCATGAGGTCGAATCCGGTCCGGAGAAGAGGTGATACCAACAAAAATACGATTCACCAAAATTCGTGCTTATTAGCTACTTCTCCGTTCATTATATACAACCCATGAGCTGCGGTCGTAACAAAAATATAACAGCGTTACAACTAAAGAGCTTTCGACTGTTGTGTAATCTAAGCATTTGGTCTGAAGTCCAGTCTCTAATATATGTTGATTTCTCTCCGCTCCAAGCCCAACTGCGAGATGATTAAATTTATTGAATGTCCAGCCAGTAGTGGTACATCACGGGAGTGCAAGAAATTCATTTGGTGCGGGGAATCCTACACTGCCTAGGCAAATTCTACCATAATGATTAATACGTTGTTCACAAATACTGCCTTTGGTAAATATTGAATTGCAGAATAATTTAAGGTATAAAATCCATAAATAAATAATTAATTCCATGACAAGCCTTAAATATGAAAATAAAAAAGAATGCATGAATAGACGCAGTTCTTAAAATAGTGTGAGGAATATGAAGAGGTTCTTGGGTTAAAAGAAGGTCTTAGGATTTATTGTGTTTGGAGTAGGATAGGGTTAAAAATGAACGGTTTAGCCTGTAGCATAATTTCTCCTTTGTTGTCCATATAAAATATCAAGGTGAAGGACTGGAAAATATCTAAAACAAGTTTAAAATGGTGACTTACCAATAGAAGTGTGGATTACCAAAGTCATGTTGAATGCTTATGTTCCATCGTATGGATGGAATTTTTTGAACCTTTTCAACTTCTTTCCATATTTTCATTTTTTATACGGGTCTACTAAAAAATATGAAGTGAGTACTCGTTGGATGGGGAATTCAATTATGAATCTGGGCAGTGTCTACAAATTTGAGTAAACCTAAAATATAGGTCATAAATACAATAAAAATAGTTTTCTTTTTTCCTCCAAAATATTTTCCCTGAGATCATCATCGTCTTGAATCTGTTACATTCTCTTAAAGTTTATTTTATTATTTTTTGTTTTGAGGCCCATTTTGACCTTAAAATTCCCCTAATGACAATGGTTCAGAGAAATGGTTGTTGGGATGTTTACTAGTGTGGTGTGGTTGTTGTCTTTTGTACACCAGCCACATATGTAATTTCTTATTCCATTATTTGGAAACTTCCCAGTACTTCCTTCTGTACAGTCCTCTATTGTCCTTTAGTACAACGCTATATTCTGTTGGACACCTAATCCTTTATGGGTAGGTGTGGAAGCCAAACGGTCATAAAAGGAGTTGATGACCTTGAGCATTAAGAATCAAAGTCACCCCATTGTACTATAAATAGACATACATGGTTAATGGAAAGGCAATCAAGGCTTATCTTTCCCTTTGTGTGTGTTTCACCATGCTTGTGTTTAATATGAGCGCCGAAGCTTCAGTACGTTCATAAACCACTCAAAACATTTGTACCTTATTATTATGTAATAAAATATATAAAGACTGCGCGTTTTCTGTGTTTATTTTTCTGCGACATTTATAGGTTCGGCATATGAGGAATAAGACAGACTATTAGGGCTACAAAGCCTCCATAGAAGAAATAGTAAGTAGTCTTGACTAGAATATGTGAAGTGTGACACTAGAATAATAACAACGACATCTCCACTATATCGCTTGCATTTAGGTTTATTGTACGCATCGGAAGCTGGCATGTTCACTCATTCACTGAGAGTGTTTGTTTATCTTTCATGCGCGTCCTATCGATTCCCTCTCCCTCACTCGAAATACTTTGCACAACATTAGACATGAATGCATCCCTTGTTCTCCAAGGGCCTCAAAATCTATCACCATCCTCACATCAATTCTGTGGACAATTTTGTAAAATGGTTTCCGGAGTTTTTACAATGAACATAGATTGGGTTCATGAAGCTTAATTTTATAAAATTGCAGCGTCACTTTTCCAAGAGGTAAGCATTGGCGAAAGTCAAACAGTTATCCAGTCTAAGATGAATTGGGAGTGGATGGGATTAGAGGTTCTTTCATCATTGAGGATGGAGGCTGACATTATATCCAACATTTCTACTACGTTCTTATTGTAACAAATAGTCTGATATTCTTCCTCCACTGTGGCCAATCCATGAGGTTGTATTTTCCCCCTCTTTGCATTCGAGATAAATATGTTGTGTTTCAGTAAACAGTTCTTTACGAGACTTCATTGACGTCATGTAAACGAAAGACTTAGTAGATTCCACTTATTTGTTCCAAGGCATGGAGTAATTAGGCATGAATTGTTGTTGTATTCTTGTGATTGCCATTTCTTTCTTGGGTACAATGATGTTCTTGTTGTTGCTTTACGTGCTTGATTCTATGTATCCCTACTACTTGATGCCATTGTCTTCTCTTTCTTTTTTCCTCTTTGTTTCTCCTCTGCCATGACCTTTTCGAATAGTTCAGCTCATAGGTCAGTTCCTCATTGTGACATAGTACTCTCTAATTGCTTGAACTCCATGATTGCTCCACACTCACCATCAGGTCACTCTCCCATCTCCCATTATGTCCTACCATGTTGGCCTACGACCTCATTCCTCTGTCGGTTCACACTCCTCACTCCATTGGAATGGATTTTTGGAATAGCATTGGAATAGATTTTGGAGTGTTAGCTTAGCACCTATGAATGTAATGATACGTATGCGATTATAAGGAAAATAAAAGCATATGGAAGACTCGTGACTCTCGGGAAATCGAAGGGACTCATAGACTAATAAGACAGCCGTGCGTGTGCACAGGATAAACCATGGTCCTTGACAAGTCAATTCATAGCTTGGTTAATCGACTTCACGATGTTTGCTTTAATTGACCGAGTATGAAATTCACCAAGTCATAGCTGGGAGGGTTATGTGACGTGAGGAAATCGAAGTCGGGATAAGTTTGTCATAGGTTTCGGCGAGGCCACATAAAAGTGGCATTTTAATTTCAATTAATTTGTTGTACAGGAATGACGGTGTGGAATTGGAAAACATCAGAGTATGTGTTGTTTCTACTATGTCTATGCATTATTCGGGGAACTTTGGATGTAATGTGGTAGTCTGGTACGAGATGATATAGTCTTTTAACTGGCATGTCCGTTGTGTTAAAATAGTGCATAACACCATACCCCACCATACATTTATTATTCCCCTCCCTGTAATCAGGAAATTGGTTGAAATCCACATATGATGTATAGGCGAGGAGAAATCAAGGTGATGACGGTTAGAAGATGATTTTGGTGCCATTCAACACTATTCTTGTGAGAAATAAAGGCTTGGAGCAAGACATGTTTAGCTTAATAATAATAATAATAATAATAATAATAATAATAATAATATTAATAATTGCTCATGGGCATTGATTGAGGTATATATACTACTTTTGCATTGATGACATCATTCTTATATCTACAAAATCATGGTGACTATGTTGAAATTTAGCTGTAGCCTCTCCTCCTTTATTGGCTCTTTATATATTGAATGATGAGTGTTTATAGGTGCTGAAAATTGTGTACATATATGGTTCATGATATATGGTTGCATAGAGTTATTGTTAGTGTGTTCTACGCACTTCATATAAAAAAACCTTTTGAGAAGAGAGAAACCATTAGGGCATTGCAGGACTAGTCATTTGTTTCTTGCCAAAGATGTTAGTGACAATGGTGCATAAGAGTAGTTTGCATATCATCTATTAGTTGTCGATCGAGAAAATGGCCAAACTTCATGAAGAATTAGGATTCTTGAATACTTTGATACATTCACGGGTTGATGGGATGGTTAAAAATCATCGAAAACCTCCTCTTTACGACATAGAAGTCACGTACGCAAAATGCACACAAGAAGATTGAATTTTTGCGATTCGAGTCTCGGCTTCAACAAGAAAAATTCCTAGCAGTCAGATGATCATTCCTGTTCTATTTTTATTCGAACATTGAAAAAGACTCACAATCGGAAAATCAACTAGCTGACGATTGATTCACATTCGATCCCTAGTTCTACAACAAATTTATGTACAAATACGAATATCGAGTTTCTTCCTCCCAAGCCCATCATCAAACCTTGGGAGAATCTTTTCAAAACAAGCACATAAGCGTGGTCTTGGATATGACAAGGATTTTTCCTTTCATATTCTGGACTACTCAAAGCCATAAAATTTTAGAATGTTGGGTTTATTCATGACATTTCACACCCAACTATTGAGATTATGCTCACTCTTCCAAAACAGCAACAACAAATTGAAAAATACCCTTATTGTGATCGATTTGGCCATGTGAAAGATCACTATTTTGATATTCCTGCCAAGCCTTGTGGTGTTTACAACTATTCATATTGTGAAGAAAGCCTCTAGAAACGAAAAGGAATTCATCTTGGATGGATCACTTCTTGGAAATGGGCATCAACAGCCAAGAAGATGTTTAAGTCGCATGTCGAACTTGTTCTCGAATATTGAAAAAACTTGCAGTTGAGTTTTGCTTGTGTCTCGCCTTTTGACAGGGGGAAAATCGATGAGTCTGTCCTGGCTTCGACTACATCGAGCGAAGCACGACACACAGCCTCATTCCCGGATTCATAGATTTGGCAGAGACACGGCGGTTCAAGCGAGCACGAGCCACAACTTGTCATTCCAGTTGGAGTTGTATGGAGACATGGATGCCCATGAACATTCCTTTGGTTGGTGGATAGCCTTAAACCATCTATGTGGTTGTATTCTTCCTCTTGAGGTCGAGCACTTCCTCTAGCAGAGGAAGACTTCGGCGTCTTACCGACTTTGGTAGAGTTCCGGGGAAATGCATTGACGCGTTCCGGTGTTGAGTGGTCTGCATCCTTAAACCATCACGGGTTGTAGACACTCCCTTCTTCTGGGTTGAAGGTCTCCCTCTTCAAATGTGGGAACCAATTCTGTCACAAAGCCCTTGACTTCTTGCCCGGTTGGAAGGTTTGAGGCTGTGACAAACATTGTGTTCCGGTGTTCGTTAAATAATAAACTACCTCTTTATGCCAACATTTCGGATAGGTGATTCAACTAAATGTTTTGCCATGCATGCTATGTTGTATTACAACTCTCTTCTTGGGCCCCTTACCCTTAGATTAAGGAGAGAATATTTGGACACCTAATCTACTCCATGGTGGGTGTGGAAGCTGGCGAGTCATAAAGGAGTCCAAGTGACCTTGGAATGTGGAATCCAAGAGTCACCCCATTTTATTATAAATAGACATCTATGGTTAATGGAAAGGCAATCAAGGCTTATATTTCCTTTGTGTGTGTTTCTGTGCTTGTGTTTTTGAGTTTCTGATTATTATGCATATACACAAGCCTCATCATTGTTTTAGGTTGGAACAACATCACTTCCCACACATAGTTGTATGGCCAGAATAATTAAGGATTACGTTTGGGTTCTTGGGAAATATAATCAACATTATTACCATCTTCCCTGAGTCTACGATTTACTCCTCTATGTAGAAATATAACGTACCATAATCACAATGGTTAATTCGATCTTTTGATGTACTAAACAGAATATTGAATCCTTCTACAATATTTTTGGAATAGAAAACACAATTGCTCGGTCACTGAGGCAGAATGAAAAATACAGTCATTACACAACACAGATGTATATTTGAGGAAAGCAAGTTTGCTCAAAACCCCTTTATATATATTGTGTATTAAGTTAATAAATTATGAAACACTTCTGATAGCAATCTCTCATGAGATTCTCAAAACTTGCCAAAATTTGTCTCATACAGTCTAGGCAAAACTAGATAGCTTGCTAAATCCTCAACCTTCCTTCAAAGCTGTAACATTTCACTGTTCCTAGAGAATTAACTACGTATTAAATAGGAAAAATGTCCTTCCTTGATTTCACAATGCCTCATGGAATCCTTTGACTCTATAAGTACATGGGAATTTTCTATAAATACAAGCTGATTGTGTTCCTTTAACCTGCGCATCTCAAGCTGAATTCTCTCTCCAAAATGACATGCATGCATCTATTAATATATTCATCGATTTATGGTCGTTACTACTTGTGAATTAAATCTAATTTAATTCACTGAACTATCATAGCTCATCTCGGTTAGAACTAGTTAAACATTTTTAACTCAAATTAAATTCAGTTAAATAATCAATACTCTACTTACGGTATCGTTACCTTTGGACCCCCAAAATATTAGAATCCCTCTACATGCCTCATCTTAGACCCTCAACACGAATTTATTGAGCTAAATAAACCATCATAACTTAGTTAGCGATGCAAGTAGTTATGAGATAGAGTACAATTTGTTTAGCGGAGAAATAAATTAGATGCTTCACATTCCACGACCAAAATTTTGGTGCATCAAAATTCCACATTCTGGTACATCAGTTACAATCTTGTAGGGTGCATTTTTGTCCTTTTAAGTTTGCAATTTCCATGATTTCTTCTTGCAAATTTCAACAATCTACACTCTTCCTTGTGCATACATTTGAAGTAATACCATGAGATCCACTAGTAGCCTACATACCTAAGTAGTGGGCCTAGAATCTATGAGAGTTTTGAGAATCCCTTCCCACTTTTTCACTAAGGATCTCATTCACCTCCAAGGGTTATGTATGTCTTTCCCACAGGGTTAGGGCATCACCCTATAATTTCAAGGGAAAAATATATTTCTCCTCTATCACAGTAGTTATATAAAATAAACAACTAATTGTTTCAACTTGGTGATTTAATTTTAAAGCGTCAATTTCACCTTGATATGGATTGATGTGGTCTGTAACTTCCATCTTGAACGGGGGATTGTGAATAGTTCATGGAACTCAAATTGGGTTTTCCTTTTTGGTTCTTTTAGCCTTCTTCTCTCTTGCTTCTTCTTGATGCCTTGGTTTTCCCTTTGATCTAACCTTTGGGTTGAGATCCATCTTATTTGATCTAAAAATCTTGTTAGCGAACCACCATAGGGATTTCATATTTAGTTGTCCACCTACTCTTCTAATAATAGCATCTCTCCCCAGATCTTGAGGGTTATTAATAAAATTTTCATCAATGCCTTTGGTGCACAACTTTTGCCAAACCTATTTAGTCCCACACGCAACTCACCACACAAATACCTAAAAAAAAACCTACTTTTATTGCAATACGATCACACAAATTGTCTGGTAGATATTCTATTGAATAATTCATCACAATAAATCGATAAAATATATTGAAAAAATGAAATATATATAAGGAGTTCTAATTTTCTCCCTTAGATTCTTGGATTTATTAAATTATTCTTTCTACTTATGCATATGATCTATGAAATAAGGAAACTAGGGAACGGTGAAAAAATAAACACTCTGGAAATCAAATCACACAAGATATGTTATGGGAAACCCTCACAAGTGAAAACCTAAGTGGAAGGTTTGGATACTTTGATATATGTTTCTACGAATGGGGAAATGGGCACGATATAAGGAGTGAGACTTGTGGCACGTTGGCTTCTAGAAAACACAAGTTCTCTCTCTCTCTCTCTCTCATAGCTATTATAGGAACGAAAATGCACTCGAATATAATTGAAATTATTTTCCTTCTAGGCAACTGAATTCTGCCCCAACTCGATAGCCTACTGGTGAGGTTACATTTAACTCCTTCAAGTCTTAATGGAGTTAAAATAATGACCTTTGGCTAATCCATCATTCTATAGTCATCGGGGTTGACGTATTATGCTCTCAAATCATGGTGGTCAAAATAGGAATGTCTTCTAGGTGGCATAGCTTTCATAATATATTACGATTGATGTATTTTTGTGCTTGTGCTTTTGGTTTGATTTCTTTCAAAGCTGCCCTCTCTAGTCATTTTATTTGACCTTTAGCTCCTTATGCTTCAATTTTTCATCATTACACTGTCCTAGCCATTCTCCTTGATCCTTTCCTTGTTTGCCAAAAATGTTAATTCATCCTAATGTGGCTATTTGCATTCAAATGCTAAAACGCCTATTCTTCCTAATTATTGGTACATGTTTTAAAAATACCTAATGATATTTTGACAATTGTCCTATCTATACCCTATTCTAGTCAAATATTATCATATTAATCTTGTAATTTTTCAAAGATTTTCAAAGTTTGGTCATCTTCTCCAAGTCAATCACTTTTAGGTCGGTTATAAAGCGAAAGTGTCATTGTCAAGTATGGTGGTTGAATAATTTCATTTCTACCTTCAATTCATTTCATTTTCCCTCTTTTACCTTTTCATTTTCCAAAAACCCAAAGTCTAACTTGTTATTTCTTTGTTACTTTAAACATTAAAATCCATTTGTTGAGTTAAACGACTCTACCCACCACTATGACCATATCATATTTCCTTTCAAGATACATATATTTCTTTTGTTAAATTCCCGCAACACAACAAACCTTGGTAATATCATATATCATATGATATAACTTACCGCATAACATTGTGGACTGCTACATTCCATCATTATTCATAATTTTAACTTTCATTCACGTTGCAATTGTCGTCTCCTAAACTCCAGTTTCCCCCAATTGTAGTGTAAATGGGCCCCACCTTCCATTATCATCGCACATCGCACTAACGATCTTAACCTTTTGTTGAGATTTTACTTTGGATAAAATAGGTGTTACACGATGAAAATTTGTCCATAAAGTCATACATTCCCCGTCCACGTGGGTTGTTTATTGTGAACTTTGTCATGCCTTGAAAATATCCTTGTTCATCCCTCTAAGCATGGGCTTTATTTTCCCTTGAACTTGTCTCCTTTTAAAAAAATCATGAAAAACATCCCTTTTTTAGCATTGGCGCGGGAAACGCGGTTTAATAATCGCGCCAATGGAAATTAATGCAAAAGAGGTCGCGCCTGAGCGCTACGTATAGAGCCGTGGTCGCACCCAATTTGGGAGTTGTTTTTAAATATGGATGGCGGAAGTTGAGTTCTAACAAATTCACAAACCATCACCTATCTTGAGTTGGGAGGGTTGGTGCGGGAGTTCTATGGAGGAAGTGGTTTGCCACCTCCACATGGAACCTTCTAACCATTTGGGCTAAAATTTAAATCCCATAATATAGGGATCCCAACTCCTCCTTTCCCATCTATGAAATCCACATCAATCCCATGGCAAGCTAGTCTTGAAGTCATGACTTTATCTCCATATTCCCAAGTGCTGTGCGTAAAGAATCTCTCTTTTATGGGCCAATTCAAGTAAGAGACCATTGTCACGAGACTTTGGAGGAGGTTTTCCCTTTCCTTGGCGAGCTTTGCGAACGTGGATGACCGGGGACCCGTTCGGGGAGGCTGCGACGTCGAGAACTTGGTTGTAACCTCTATTCGTTTATTATTTAATAGATGACTATGATTATGGTTCCTCGTTTTCCCATCATGTTAATGCGATGATAATATTTTAAGTAGTGTTTAGTCACGTATCTTGGTTTTCTATATTTATGTCTGTTCGTTTCTTCTATGTACGAGGTGTTCATCCGCGAGAGATCGTGGAAGGATTGTGATGCGCGATTTGAAGGATGAGGACACTTCTTCAGTTATGGCTGGAATCCAGGTGACTTCTCTTCCTAGTCTTTCCATTCGTAACTAGGAGCTTGCGTCATAGCATTGTTTGTTTGTTGCTAGTAATTGAACCACTGTGCATTAGTAGGGATCACTATGTCCCATGGGGGGATTTATCTCCTTGGCAGGCAAAATCTCGGTAGGTGACAAAAATTAGGAATTAGTTCCTAGATTAACTCAGAGTTTATTTGGGAGGAAGTTAATACATGCTAAATTTGAGTTGAGAGGTTGTAAGTTGTTATATTCTCCTGCTATATAACGGTGTCCATACGTTTGTTGGAAGGTGTGAAAATTATAATCTCTGTTTGAATTAATAAAGTATAATGCCACAATTGTGTGGGCGTAGCCGAGAGGTTTTTGGTGAACCACGTTAAGTTGTGTGTCTTTCCTGTGCGATTAATTTACTGTATGTGTTTATAAATTCTTGCGCTCCAACAATTAGTACCGGAGCATGTTGGAGGAAGCATACATGATGCGGTAAATATTCTTCTTGATAAGTCACGTTAAAGATAATCTTTTACCTGGAAGGTCACTGGGCTAAACATGCGTGGAGTTAAAACTTGCATTAATTGAGTGACCCAATGCATTACCCGGCCTTTTGCATAGATTAATTGAATTTTAGCGTTGTGGAATTAAAGCAGCTTACTGCCTAAGTTAATTTCTGCACATAACCCATTGTCTGTTCTTAATATACGAGTAGACGTGGGAACCGTCTCGAACATTTATCCCAATAATGAACTTACTGCATTCATCTAATCGACCACGGTGTTTACGTGGTAGTGGTGTAGCGAGAAGTATTTTCAAATTCTTTTGCACATTGAGTTCGTATTAAAAATGCGGATTTTTAAGCCATTCGTCGTTTTTAAGTCAAATGTTTAAAAAAAAAAACAAAAAGAACAAGCGATTTGAGTTGAATTTATATAAATGGAAGTTGCATTAAAACTTTAGTGCAATGTTTTGAAACAACAAAAAAAAACTTTAGTGAAAAAAGCTTTAGTGCATTAAGCTTTAGTGCAATGTGGATCCATGCTTCGTAAAACTTTTTTAAATATATCTCGATTTTGGATGGTTAATCAGGTTATGAAAATTTTTACCATTTGCATATGGTATAAAGGTGCATTTATAAAAAAATAAATAAAAACAAATGGTATTAAGGTGAAAGGTTTTAAGGGTTTATAAAGTTGTAATGTGCCATTTGGTGGTTTTCAATTAAGTTTTTTAAAAAGTGAGAGGCATTTTTAAAAAGAAGGTGAAAATTTTTTTTAAAGGCATTTTTTAAATAAAGGAGCATTCTTTATTTGAAAATTGATTTATGGAAATTCTGTGTTTTTTGAAACGAGATGGCTCAAATGCCGTTTGAAATTGAGAATTCAATTTGGGTGCTGTAATACGGAAGCTTAAGATGCCGATACGGTTCAACAAGGCGTGGCAAAGCAACGTCGGGGAGGAGAAAAGGCCTTCTTCCGCAACGGAGGGATGAATGGGTTGAGTTGGATGACAGAGCTCTGAGCGCAATTTGGTTATGCCTGGCAGATGACGTTCTGTTCAACATTGTGTCAGAGAAGACCGCCGCAGGCTTGTGGATAAAGCTCGAGAAGCTCTACATGACAAAGTCCTTGACAAATCGGATTCTCCTGAAGCGGCAGCTATACAGTTTGCGGATGAAGGAAGGTACCTCGGTTACTGACCATCTGAATGTTTTCAATACTCTATTGGTACAATTACAAAGTCTAGATGTAAAATTTGATTCAGAGGATAAGGCAATAAATCTATTGTGTACATTGCCTGAATCGTGGGATCACTTTGTTACTTCCATAAGCTTCAGTAATGCAGCTGTCCTTGAGTTTGACGATGTGGTTGGAGCCATGTTGTCTGAGGAGACGAGGAAGAAGTCGAATGCTGACACCTCTACATCAGAGGCAATGATGGCTAGAGGTCGTTCAAGAGAAAGACGCTCTGGTAAGCGCAGCGATTCGCATTCAAAGTCGAAAGGGAAGAAGAGCAAAGTGAAGTGTTGGTTTTGTGGCAAATCGGGGCACTTGAAAAAAGACTGCTGGAAGAGACAGCAAACAGAGAAGAAAGGAGACTCTTTGACAGAGAATAAGGAGGCAAATGCGACAGATAGAGGTTCGGCATCTGGTTCAGGTATGAGCGACGAAGTGTTGTCTGTTAATATGTCAAATCATGATCAACATTGGTTGTTAGATTCCGGTGCATCAAACCACATGTGTATTCATAGAGAATGGTTTAAGACATATAGATTAGTTAATGATGGAGTCGTGTACATGGGTAATGATGTCACATCTAATATTGTTGGGATAGGAAGCATACAACTGCAAATGTTTGATGGCACAACTAGAATATTAACAGATGTGAGACATGTTCCAGACTTAAGAAAAAATTTAATTTCACTGGGAGCACTTGAAACGAATGGATATAAAACTGTAATTCAAGGTGGAGTTATGAAAATCTATAAAGGTATCTTACTAGTAATGAAAGCTAAGAAAGTAGGAAATCTGTTTCAGTTAGAAGGAAGAACAGGGTCAGTTCATGTGTCTACTGTGTCTGAACATGACAGTAGTTCCATTCACTTATGGCATCAAAGATTAGGGCATATGAGTGAAAGAGGGTTGAAAATTTTGGCTGATCGCAAGTTACTTCCTAATCTAAGGTCTGGAAAGTTAGATTTCTGTAAACATTGCTTGTTTGGAAAACAAAGTAAACAAAAATTTAAAACATGCAAACATACTAGTAAAGGGATACTTGATTATATTCATTCAGATGTTTGGGGTCCAGCTCCTACAGCGTCATATGGTGGTTCGTCGTATTTTGTATCATTTATTGATGACTTTTCTAGGAAAGTGTGGGTCTACATGTTGAAAAGGAAGTCTGATGTTTTTTTAGTTTTCAAACAGTTTAGAGCATTGGTAGAAAACATCACTGGTAGAACAATAAAGTGTTTAAGAACTGACAATGGTGGTGAGTTTACTTCCAAGGAGTTTGACAGCTATTGCAAGGATGCGGGGATCGAGAGACATAAGACCACGGTTTATACTCCTCAGCAAAATGGAGTTGCTGAACGCATGAACAGGACTCTTCTAGAGAGAGCAAGGAGTATGCTGAGTAACGCTGGTTTGCAGAAGGAGTTGTGGACAGAAGCGGTGGCAACGGCTTGTTATGTGATAAACCGATCTCCATCGACGGCGATAGACTGCAAGATTCCGCAAGAGGTATGGAAAGGACACCCTTGTGACTATTCTAAACTCAGAGTGTTTGGTTGTGATGCATATGCTCTAGTGCCTAAACATCAGCGAACTAAGTTAGATCCAAAGTCTAAAAGGTATATCTTTATTGGGTATGGTGTTGGAACAAAGGGATATAGATTGTGGGATCCTACTACCCGCAAAATCATCATCAACAGAGATGTAAAGTTTGATGAATCCTCTCTTGTACAGTTAGATGTAGATAGAAAATTGAAACAGGATGATGTATTTTACTTTTCAGCACATTCAGTTTGACAGCACTTCTAATGATAGTGATGATGACCATAGTTCAGATACTAGTCATGAACAGGTTTCAGAACATGAACAGGGTTCAGGTTTAGATCATGAACAGGTCTCAGATACTGATCGGCAAGAAGTTCCTACAGATGGTAGTCAGCCAGAAACATCCTTAAGGAGGTCGACAAGAATCAAACGGCTACCGAGAAGGTATGATGATTATGTTACTTCAGTTGCTTTGACCGCTAATGACAATGAACCTCTGTGCTATCAGGAAGCAATAGAAGGTTCGAATAGTGACAAGTGGAAAGCAGCCATGAAGGACGAAATGATGGCCTTGAGTAAGAACGACACATGGGATCTGGTTGAGCTTCCGAAAGACAGGAAAACTGTGGGGTGTAAATGGGTTTACAAGCTGAAACGGGGTGTGAATGATACGGAGGACAGGTACAAAGCGCGGCTAGTTGCAAAAGGGTTTTCTCAGAAAGCAGGCATAGACTTTCATGAGATTTTTTCACCAGTTGTTAAAATAGTTTCAATTCGAATTGTGTTAGCTTTAGTTGCTTTGTTTGATTTAGAGTTACAACAACTAGATGTTAAGACTGCTTTTCTACATGGAGATCTAGATGAGGAAATTTATATGGAACAACCGGAAGGGTTTGTTCAACATCGCAATAAGAAATTTGTCTGCAGGCTCAAGAAGTCATTATATGGCCTGAAGCAGTCGCCTCAGCAGTGGTATAAGAAGTTTGATTCTTTCATGTTGAGTCAGAAATATGTTAGAAGTGAATATGATCATTATGTGTATTTCAAGCAATTGAAAAATGGCATGTTCATTATCTTAGTGTTGTATGTTGACGATATGCTTTTAGCAAGCAAAAGCATTGATGAAATCAACAGGTTGAAGACTCAGATGGCAAGGACATTCGATATGAAAGATCTAGGAGCAGCAAGATAGATTTTGGGCATGGAGATTTTCAGAGACAGGAGTAATGGTAAGCTATGGCTATCACAACAGAAGTATGTTGAGAAGATACTTTTGAGGTTTGGTATGAATAATGTGAAGCCTGTTTCAGTCCCTTTCGCTTCCCATTTCAAGCTTTCTTCGGGTTTATGTCCTAATACAGATGAAGAAAAGGATTATATGTCTCGAATTCCATATGCCAATGTAGTAGGATGTTTGATGTATGCGATGGTTTGTACTCGACCAGATATTTCACATGCAGTTGGGGTTGTCAGAAGGTACATGGCAAATCCAGGAAAAAAACACTGGTCAGCAGTGAAATGGGTGCTTCGGTATTTGAGAGGCACAAGTAGTCATTGTATCACTTAC
Source organism: Pinus albicaulis (assembly GCA_034641835.2). Lineage (NCBI taxonomy): Eukaryota > Viridiplantae > Streptophyta > Pinopsida > Pinales > Pinaceae > Pinus > Pinus albicaulis. The sequence goes on along the minus strand of CM076575.1, from coordinate 1,998,459,332 downwards.
AATAAAAGCAGTGAATATGTTTGTGGATATGTTGATTCTGATTTTGCAGGTGATTTGGATAAGAGAAGGTCAACTTCAGGGTATGTCTTTACTCTTGCAGGTGGAGCTATCAGCTGGATGTCAAAGCTACAGAACATTGTTGCTTTATCCACTACTGAAGCAGAATACATTGCTGCTTCTCATGCTTGCAAAGAAGCGGTTTGGTTGAAAGGTTTTCTTGGTGAGTTTGGTAGGTTACATGACAACATCAGGTTACTGTGTGATAGTCAAAGTGCAATACATTTGGCTAAGAATCCGGCCTATCATAGTAAGTCAAAGCATATTCCAATTAAGTACCATTTTGTAAGACAGGTTATTACTGAAAGGGGAGTCTCTCTTGAAAAGGTGCATACAAAGGAAAACTGTGCAGACATGTTCACGAAACCAGTTTTGTTAGAGAAGTTGCGTTGGTGTTTGGCTTCTCTTGGCTTGCAGAAAAGATAAAATAATAATAACAGGGCATCAGGCTAATTGTTGTCAAGGTGGAGATTGTTGAGATTTTTACCATTTTTTTGGATAAAAAAGGCAAAATCTCAGTGTTGACACAAAAATTTAGGGTGGTTCTCTGAATTGTGCTCAGTTTGTTGGGAGGGAGTTAATGCATGCTAAATTTGAGTTGAGAGGAGTACCATTTTGTAAGACAGGTTATTACTGAAAGGGGAGTCTCTCTTGAAAAGGTGCATACAAAGGAAAACTGTGCAGACATGTTCACGAAACCAGTTTTATTGGAGAAGCTGCGTTGGTGTTTGGCTTCTCATGGCTTGCAGAAGAGATAAAATAATAAAGAACAGGGCATCAGGCTAATTGTTGTCAAGGTGGAGATTGTTGAGATTTTCTGTTTTGGATAAAATAGGCAAAATCTCAGTAGGTGACAAAAATTAGGAATTAGTTCCTAGATTAACTCCAGTTTGTTGGGAGGGAGTTAATGCATGCTAAATTTGAGTTGAGAGGATTTATGAGGCTGTTAGATTCTCCTGCTATATAACAGGTATCCATACGTTTGTTTTGGAGAGGGTGTGAGAATTGTAATCTCCTGTTTGAATTAATAAAAACTGCCAATGCCCTGTTGTGTGGACGTAGCCCAGGAGGTTTGGGTGAACCACGTTAAAGCTGTGTGTCTTTCCTGTGCATGATTAATTTGCTGTTGTTGTGTTTTATAAATTGCTGCGCTCCAACACCTTTAACTCTCGTTCCTCATAACAAAACACCTGATTCATGATTTGCGGTGTTGTCTTAGCCCCACCTTCCTTGTCACGTCACCCTCCGCTCATCGCACATCGCCCTTCGCAAGTTTTGACACTTACCTCCCATTTCTCATAACAAAACTCCCGATTTGCGATTTACGAACGACCCCACCTCCTTGCCACATCATCACTCCCATCGCAAATCGTGTTCCCTCCTGCTTGTGTCTTATGTTTAAACGTTTTGACCCCGATCTGCGATTGCGATATATGTATAAAGAGTTTTTCTCCTCCCGCTCATCATTTATTTAATAATCTCTCCCGCTAATAAAATGAAACTCCACTATCTCTTTTAATCCACCTTCATCCCTATCACGACAAACAAGAAACCAAAGGAAAGGAACAATAGCAGAGTTTCTCTGAAACATATTTCTACCATTACCCTCAGCACCAACACGTTTCCATAAGGCACCAGGCAACATTCAAGGAATAGTCACAGGTTTATAGAAAATCCGGTAGCAAAGGTTTTAAAGATTCAACACCTATCAACAAATGACAATATATTCTTAAAGCTCAAAGACAGTTTGCCAATATGATTAATTCCATCAGAGTTCTGTTAAGATTGTAAATGGCTAAAAATAGTAGACAATCTACTTTTTCTCCTTCTTATCTGTTTTCTGTTAAGTTGTTATGAAAGGAATCCAATTTACCAAACTAAAACACGTTCATAAAGATAGCCTTGCAAGTTAATTCCTCCAATGTTTTATCTACTTTGAAAACATCAAAATAAATAATCCAATCAAAATCAATTTCACCTCACAAAAAAATTTGATATTTGTTATCTAAATTTGAAGAACCAAGGAAAATAAAAAAATAGAATTAACAATAAAACCAGAAATATGACAAGTGTGTTCCAACTTTCAAAGTAAATGGATGTTCTCAACTCATTTCCATACGCCACAAGCTTAATACAACATGTAAACAACCAAAATCAATCACAATGGTTTTAAGAATTTTTTTAGATGATCCTCGTGCAAACCGCAATCTCCTTCTAACATAACCGAAGATGGTGACAGTTTTGGAGGATAGCTGATTGACCTCGAGAAGGCATCCAATACCATCAACTTAACTCTCACAAATTATCATTCACCGCTAATCTTGCCAAACTATTTATGTAACGTGCATGGACCACAAGAAAACAAGACGCATATGATGGGTCACAAAAAACCGAGGAAATATTAATTTATTTGTCTGACTATGAGGCGAATTTTTAGATTTTTGTTTTTGTTTTTAGTCTACAAAATATGGCTAGAGATGACGATGACTATATTCCATCACCCTTGGCCTACGGATCAAAAATTGCAGCTAAGAAAGTTGACTTCGAATCCAAACGTATGGTCCCTATAATTGGTGATCACCGATAAAATATTCAAACTTGTCTTTTCCAAAATAGACAACCTTTCTAAACTAAGCTTTTCCAAAATAGAGGACTCCCCACTTAATTAAAGCCAATAGACGAGGTCACCTAACTTAAATCATTGTGATATGTAGTAGAGTATTGTGAGTTGGTTGCATGCGCTGCCCAAGGCTTTAAGTGGCAGGAGAATTATGGGTGTATTTTATAGCTGTCATATATTTCTTCTTTGAAAGGTTTTATATAGATATTTTAATGTATTTTGAGGATGATATCTTAGGTGTATAAAAAAAATCTTATTTTTCATCTTTTAAGGTTAAGTTAATAAGTAAGTTATTTGATTGGTTTACAAAGAAAATAAATATGGCACACAATGAGATTTATGTTATGAGATTTTAGTTATATCTAATTGACATATCTTATATCTTTTTTTCACTTTCTGCAAATAAATCTTTTAAACATTTTTTTACATTTTTAAAATGTATCTTAGTTGAAGTAAACTGATTCGAATATAACATATATTTTTAATATAAAAAATTTCCATTTAATTTTCTTTATATTATGTATTTTCTTAGATGTTTGTTTAAAATTAATTGTTCAATACAATTAAAATAACTCAATAAATTAATTAAATATTTGTTTGTTTTCAATATTTCATATTTATTAGTGTATGGGATGTTGGATAAATGTGATGGGATGTTCTGTTAAACTACTTCTTAATGTGAAGTCATCCATTCAATAAAATGATATATTGGACACCATAAAGATAAAATCTTGCTAAACTTACAAATATATATAGACATTGCATAAAAATAAAAATGTGATTATTAAAAATTATTATTATATTTGTAAACAATCAATTTAATATTATATTTCATAGTTTAAAATAACTTTTTAATATTGATAAATTATTTATTATTATTTAAAAATATATATTAATAAATAATTAAGGTTCAGATTATGGATTATAATTTCTTTATATTTAAAATAAAATCAACTATAAATCATTTTAAATTTTATTTGAAAACCAATTTTTAAAATTACTTAAAATTAATTATTCTTTTATTAAAATTATAAAAATAAAGTGATTTTTACTAATAATAATACAAAAATAATATTAATATTAACCCACATGATTTATTTTAATTGTCTTTTTATTAAAATTATAAAATTAAAACCACATGTAATAATAATTAAAAAATAGTACTTTTATACCATTTATTTTAATTGTAAAATAAATGGTAGGCAAGAAAAGGAGATGATTTTATTTTATTAGATTTAATTTAATTTTGGTTTGAGTATGTTCTAAAACTATTTTTGTTTGGTTATTAGTTGGTCTTTTTAGAATTTAAAAAACAATATTTCACTACTTACTGGCATTGGCAAAAGTGAAAATTTTCCCTTTAAGTACCACTAACTAGATAATGTTAAGTAACATGGTTTTCCTTAAATAATGGTTTGCATTCACATCAACTAAAAGATTGATAGATGTTTGTTATGCTATCCACGGGTGAATTGAGTATATGAGGCAAAAGGTAGTGATTTGTTGGATCTCTTAGAAGTAACCTATAGGGCCTCAAAAAGAAAAAGAGTATATGGATCCCAAATGAATGGCTCTCTTACCTGGGATGTTGAGTGAATTGTTATTGTTACAACTTTTGGTATGTTATTTCTCGGTATGGGTGCTTTTGGTATGTTTGGATATGTATTTGTCCCTGGGTGGGGTTGGATCTCAATCTATAGCTATAAGCAGTGCTACCATGTTTGTTTCGCATTGGAAAATGTGAAAATATGTCCCTTAAGGACCACTAACGAGATAATGTTAGGTAACATGATTTTCCTTAAATAATGGTCATAATGAAAGAGTCGAGAAAGATCAAATCTCTTAAGGTGCAAACTTTTTTATAGTACAAAACTTAAAAAAAAATGTACCTCCAAAGATTGCATTTTTCCATATATATATATATATATATATATATATATATATATATATATATATATATATATATATATATATATATATATATATTCATTCATTTTTTTTTTAAATTGCATTTTTTAATGCATAAATAAATTGAACTTTTTGAAAATCCCTTAAATACATGGAATAAAATAGCTTAAACATGCAATTCCAACAAATATTTGATCCATTCAAAATCAACCCTTAATAAAAGGGTCAAAATGTAAAATTGTACTTGAAATGTTATAACAATAATTGTAATTTAATTTTCAAATTGTTGACATTGAAATAATTTAGTTAATATAAGTATTGATGTATTTTGTTTATGAATTGCATTGTCCTCATTAAAACTATTTTTATTAATATATCTATAGATACATTTCAATATATCTTTCAATCTTTTTACTTTTAATTGCTTATTTTTATTGAACATTGAAATATATATATATATATATATATATATATATATATATATATATATATATATATATATATATATATATATATATATATATATATCCCTAAAATTGATATTAAAATAAATTAGTTAAGATGGATATTAAATGATATATTTATGTATCCAATTGAAATATGAAAATATAAATAATATCAACTTTATTTGTTTTTTTCTTTAATTACTTTAAAAGAATTTTAAAAGTTGATATAAAATTAATTTAGATATAATATATGATTGATTGCATGTAAGGTTTTATCAACTTTACTATTTTTTAAATATATATACAAATACTATTTTGTGAATTAAAATTATTATTATTATTTTGTAAATTGATACTTTCTATTATCAGAAAACAAGATTACGTTCTGATAACAATTGTCCATCTAAGGACTTTGATACAGAATCGTAGGAGAAACTTCCATGGAACTGACAAAGAGTACAACATCACTTGACTTAGGGATTGTCTTCAGAACAACTCTTCTTGCCTTTCTTTCTCACAACCTTGGTTCGACCTACAAGAGACGGATCAACCAAGGTAATATGAAGGTTATTGTTGAGAGTTGAAGATGTTTCTTTTTCAGATTCAGAAGAAGCAGATTCATGAACACGCTTCAACATACCTAAAGACACATCTTTAGTAACAAATTCCCTATTTTCAAGGTAAACTAGGATCCCAGTTGAGTCCTAATAAGGTTGATATGTAGTGACAGTTTGATCATTTTCTCCCATAAGCATATCATCATCAGTGTCTACATTCTCTTTATCGAAAGGAGAATACGACTCGCCCTCCATAGGGGTTCAGTCACAAGGTTTCTAGATTTTTTATTTAGACATTTTGTTGTTCCACTTCTTGGTGGAGATTGACTTAGGGTATGAATTTTTTAAATGCCCAAATTGAATAAAAACACAACACCGAAACATTTTGTTCACATGGTCCAGGGATTGGGTCCAAAATCACCGATTTTTAAATTTATTTTATGTGGAAACCATTTATTAATTTCAATTTCAATGCAGATTCTTTTGTAAGTGTACAAGTCATATTATCCTCAAGAGGTATCTATGGAAATTTAATGGCCCAAGAAATTACCAATGCCCTCAAAAACTGAAAAAAAAATGTCATAAATGGGCAGGAAAATTAGGAAGTCAAACCCTGATTGGAAGTTTGGTGATGAATTTTGTAGAGGGGTCGAAATCTTGAAACCAGGGGGTAATGAACAAATTAGATTTACCCAAAAACTAAGGTTTTCCAGTTAGGGCCTTCTGGTAATCCTTTGGTTCAAGTAACAACACTACAAAGAAACCCTTATAGCATAATATAACCTTGTCTTTCGAATTCTAGGCCTCCTCATTCCACTTATAAAGGTTCACTGAATGTGGCCATAATCCATTGAAGAAGAAAAAAAGTTCCTTTTCATAGTAGTGTTGAAGGAAGTCCTCTAGATTTGGTTGCGAAATATATACAGATGGACCATCCTTAGCTTTGTCCACCTTGAACAACCTAAGTGTTTCCTAGGCCTATTGAGATATTGATCCCAACTTGAGAACATCCTTGAAGGCAAGTGGCTTTGAATATGAATATTTCCCACCACCCCTAGCACCACCATTCAAACATGTAATAAGAGATATGGAGGCATCCTCCACAATTACATTATATTTGAGTACAATTCCATAATATTTGAGTAATAGGTTTGAAGAAATTGTTGTCAAAACTTTGCTCGAGATCGTAAATTTTGATAGAGGCTCCGTTAAGCAGGCCGTGAGGATGAGCGAAGGCATGACTTTTTTCATTTTCTGACCTGATAACATTTTATTGGTCGTCAACAAGGTAATAACTATAATTGCAATTTTCTAGTCCCTGCTTTGTTTTCCATGCTCTCAGCACAGGATCCGACCCATAGACCATCAAATTCTAGCCCCGTTATGTGAAGTATGGAAACCTAAAGCTCAAATTTATCATGCAGATGTGGGTGAATGAAGAGGGTTCGAATCATTTTCTTTCCATCGGGAATGCGATTACAAACATCCAATTTGGCATGGTGGATATATGATCACTTAAGTCAAGGAGGTTTCAAAAATTATCTTAAATGTTAGGCATTGTCTATGCATTTATATCATGGATGTAATATTTCATTAGAGAAATTTCGAAGTCTAAAATGGGCCTCAAAACAAAAATGTACAACCAGAATTAGCTTTATAAGAACCAATAGGATTCAAGATGATGACGTCAACCACGGTGGATGATTCAATATTTATGGAGTAAAATAGTAAAAATAATTTAAAATAAAAGAATTAAAAAAATATTTTTTCAACTCATATTTTCAATTATCTCCCTACAATTTTACTCAAATTTTTACTGGGAGCACTCATTGGATGTGAAATTCAATTTCTCATCCAATGGGTATCTATGTTGCATACTTTCGATGGAACCTATACATGAAAAACATGATTGCAATCACATTTTTCATGTATTTATCATTTTTCGTATAGCAGGGTCCATCGAAATTATGCGACATGGGGACTCATTAGATGATGAATTGAATTATGCATCCAAAAATTTATCCCACTCGAAATTTGAGTAAAAACATAGGGAGATAAGTTGGAAATAGAAGTTGAAATTTTCTTTTTTCCTTTTTTTCCTCTAATACTTGATGATGTCATCTAATCTTATTTTATTATTTCCACTATTAATTTATAATATTCCTTATAGGTCCATTTTAGACCTCAAAATTTCTCTAATGGATTGATTGTGTGCAAGGTTTCATCATCTTTTTGGAGTTTTTTTTTAACCTATACGATTTTTTTAGTTAAAAAGTTGGATATATTGAAGAAATGGTATCTCCAAATTTTTTCATATTAATTATATATAATGGTTTGCAATAATATATAAATAATTTATCATAATTTTATATTAATGGATATGCTCATAAAGCTAATGACTCTTCTATTATAATATTTTTTAATAAATCATTTTTTAAAATCGAAGTTTACTTTAATTTGATATTTTTCATCATTATAACTTAGATGTCTCAGTCTTATCGATTCTCCTCTAAATTTATGATTTTTTTTAGGCAGTGGTTATTTTTCTCAAAAAAAAAAAAAATCCTAATATCAAAGTTAACCCAATTTTAATCTCTCTCTTGCGAGGGTTTTTTAGATTATGCTTATATGATATGTCTTTGTCCATCAAAGTATTTATCAAAATGAATATTATTGTAGCTTTATGATGACATGGGAGAGGAAACTAATGGAGAGAGAACCCTTGTTTTTTTCATTTAGTGCTTTCAATGGTGCTTGAATTTGAACACAGTGAGTAACACCATTAAAAAAGACAAGGGTGGGGCTTTTACTTGTTATATTTGATGGTGGGAAATCTACCTATATGACAACCCCAAAGTTGTGCAAAGTAGATGTGTGTTATTTTTGAGATGGTGGTTGCAAGTTGTGATGGAAACTTAACTAAACTGTGAGGGGGGTGGAATTAGTTTAGTACATTCATGTAAATATAATTAGATTATTAGTCAATGGTTATCCGAACTATTAAATCAGAAGCATACACCTTCTGAACAATATATTTCATTTATAAACAGGATTTAACATGCAAATCACATCATAACAACTTTCATGACAACATAAAATAAGCGCACAAAATAATCACATGTGAACACCAAAAATAAGTGGAAACCCATAAAGGGAGAAATACGCGACTTTTTTGTTTTTGTGATGCAAAGGAAATATCTTATTATTTTATTACATTTTATTTTCTATAAGCTCCAACCTCCAGGAGGCTGCTACCTCAATTTCTTCTGCAAGCTTCAACTTGTGAGGAAGCTCCAATTCCCATCAATTTTCTGCAGGTGATAACCCACAGGAGGCTCCTACCGTAATAGGCTCCAACCTATTATTTATCAGGCTACAAATTGAAAGGAGACTACAATCCACTGATACATATAGGAAAAAATATTTTGGTTTACCTAGTTTATAACTTTGCATACCTTCATCTCTGTCTTTGCTTATTCTTCCCTACAAATCTGCTTCACATAAAATTTATATATATGCCATATAACTAATGAAAAATACCTCAATTAGCTCTCACATTCTCTAACTTTCTAACCATTTCAACCTCCCAACCTCACACTTTTTATAAACAAGCTTTGATGGTTGTTAGTATTCCAAACATGAATATGAAATGACAAGTCTTGTCTCTTTGCATTCCAAAGGTGTCTCTTCATTTCCAAACTATTTAAACTCTTGAATATTAAAGTACATAAAATAAATTTCAAAATATTCAAATAAAATGCATTAATATAAGCCTTTACATAATGTACAAATCAGCCTTCAAATCAACATTCAAATTTGCAACATAAAATTTTCCATTGCCTTTTCCTTGTTGTATACCTTTTCCTTTCCTTATACTTTTTCCTTGCACCAAAACAATTTCTTTAACATAGAAATATCTACAACATTATGAAACTAGTTTAACATATGTACCACAACACTACAACATATGTATATGCAAGCAAACTTTGCAACATAAAAATATATGCATCACATGTATTTCATGCCTTTGCCTTGAATTACATCAACTCAACAGGACATATCAAAGGCATCAACACAAACATCAATCCATGAACACAAATATACCTAAATGAAACACCATCTTCCAACTAGGTCATACCACTTCATACCTCTATTCTATCTTGTTGATCATACCTCCTCACACTTATTTCAAGCATCATAAGCATCACAAGCTCAACACAAACCCAACACTTTCACTAACAACACCTAGAATATACAATCAACCTTACAATACAATGTGTAAATAATAATCACATATGAAAGCATCAATATTACATATGCAAGAAAATCATTCAATCTCCAATGCCATATCTTTGTTCTCTTTATACTACCACTTCATCTCTTGTTTCTCATGTTGTCATCAAGCATACCAAGCATACCTTGTTTCTCATGTTGTTCCTTACAATCAATGAAAAAAATTCCAATAATATCCCCCTTTGGAATTGATGGAAATATTATGATCCTCCCCCTTTTGTCCTGAGAATCATCTTTCTTACCTTTTCTTACCTCTCAATTTGACCTTAATGACAAGTTGTATTTCCTTTTGACCATATGAGCAATGCTTTAGTACTGAGGAATTAAAAATTATATTCATTGAGGATCTCATGAACTGTAAAACATACCATAAACTCCATTACATCATAAGTAAACTACAAGGAAAATACCTTCTAGTGGAGGTTTTTGCAAAAAACCCTAAAAAAATAGCCCAAAAATATGTATGTAGCAGAGGTCACTAGCGAAGGTGGGTGAGCGGATGTTTTTTATGGTGTGTCTACAATATACAAACACATTGTTACTTTACTATCCATATAAGCATTGATGTCTAATAGAACATGGTGCACTATGGCAGATTTATTTTCATCAAATAAAAATAAAAATAAAAATGGTGCATTAAATAACAAAGAGCATCGGTGCGTATGCTACTTGATAGAACTAGAAAAGGGTTAAGTTTACAAAAAATATCGGTCATAAAATTCATTTTTCCCAGTCTTGTGCTATACCATGACAATGACCCGGTGTGTGCATAGTATACCACACATCGGTGCTTGAATACTAGATAGCACCAAAAAAAGGTTAAATTTTAAAAATTGTTGCTATTATACACCCGTAGCGTAGGTGTTGTAACAGGCCTGGTAAAAATCCATGTAAAACAATATATAAGACCACGGTTGATGGGACACGTATTCCAAACTGAATAGTGGGAAAAAAATCCTAGCGGTTGTTCATTTCGATTATTATGGCTAAAGGAAATTGGAAAAGGCTTTGGAAAGGCATGAGGCATTAATTGGAATTTTATTTATGAAAATAATGGAAATTAGGAGAAAAGGAAGGTGAAATGTAGTAGGATGCATGTGAGGAGGAAAATGAAGGAAAATAATGGAAAATGAAGAAATTATAGGCCTCATTAATAAAAAGGATTCTAAGGAGCAGTGGGTAATATTTTGTCCAGTGTAGTTTTTGAGCTCTCATTATTCTCTCTCTCTCTCTCTTTCATACTCTTTGATACTTAGAGTTTTCTTGGAGCACTCTTGGAGAGTGTGTATACTTGGTGCTATGGAGCAAGAAGGAAAAGGAAGAGCATGAAAGCACAAGAGGACATCAGGATCAAAATCTACAACAAGTTTTGATTGCAGGTACTGAGTTGCATATATCTTTTCCTCACTAATTTTGGCATGCATGTGGATTTTCCTAGCCTTTCCATATCCTATATATCCATGGTGTTGTAGGTTTATTTCCATTGACTTTTTTTTGGTTGGTTCTCATGAATCCTTTATATATTTGGTTGATTTATTAGTTCCTGGAAGCCTTGGTTGGAAAAACGCTCTAGAAGCCCGGTGGACAATTGTGGGTTGAGTTACTAGTCCTGGAAGCCTTGGTTGGAAAGACGCTCTTGAAGGCCTAGGTGGGTTGAATTACTAGTCCTGGAATCCATGGTTGGAAAAATGATCTGGAAGCCCTGTAACAGTTGGGGTTGAGTTATTAGTCCTGGAAGCCATGGTTGGAACAAACACTTTGGAGCCTTGGAACAACTTGGATAAATACCAATCTGTGGTAGTTGTGATGTTTGACTGTAAGGTGGAATCAATGGTTGAGGGTTGAGGTGGTTTTTCCTTTGGAATCCCTAGATTGATTTTGATTGATGTGTTTTATGAGATCCAACATTCATGCTTGGAATATGGCACGGGGGTGATTAGCTGAAGTGAGACTTGGCTCAACCAATCTATGGTCGGGTGGATCGTGGAAGTCCCATCTCTAGTTTTATTTTACATTCAGTAATGAAGATATCATTCCTTTTGTATTTTGTATGCAAATATATTGGTTATTATGTGGATTCTATTTTTGTTGTAACCATGGTATTTTTGTTGTTATTTTGTTTTTTATAAGCATGTATTCTATCAGTGATGATGTATGGCCTTATCCATGTTTTTACTCATAAATGAATGCACAATGTATCTATGCTCAAATATATTGTATTGCAGCTAATGATGTAAGGGTGAAATGCTTCTTAGTTTTTCTCAGATAAGTAAGAGACCCTTATGCTTAATTTTTTTTTTACACCTATATATTCAAAGTTTGTGACATGTTTGAAAGAATGCCGGTCATGGCTAGGAGGGGTCCAGATGAGTTCTTTTTGATGTGATTTGTTTAGTATCATTGTTCCAATGTTATTTATCATCCCCTAAGTTTTCATGAAGTTTTGGGTAATGACCTGGGCTCTAGGCCTAAAAGGGTGGCTCAAATCCCAGAGTTTCAAGCGCAAAACTGAGTAATTGGGGCCCTAGATGCATGCTTTTTGTGTTGTGCCTGAGGCTATAGCCTCCCAGCTGCTACCTTGTTGTGTTATGACTACGGCTAAAGCTCAAAATGGTTAAAAAGTCAGTCCAACCTAGGGGTAAGAGGCCTGAAGGGTTGGGATACCTTTTGGGGATATTTTTTATGTTGTGTAAGTTTTGTTTTTCATGTTTCCATCGGTTCCACTTCCTCAAGGTAATATAGAAGGTTGAATCTTGTATTAGTAGCCTCTCATCACATGTTTACCCCAGTTGAATGGTTATTTGGGTAGATGTGGGAATAGGGTGTTACAGAGTGGTATCACAGCATGGTTCAACCCTTGGACTAGATGGGCGGTGTGTTGGTCATGATTTTGTTGATTTCTTATGTGTCTCCTATGCCTATGGTGTATGTGTTGTGTTTGCCATGGTGACAGTGTTGTTGCCATGGGAGGACTTATGGTGTTGTTGTAAACATGTGGTCATGTGTGTTATAGGTCATTTTGGGCATCATCCCTAAGACCAGTATGAACAAGGTCTAGCATCCCTTAATTCAATACAAACAGAGTTTATCATCCCCTAATTCAATTGCTACATGCCCTATAGAATTCATTCCGCTGATGGATTTAATGAATGAGAGTTTCAATGTTTTAAGTATAGTTAAAATGACCCATTGATTCATCAACACTCCTCTGAATGGGGCTAAGTGCGTTGCAAAGAATTTGTTGTGAGGAATTCTAATCTACGGATAAACTAGTCTTCCCTGAGTGTGGTGTTCCTTCACTCAAAACAATAGAAGAATGGTAAATGTTATTTTCTCTAAAATAGATAAAAATATAGAAAGGATAAATACCTACTTGTCATCCTTCGCTCTCGTTCCTCTTCTATTGTTGGTCCCATCACTCTTGATCTAGATAAAACCTGCTTGATTAATACCTACAATCAAAGACAGAAGACAACAAACAACATACAGATAAACATTATATATACCTTAACCAAATTGAACCAATCAAATTTGAGAGTACATTCACAAGATATAAGTTCATATATGAGAGAAAGAACATATATCTTTATTGAAATAATAGGAGGAGTATATTACAACCAGTGGATCAGTTCATCATCAACCTACTGCAACTTCATTTTTTCCTCATCACACCAAGCATCAATCCAGCAACATCATAGTACTTAAGCTCTCAGGAATTGAGAATCCAACAGCATAACACTACACAAATTTATTCCTCCCTTGCATTTAGATGAGTGCTCAATTTAAAGGGAAATTGTAGGTATTTTCTCAATAAATTATATTGAATGGATTTCTAATAATAGATGGGACATGTTTCCTGGTTCAATGGTGATGTATGAACATATGTATTTGATGTATGAAACCTATGAGCTCTTCTAGAAGGCACTGGACATGGATATTCCCAAAATAATGATGATTTCACTCCCAGGAGACCAACGCACCCTTAAGTGTCGGGAAGTGCTTTGCAGAGAACCCTTGCATGGGGGTAAGTGATTTGCAATGCACTTAGGCCCATTTATGGGAGCGTTGATGAGTCAATGGGTCATTTTAACTATACTTCAAACATTGAAACTCTCATTAATTAAATCCATTTGTGGAATGACTTCTCTATGGAATGTAGCAACTGAATTAGGGATGATAGACCTTGTTTTTATTGAATTAGAGGATGATAGACCTTGTTCATACTGGTATTAGGGATGATGTCAAAATTGACCTATAACAGCTGCTCCCTAAAGCATGAAGTCAAAATAATCATAATATTTGGATGAGATGCTTTACGGTGTGATGAGTAGGATATGAAGCAGATGGTGACCTGCATCAATTTTCAATACATTACATCTTGATATATTGTACATCTTAGACATGAATTGTTGAGGGAGGCATACCCATGATCAGCACATAAAATATCATAACACGTACATAAATCAAAAATTCGTCTACAAATATAGACATGCCTATAGATAGAGGCCCATGATAGGATGACCATCTGTATGTAAAGCCATCATACGAACGATGTGGTACAATTCCTGAAATTGCAACCCAGATGGATGAAAATAGATCCAAGATCTTCTATCTCGTTTACTCGATCGTTCAAGTACAAGTCTAACCATGCGAATATGTGATCTGAAGTCAAACATGGGAATACGTCGTCTGATTACCAGCCAATGATGTAAGTCGTTAAAAGATGCGAGAGAAACTATTGTTGATGTTAATGGTTCTCAAGGTACTATATTACAATTTGCAAGGTGTGAATAGAGAATTTGATGTCAAAGGTCTGTGATGTCAACCTATTTTTGGAAGTAAGAAACCCGTCGTTGATGTAAGCAAGTTCCAAGGCACTAGAAAGATGTTTCTAAGTCAAATTCCTGGATGATGATATGATTTCTAAAAGAAGAAAATTGTCGCAGATATGACATGAAATGAGATTAATGATTTTGGAGACAAAATGTGACTCGATGAATCAATGTTCAAGGATGGTGTAATATTCCAAATTAGGAACAACTACACTATTGGGAATATCTCAAGATATTACCAATGTGGAGATCAACAATACATAAAAATGAGCTGGAAAATAGCAGTGAATGCATTAATACAAGAACTTCAAAAGATCCAAATAACCATTACATTAGATTATAGAAGCAACAATGTATACAAGATCTTTGAGGAAATGATCTCTTAAGCTAGGCAATACAACCTCAATGAAACATATACATGATAAATGAAGAAATACTGCTATACAAAAGAAGCCCTGGCTATGACTGCACAATCCATGAAGTAGAACTACTGCAAAATAGTTTCAATACACAAATATGACAATATTCAGCTCAAATAAAGAGGGGGGAGCATATCTCAACCCCTAGAAACTACAATACACAATCCTTAAAAGGATTGGATGAAATATACACAAAATGGCAATTCTGCAGAAATGTTAGAGTTGCTGGGCAGCAGCTGCAACTCAGAAAATAGAAATGGATGGAGATAGTTGATGATGCTGCAAATGATGGCTGAATCTCATCCAAATGATCTCTCAAGTGAAATTCTGAACCAATCGTTGAAGATCTCACCCTCCAAAATAGTGGAGCAAGTCCCCACTGCAATGGCAATCAGAAATAACGCAGTCTAGAGAAGGGACTGTGCCTATGGGTGAAGGTAAGTGCTTGGCCTGATGCCAATGATTTGCAATATGCTCAAGAATATCCCTCACTAACCTCCTAGAGGAATAGAAGCTCCCTCCTATGAAAGATGAACCAAGGAAATGGTGTTGTGGAGTCTCCACTGCAACACCCTGCAACACAAAGTTATACTTCTTCAGGAGTAACATTGTGACTGAAAGAGGTGGCTTTGGCCCTGAGCCAAGAATTGTGGAGCATGAAGAACAATCCCTCAAGAGGCCTCTCAAGAAGGTGAAGAAATCCTAAATATTAATTCCCCCGACAATTCTTGCTAAACAATAGAAGAATGCACAATGTTTGAATAGACAATGAAATCAATAATCCAATTCATGAATAACAATGGTTGCCTTGCCCTCCTTTTAAGCAAGTGAAAGATCTCTCTCCATGGGTCCCACTCATTAGGGTTTCCTCCACCAAATATCCTCTTCCTCATTCACACTGCACTGTCTTCTAAAGTTATCCACTCCTCCTATGGCAGTGCTATTGACTTGGTCAAACCTGACCTTGTCTTCATGCATTTGCCCCTTTTCACACTTGAGGGTGCAAAATAAAGCTAATCTGCTGATCCCTTTCACATTATGAGAGATTTTATTCATGTCTTCAATAAGAATGGGTTCCCTTACCCATTTATTAAGTTGCTAGGTGATAAAAACAAAACTTTAATATTCCATTTAGCTGTGTGCTAAAATGGGAATATTACAGTCCTCCCCTCCCAAATGTTGCTTGTTCTCAAGCAACTGCAAGGATGGAACTGAAAAATATCCACCCAAGGCATGGAGTCTGAAATATGTTGAGGAGCATTTCCCCCATGTGGATCCTCCATTCCCCAAGCAATCATCCATACAAAGTGAGTTACCTCCCAACATGGGAACTCCTGAAAATCATCTTCCACCTTTGGCTCCTGCAATATAGGTGGGCTGAGAATTTGATCTTGGTAGAAAAAATAGCTTACCTCGTGATGTCCTAATATCCACTTAGGATAATTTTGGAACAAGGTCTCCTACAAGCTGCGAAACTAGTCCATTTTGAATATTTTTGATTAGATTTAGTCTAGCACAGGGGTTTTGGGGTAGGTCAAAGCCCCCAACACATTATAATGGGTAAAAGGGTAAACCAGGGGTCCGAAAACCAGGGTTTGCGGACCATAGGAAAGTGTAGGCTACATTGCTATAAATATAGGGACATTTTGTATTGTAAAGGAAAAAGAATGATAAGCTATTGATACGATTTGTGGTTTAAGCTATCTGTTTGGGTTTTTGGGGAAAGGAGTCCTGCTAGCTGTGTGCGCGGAGATCCAAGTCCAGCTATGTGCGGACCTTGCTTCTGTGTGCACAGGTTGGGAAGGGAATTGCAAGGAAGAATTTATGAATGAATGAATAAGAAATATTGATAGAGAACTGAATCTGTGAGTACTCTTGTGAAAATTATTGGTAATTGTTGAATTATGCATTTTCTATATTTAAGTTGCGAAGATCTGCGTAAGTGTGTTTTTAGATATGGATATTTTCTATTATGTTTATGTATTGTTATGTTACTGTCATAAAAGCATATAATTATAGATCTAGTGCACGTGGATGTGAACTGAGACCTAATTAACCCTGCACAGAAAAAGGTAATTTGGGAATTACAGGACCTAGCACAGCTTGCTTGCCTTACCCATCCTTTCTCAGGGTGTGGAAACCTGTTTCTAGCACCCACCCATGCTACTTCAGGTGAGACCGTGACCTACGCAAGTAGGTCACTACCGAAAGGGCCAGTAGTATAGGGGTTTGTTGGAAAAGCTTGCACATTGAACCTGGGTTAGGAACCCTCAAGCCAACAAATGGTTCTGTTGCTGGGACCCTAGAAGTCGGAGAAAGGGATCAGGTACTGACAAGCGAATACTGGAGAAGGGAACCTACAACGGGCCCCTAGGAAACCATGGTAGTACACTTGAAATTACCTACCTTCAGAGGCACATCCGATGAAGACATGGAGTTGTTTTTGTTTGTGGCAGAGTCGGTATGGGTTGCGCAGGGCGTGGTAAGCGATACTATGAAAAAAGTGCAGTTATCATTAGACTTTGATGGAAGATCTTTGGACTAGTATACGGGGTACATTTCGCAAAATATGGTCGCAACTATAGAGAACATTAAATACTCCCTGAAACAAAAGTTTTAGAAACCTAAATCCTACCCTCAGGTTGTAGCAAAACTAAAATATTTCAAGCATGGAGCAACCGAGTCTGTATGGGAAGCAGATCAACACCTAAAAAAAGATATCAGAGAAGGAGAATTTTAGTACGATGACAGATAGCTTACGGAATGGTTCATCACCATGCTAATCCATCACCTACGCATACCTATGGGTCACTAGACTTTTGAATCACAAGATAAAGCCTTGGAAGCTACCATGAAACTAGAAGATACGCCTATGAAGGATGTTGCGTTGGAGGTACAGTAGATCCAGGTACAGCTTGGGGCTATGCACTAGGAAATTTAGAATCTATAATGGGAGAAAAGCAGAGAGGCTGGCATGGAACTAGGTCACACGACAGGCCACCTGCGAATACAAGAACATAGTACAGGCCACCCGGGATCAGGGGCATGTAGTCCATAATAGTGGAGCTCAAGGGGAACTACGTTTTGGTACAGAGAGAGCTGCGTAGATGGGTTGCGTAATACCAACGGAAGCACCAACGTTTTCGAACCAAAGCAACATTGGTGTCAGTTTTGTCGATCAGTTGGCCATGGGGAGTAGGACTTCCGAATCCATAATGAAGTAATGGAATGGGGAAAATCACTGGAAGACCCCGCCTCCCCAAAAACCCTCTCAGGCGGGGGTGACTCCCCCTCTGGAAGACGGGACGGGAGCCGAAGTGGAAGCACAGGTTGGGGTTGGGGCTAGTCGATCTGCTATAAATGTGGTGGCACGGGACATTTTGTGAAGGATTTCCCAAACCCCTCACGACAATCCTGTAGGTATTGCAGATAGTTGGGCCATACGCTGGAAGATTGTCGAGCCCTAAAAGCAAAGATACAGGAAAAGAAGCTCCCGTCTACGCATAAGGTGCGAAGGGTCCATACCAAGTTAAGGGGTAAGGACCCAAAGGTAAATGTCGTAACGCGCAGTGGATTGGTGACTAGGGGAGCTAAGGAGGAGGACGAAATGGATGCACTGATCCGCAGGGCAGTTAGCAACCAAGAAGGACTAGACCTTGACATAGCAAGGGAAACGTTTATGGAAGCTCGAAAGGACTTCCTCGAGACTAAAGTTTCGCCATCTGCGCACCTGGGGGATGAGGAGGTAGCGGAGGAGGTTCAACCCTTCCTACAGGCATGCATAAGGCTGCTGCGCAACCCCCAGGTAGTACGAAATCTATAGGCTGTACTAGAGAGTTGCGCAACACACACTGCCCTGTCACCCTACATTAAGGATGTGCATAAGTTATACAAATATCAAAGACGAACTGGTAGGGAAATGCGGCTAACAATATAGATCGACAACTATGAGATGGATCAAGTTATCTTAGACCTCGGATTGGACGCCAATATACTACCTAAGCATACTTGGCAACGCATGGGGGAACCCAAGTTGGAAAGATCCACCATCCAGCTTCGAATGGCCAATTACAAAAAAATAGTACCTCTGGGGAGGCTCTCTGGGATTCTCGTGGATATCGCAGGGGTACGCGTCTAGGTTGACTTCGAAGTCATTGAAATCGCCGGAGATGCAGACCCCTACCCTGCACTATTGGGGTTGGATTGGGCCATCAACCTGGGCGGTATCATTAACCAAAAAAAACGAAGCATGGTATTTGAAAATAATGGCACACGGGTTGTTGTGCCATTAGACCCTACAGAAGGAAAACGTTATACAAAACCTATACAGGGAGATGGGGATTATATCTATAAGTTGACAATGCAAAATAGGGACAACCCAAACTAGGACGTAGTATTGTGCTACGAGGGGGATGTTGAGGATCCCAGTAAGGAACTAGAAACTTGGCAGACCCGGTTAGGTGAGGCCTCTACACTGCGTTGTCTTCATATCACAATGGTCCCACACGAAAGGGCTGGAGTTAAGCCAAGCCTGAGAAACTATGGAAAAACCACCCAGGGCAAAGATCAGGTTGACCCACGACTAAGCAGCAGGTTCCCTAAGACACCTGTAGGTTCAGCAGGAAGCAGCCCCACGCATCAGGCCACCTCTACGACAACAACAGAGCTAAGGGTTAGGCAGTATGTTCCGACACTAGTAGAAAAAATGATAAAATTTCTTGGTCTTGGGCCGAGAGCTACCTAGGAGGCAAGCCTATGTTGGGGGAAGACAGGCAGCTGTCACAACTAGGTAACCTTAGCGTGACCAGTATGCCAAAATCTCCGAGGATGCGAAAACTAGCCGTTGGAACTATACCTACTAGTAAAAAGCAGAAGTTACCATTAAGAGAAGCAACTTCCATGCCTTTGGTAGGACAATTTATGGGAAATTTTTACCGTTCCTTGGGAAACCTGCCTCGAGTAAAATATTCCTCTCCATCCTACGACTAGAAGTGCTTAAAAGAGGGCAGGATAGTCCAGTTAGTGGTATTGTCTCATTTATACAACTGGCCTGCTTCAAGTGTCTTGTGGAAGAATTTGAGAAACAAGCTTATTCATAACCGCAACATCCCTCTCATGTCTGGTCAACTGGCTTTGTCAGATAGTGGTCACCCATAGCCAGGATTCATTTTTCGCGCCAGGATGCCAGCTACAACCCCTGCAGAAACCTCCGCCCCGACTGAGACTGAGGTTGAAGAAGTTATAGAGGATGAGCCCGAGTTAGAAGAAGTCCCTCCCTTGATGGTCACAAGGAAAGGCAAGGAGAAAGCACAAATATCGGGGAAAATCCCAAAAGCAGCAAGAAGGCCTCGAAGCTCCCCAAGACGTGCCAAGTCCCAGCCCTAAGAACAAGATGACTAGGAGGGTGCTCTGCCGGCTAACCCGGTCAATTGGTTACCCCCCTTTGTTCGACCACGAAGGCATTCTACATGAATGCCAAAATTCTTGGATGGCTTGGTGACATACCCGCAAATCTCGCTGACCCCAGGAGAGGTCCCCATCCTCAGTGATCCCTGCGGACGCCTCCATGAGGTCAAGTTCGATGACCACGATCTGGCGGACCATGACACCCTCCCGGAATTGGCCCCTACATTATACTTTGAGACAATCCATAAGGATGATGGAATCACGGTAGTACCTCAGCACTGGGTATGCAGCTTGGTAGGGTCCAGACTCCTCAATCTGTTTCGAATGCCCCACTTTGGCCATTACAACATCAAAGATCAATTGGCTTGCTAGTTACTCACCCTCATTCATGATGGCTACTTATGGATTCGTGAGAGGGTCCCTATTGATGCTGCATTGATCCACAAGATTATAGGCCTCCCGATGCAAGGGCCACACCCGCTGGCGCAGGTCGAGAAGAAGTATAAAGTCACTACCACTGCGTTTTTCCGGGTGACTTATGTGGTACAAAGAAATTAGCGGGGGTTTGTGATCCAAACCATCAACGACCCTACTATGCAAATGGGTACTCAACTTTTAGCCTGCAAACTAATGAGGAGGTGACAGGTTGCGACTGTCCCTGCCTATGTAATCCAGCTAGCTGGATAGTGCGCGAAGGGTGTTTTTTTCAATTGGGCTCATACTTGTGCGAGGAATTTTTAGCTAATGTCCGTGAATCTTAGGAGCATGGGACATCTTTCTTCTATTTGTGGTTATTATTCCTAATAGCACTAGTCACCTGGGACAAACTTGAGGAGTCAGTCATTCTGGAGCTCCCTGATGGGATGTACGAAGGCGCTCGATATGCTCACTTATGGGACTCTAAGGATAAGCAGCTCATCGAGGATAACAAGGTCTTTTGGATCCTTTTCCAAAGCAGTGTTGCAGCTAACATCAAATCTCGACCTCGGTAATCACCCACCATATATGACAAATACAAGCATGTTTACGCTTTCCAAATTACCATGCACCATGTCCGGATTCGCAGCCTCACCAATAATACTTGGACGAAACTCCCTTATATGGTAGCCGATGAATAAATTGACCTACTGATCTTGCTTTGGCCCCCTACCTAGAAAAAAGGCCTCACCAACACTCCTAGGGAGACTGCAGTGTCCCACCAACCTACATCAGTTACAACCAAGCCCAGGGGTAACCCGCCGCAGTCGCCTACTATGGCTCCGACCCAGGTAGGCTCCGACATAGCTACCACCCCTCCCCCAGGCACTAAGATGACAGGGGAATCGGCCTCAGGACCTGAAAGAAACATCACGCCCACCCTGCATAGTACGATGCGACAGTCACGCTAATGGACGATGACCTGGAGTAGATCGCAGATGTAGTTACCATGGCCACGGAGGATAAAAGGGCACTTGTCGCAGGCCAGTAGCAGGTCGGGGTCGAATCTCTCCAGACCGAACTCCGCGCTCTCTAGTTCAAGATTGATAAACCCCAAACTAGTTGAGGCCAGACAAAACCCTTGTCAGTTGATAGTAGTTTGGCACCACTCGGGGAGGCCAGCCATCTCTGGGGCATCCCTAGCAGTGCCTTGGTAGGAACGCAGCCCCAGGTAGCCATATGAATTCAACTGGACTTGGCTAAGCTGCCCCACACAACCTTAGAAAGCCTCAATCTTGCTATCTTCCAAGAGCTTTGTCACCGCACTTAGTATGCAACCCAACAACTTAATACAACCGAGCACACCATTGTGCAGTAGGCTGCTGACTTGATCCAGGCCGTGTCACAACAGGCGGAGATTGAGACTGTGATCCACCAGCTCTGTATGGAGGTTACAGAGGAATTCCCCGTTGAGGCTACATCTCAGGATAAGGTGGAAAAATTGGTCGTTGCCCTCAAAGCCTCTCAGATGGAAATGCACACCGTTAGGACAGTGCTGGTACAACAGATTTTGGACTTACATGCCAGATTACAGCCCGACACACCCCCGAAAGTCCGTTCCCAATGTACTGCCCTAATCATATATGCAACAACTACAATTACGTGGAAAATTTCTCAAGGTACCAAGCTGCTGGAGTCAACCATACAGCTCTGGACCCTGGTCCAGCGCGATCCAGTCCTCCAACAAATCAATCAGGACTTACAACAAAAAGAAGAAGTCGTCAACTAGATCAATGCTACGTTGCCTACCATGGTGCCTGCCCAGCGCTTGGCACGATTAAAAACCAATAATGACCTCCAGGACGAGATTGAGAAACTTCGACATAAACAACACATCATGGCTGAACGTCTAAAGACCTGGACTGCCACAACCCTCCGATTATCACAAGACATTGATGGTGCAACCAAGCAACTTAATCAGCTTCTTGAAAGCATTACCACGGCCATTGAAGATCCGCCCTCCCAGAAGCTATTCGATCTTGCACAAAATGATGCTGCCCAAAGTCAGGATATACTCTCTTGGCTCAGTAGTTCTCTTGATACCTTGCATGCACAAATCGAGGCCACACCACCACAGTGAATCGGGACGAGTCACAAGATTGTGTTGGGGGACTATTGGAATAGGGTTTGTTACAAGCTGCGAAATTGGTCCATTTTGAATATTTTTGATTAGATTTAGTCTAGCGTAGGGGCTTTGGAGGGAGTCAATGCCCCGAATGCATTGTAATGGGTAAAAGGGTAAACCAGGTGTTACACCATTTTTTTGTCATCTAACCTATTCGTTAGATGGACCCAAGTACACCATGTAAGACCAATTTTACTCTAAGTAAAATTGCCTTCACTATGTTAAATAACTTAATAAACCACATTTATTAGGTTGTTTATGGTCCAAACAGGAAACCCCAAAAGGAAATATTAAACAAACCTATATTTATTTGATTTTCCTCATGGAATAATTAATTAAACCATAATTTAATTATTATTCCCAGTCATGTTTAACCCAAAAACAAAGAAATTAATTAGATAAACCTTATTTATCTTATTATTTTCTAGGAATAATTATTTAAATCTTATTTAGATAATATTCCTTGTTAAATATGACCAAATCACCCACAAATAATTAAATAAATCATTATTTATTTAATTATCTTTCAACCACTTCCTTAAATAATTAAATAAACCATTATTTATTTGATTATCTTCTAACCGCTTCCTTAAGAAGATAAATAAATCATTTATTTATTTATTTTTGACAAATTAAGGGATTTGACCCAAGTCAAATACCTTTTCCCTCCAACAAATATAATAAAATATTCCATAAAAAGTGGATCTAGATCTGGTTAACCCATGCACCAAGATCTAGAATGACCCAATATTTGTTATAAATAGGAGGGTTTTTCCTACCATTCTTCACCTTTTGTTGCCTATTAGATCACTCTAGATCTATACACTTGGTCCCATTTTTCCATCATTTGCTGTGTGAGCTCCCATTGAGCTCTATTCTTTGCATTGGGTTTTCTACACCAACAAGAGAGAGAAATCTTAGATCTGAAGTGCCGAGGACTTCCAAGAACCCATCCCACTGAGGAGAATTGGATACGCCTTCTTGTTTTCCTCCCAGGTGCCCAATTAATATAAAAATTCTTTCAAAAATTGTTCTTGTCTTGTCTATTGGTATATGGAGCAAACCCTTGTTTTTACTGCTTAATGTCTTTCCATGCATAGATCTGGTGTTTTGCAGCTCTTTTCTTGTTTAACTGACCTCAGATCTGAAGATATTGGTAGCCACTTTTGTTGTTAGGGCTATTAGTTATGCGTAGCTAAAGTGGTCCTTTTTCGTACACTTCGACAAAGGATTCATACTAACAAATGGCGACTCCACACGGGTTTTAAATTATGACCGCTGTCGTTTTTCATATTCCTGCATATCCAGCTACTTCAGAACCTAGGGTTTCTTTTCAGCTGTTTATTTTTCCTATTTTTATGTTGTTTTTCTCACATAAAACCCTAAAACATTAAAATTTCTAACTTCCGTGTGTTTCTAGCCCTATTGCGCAGGTAAGCGACATCAGCCGAAACTGAGACGACAACTTTTCCGAAAATCTGCCGCCGAGACAACCAGAATGGGAAGTCGCACTTTTCGGCCCAAAAACTGCGACCTGGACCTCCAGGTCGCACTTTTCAGCCTCTTTTCTGCGACCTGCACTGAAAACAGGTCAGAAACTGCGACCTGCCAAATTTTCAGTGGTTTTTCTGCAATTTTTCTGGGTTTTGCTGAAGCTTCTGTTAGGGTTTTCCAGCCTCTGTCTCAGCCCGCTTTGACCTAGTTCTGATCTGTTTTTACTCATCTAACTGGGAACCTAGCCCCTAGGGCTTCAATACCCTCCACTTTTTGTGGAAGATTTTTAGCTGTTTCAGTCGTCTGTTTTTCAAAGTTTCAGCCTTCCCTTTTCCAGATTTGATACCTCCTTTTCAGATCCCTTTAAAGCAGCCTTTCTTCCTTTCAAATCACCTCTTGTCGTTTTTTTTTGGACCTCTCTTTAGGACCTCCTCCCTGTCCTTTCTGTTGTTTGCTGATTTCCTCCCTTTTTCCAGTCACCTTGCCTCTGTCTCTTGGCTGTGATCTGCACCTCTTTTCAGCAGCTTTATCCTTTAGATCCCTGTCCCTTTTGACCTTAGATCTATTGGCCTCTTTTCAGTGTGTTTTGACTAGATTTTTTCCCTTTTCTAGACTAGTTTTGAGGGACTCGCCTCCTTGGGTTGGATATATGCAATAGTAGCTGTTGATTTTATGTTATTTCAGCATTCTATACTATTCTATGTAGATTTATTTCCAGTTACGCAACACACTTTTTTCTTTCTCTCAAAACGAAAAGGGTTTTAAAAATTAAAATTAACGCACACCACACATTGACCCTAAGTGAAGAAGCGCCTGGTTAACACCGCCTGGCAAAGACTTTAAAATTAATTGACACTGCACCTATCTGCCCTTGTTTCGACTTGATTTTTCACCTCCTTGCCCTTGTGGTCGTTCTTCTTCCCCTTGTGCCGTGTTTGTGTTGTCATCATTGCGCCCCCCAGGCGCACTTCCCGGAGACTTCGCCTTCTCACCTCGCCTCTGGCCGATCGACTGCTTCCATTCCTGGGCTGCTGAGCTGGGCTCGAGTCCGAGACCACCTCTTTCACCATTGGGTTCTCTTTTACTCGGTTCTGGTTCTCCCCCGTCACCTTCACTATGTCTGCTCAGTGGCCTAATGCTTGCACTCGGCCCTAATGCCGAAACCACTACTAGCCAGAATCGCCTACGTGAACTACCTCGGCTTCACCCGTGCTCCCCTTCTTGGCAGGCCTCAGCCTCCCCGATTTGGACCGGTTGATAAACGACCCTATACACCATGATGCTAGTTGGCCTGCTATGCCGACAAAGCTCCCTTCCGACATCCCAAAGTTTGAAGGCCGTGCTGGAGAAGATCCTTCCAATCATGTTCGATCTTTCCACATGTGGTGTTCATCTACCTCCATTACCGATGACTATGTTCGTCTTAGATTGTTCCAACGCACGCTTACAGGCGAAGCTTCTAAGTGGTATGTTGATCAGCCCACTTCCTCCCATACCACCTTTGCAACTCTTGCCCGAGCTTTTTTATCTTACTTCCAGCTTCCCCTTCGTTATGACACTGGTATCGAACTTTTGACTTCTTTCCGTCAATCATCTGCAACCCGCCTATACGATCATGTCCAGGAATGGCGGAGAAGAAAGAGCCTATGTCAATCTCCTACCTTCAAAGACCGTGTCTACATGGACTGGTTCCTTAGATCTCTCTTGTCCCCTATCGGGAAAGATGTCGCATCACATTTTCCTCAAACCGAAGAAGATGCCCTCCAAATGGCGTTAAAATATGACCTGATCTACGCTCAGACAGGTTATGATCATACTGTCCTACCTGATCTCCCCAGACCCGGTGATGCCCATACATTGGGGGCACCTCATGCCGCCGACAGTATCATTGGATATATCTCTCATCCATCCGCTCAACCTCTCATGAGCTATGGTTTTCCTGGGGGAGGGGGCACCACTTCCTGCACTTCTCCCCCTCCCGGTAGCACGCATCTAGGATACGGCATGCCTCATCCTTTTGCCCAACCTCCTGCTTACCTCAATGTTTCCCAACCTAACCATTACCCTTATCCGCATCCTGGTGCGCCAGCTCCTCCAGCATATGCGCTTTCGCCTCCCTTTCCTTCTCAACCCCTGCAACAGCAGTCACCGCCCCCTCAAGAGTAGGTGGATGCACAACATGGATTCATGGCTACCCAACCACCTGATGGACAAGTGGCCCCTCAACCTTCCCCTTCTGGTTCCTCCAATTACCAGATCCTCATGATGAACTCTGATCCACCTCTAACCGTCGACCTTAACCTTCAAACTCGGACCCATCAGTACCCCAAGCCTCCCGCTCCGTCTATCCCCGAGTCACCTTTTGCAGGTTCTACAGAGCCTCTTTCAACAACCAATGGTCCCTTACATATCCCTCAACCAAAAGTTGAGGTTCATACCAAGATTCCTAAAGGACCATTACGCCGAAATGCTGCTTCTGGTCGAGCTGCTCATTCGTATAGCATAGTAGATGATTTGGCGCAATCTCCTGCTGCCATTTCCACATTGGAACTCCTCCAATCGTGCCCTTCCCAAAAGAAGGCTCTGCTATCTGCCATGGGCGCTGTAGATCCTGCCGATGACCAAATGATTGTTTTCGACGCCCATCAATCAGAACATCCTCCTCTTCCTGCTTTCGTAGCCTTCCAAATCCCAGTCAAAATCCGGAACGCTAACGTTTCTCGGTGTATAATTGATGAGGGGGCATCCACCTGTGTGATGTCCGCTTCGGTTTGGAAGCAACTCGGATCTCCTGAATTAGCCCCTTCCACAATCACCCTTAGAGCGTGGGATGGCCACGCCTCCCAACCCATTGGCCTCTTCCGTAATTGTCCTATCACCCTTGCCGGTAAGACTGTTTGTGTTGACGTCGAAGTCATCGACGCCCCGCTAGACTACAACATTCTATTGAGGCGAAGCTACACCTATGCTATGTCTGCTATCCCATCCGCGGTTTTCCGCAAGATGTCTTTCCCCCATAATGGAAAGATAGTCACCATTGACCAGTTGACATATCATGATCCAAAATCTCAGGCCTCACCTGAGACGACCATCTCTTCTGTAGCCAACAAGCAAACCGTCGATTCCTTGACCAGTGTCTCTCCTGGTGTTTACAAAGACTCCTCTTTGCTTGGAACCTTCCATGGTCTTCCTCCTCCTCCTATCTCTGACCCCAACTCATCGAATGTTTGCATGATGCAATCGTATCGGGCTGCTCTCAAGCAACCTGCTTCAGCTAGTCAGCAAGCTTTCCCTCCGCAACCTGCTCCTAGCCCTTCACCGGAAGTTGGTAGTCATGAGCCTCTTTATCCTCCTGGCACGGTTCCTCCAATCCTTAGCCCTTTAGGAGCCGTCCCACTTGGCCATTACCCCTCTGGTCAGATACCGTTCCTAGCTCCCCCACCAGGAGTGTACACAGTATCGGTCATGGCCACCCTCTCTCTTCCGAACTTGACCCTTGGGATTCTCGTCTGGTACCACGATCCTCCAGCCGCAACCCCGCCTGGTCAACCCAAACCTTATATTGCTTTGACCCCGGTTCAACCGGTCCCCATGAATTCTCCCGCTACAACAGTGCCTCAGTCACCTCAACAGGAACCACCTCCTGTTGCGACCGCTTCAGGTAAGAAGGGAAAAGCTCGCAAGGGGGCATCAAAGGACAAGGCTGCCCCGACAAACCCTGCCCCTCCTCGACCTCCAAAGCATACCATCCAGTGTGCTTTGTGTGATATTTTCGGCCATGCCACCCATACCTGTCCTGAATTGCTTCATCTCAAGCCCATGGTTAATGTCAGGTTCCCTGAGTCCACGGTCCCGGAAGCCTCTGTTCCTTCCGCGACCACGATCAGGAACCCAAAGACTATTCACACCAACCACCCCCGTGCTTTGTGTGATCTCCATGGCCATTACACCCATCTTTGTCCCCGCCTCGAGGATTTCCGCCCCTCTCTAGCCGCGGTCCACCAATTCGAGGCCAAGCGCAATGAGTCCACCTCTCCCCTATTTGCGCATTCTGCTTCAGCAGAACTACCAGATATGACTGCTCCAATTGACATTCCCCCTCCTGATGTCGAGATGATGGAGCCTTCGTCCAACATTTTTTACCTATCATCATTCATGAGACCCTCGGGGAACATTCCATCTGAATCCTCCCCTGTTGTTTCGCTTGACCTTCGTTCAGCGATCATCTTGGGCTCAACATCGGTAGATCCTTTATCTGCTTACTCTTCGGTCACCCCTTGTGACGATGCGCATGTTAACCTCTCTTCTCATGATGATGATTCAGGTCGCTTCACCACGTCAGGTGGTCTTTCTTCCACCAGTCACCCCATCTTCTATCGCGATGATGACATTATGGAAAAAATCCCCACCCCTGACGTTATCTATTCCCCCTTACATTGAACCCAGGCATTCACACCACATCCACCTTGTGGCCGTTACATTGAAACCCAATGGTTGGGTAAGGGGGCACCCACATTTGAGAGACTAAGAGAAGAAATTATCCACAACTCTCCTAGTGTATCTGGTCGCGTTGACTTTAGTCCCAGTATTCTTCCACATTTAGAAGAACCTCTAGAGTCCCATATCACTTCAGATCACTCTAGGGATGATACCCCTTATCGTTCCCTCATCTTACATCAGCAACCAAGTCTCTTAGACATTATTGTTGACCAACCTATAGCTTTTCTATGAGAGCATCAGTTCATTATCTCCAAATCCTCTTTTTGGGATAGTGACACTAGGTATGCCAACTCGGAAACTTAAAGTCCATTTGATCCCTATATGCAGTACCAAAAGAGATTGGTAATCCTCCATTTCCTTTCTCAAACTGCATAACCATAACAAGAACAAATGGCACACCACATCATTAAAATGTGTTTAGATTCCCCTTTTTTCTAAATACATTTTGGCATGACCACACCATGCTCGGGGGCACCCATGCCCCTTAACCATAACCCTCCTCACCTCGTTTTTGGAGAGGAGGCTGTCTTACCAATCGAGTGTGAAATCCCTTCCCTTCATCTGGCTGTTGAGCTTTGCCCTGACACACAACCTCTAGAAAAACGACTTATCCTACTTGAGCATGCCTCTGAAGTCCGCCGTGTTGCATTGCAAACCATAGAAGCGGCCCAGAAACGCACCAAAGCTCAATATGACCAAAAAGTCTAGCCTCGTCCTTTTCACGAAGCCGACCTTGTTCTATTATATGACCAGGCCCATGATGTCCTTGGTCACGGGAAGTTCGACTCATTATGGCTAGGCCCTTACGTCATCAGTAAGGATCTTGGTAAGGGGGCAGAATTTTTAGAGGACTTCGAAGGCAATCCTCTTCCTAATCCTCGCAATGCACTCTATCTTAAGAAATATTACCCTTAGCATTTCCCTTCTGAGATGCGTGTTTTATTTTCTGTTAGATAGCCAACATCTTTTTTGTACTTTCATCCTTCGTCAGGACCTATTTTTTCCAAGAAGGGCCACTTCACCTCCACTTTAAATCGAATTTCCTCACTTACGACACTTGTACTCGGGGCACCACTTCGCCTCCATACTTGTCCATGTTCGTGTCGATTTTCGTCATGAGTTCCCACCTTGTACTCATGTTTTCATGGTCCCCCATTGGACCTTTACTGTGTGGCAGCACCATCGAGTCACCCTTGTTTAGCGCATCCAAGTTGAGTCATCATCGCATTCATGGAGTCTATCCCGAGTTGCTTTGTACCCCGCCATAGCCCTCCATCCTTCATTGCTTGGTCTCTCTCTTGTGTCGCACATTATGACC
This sequence comes from Pinus albicaulis, assembly GCA_034641835.2. Lineage (NCBI taxonomy): Eukaryota > Viridiplantae > Streptophyta > Pinopsida > Pinales > Pinaceae > Pinus > Pinus albicaulis. The sequence goes on along the minus strand of CM076575.1, from coordinate 1,998,428,880 downwards.
TTCAGTCCCACTGTCCCCTATCCCTTATAATATTTTGTCAGTAACTGCCATGTCATTCATGCCCTTTATGCTCTAACAAGGGAAGTCGTCCATTCGCTACTCAGTCCTTTCCATTTCCCTATCATCATTAGTGTCAGTCTGTCCGTCGCTCTACTATTTTCTCTCGCGCCTTAGTTGAGGATTTCTCATTGCCTCACCTGTGGCAGACCTCCTTCTGTCGACATTAGCTCATTCATTCTAGAAGCCAGGTCTAGAGGGCGGTGTACCTTGGTTCCAGCTTCCACTCTTGTTCGGTGCCTCGGATCAGGCAAAGGGATCTCTCATTTCCCTTTGACTTGATTGTTTCTCCACTCCAGCTCCTTTCAGCATGATCGAGATCCGTATACTTGATGGTTCAATGATGCAGCAGCAGCTCTTGGTGATTCCCGGGTGTGTGTGAGATGTCTCAGCCCTCATGAGGGGGTGGCCCTGTAGGTAGCCCCCCACATGCCCGGATGACCTCTTCATTGCAGCCCTCGATGCAGCTCCAGATATTTGCTGATGTTGGCCTTAGCCACTTGCAGTGCCTCTTTGATTTGCATGTATCAGTCAGATTTTGCGAGCCCTTCCCCATTTAAAGGGGGCATTTGGGTTGTATTTGTATCTCATGTACTCAGATATTATTGTATAAGTCCTGGCTGTTATCCCAGGCACAGCATGTATGTGGGATTCTTCATTGTATTTTTATCTGGCTCATGATTATGCTACGATTTGTTCGGCCTCTGTTTTACTGACACACTATTCTTTGTCTCTAAGGGCATAGGTATGCCTTCTCTGGGCTGCTTTCAAAGATAAAGTAGCCCTCTGCTAAAAAGGGACTTGTTGCACCTGTAATTCTCGTCTCCTGAGGGTCTATTTCTTCAGCACCTTAGTCTACCTCACATTTCTCTCTCTGACTTCCCTTTTGATGTCTGGTGATTGAGTTCTTACAACGTACTTCGGTCATACGATTTGCTCCTAACACTCGCACGCTGGGGGGCAATCTGTTACACCATTTTTTGGTCATCTAACCTATTATCGTTAGATGGACCCAAGTACACCATGTAAGACCAATTTTACCCTAAGTAAAATTGCCTTCACTATGTTAAATAACTTAATAAACCACATTTATTAGGTTGTTTATGGTCCAAACAAGAAACCCCAAAAGGAAATATTAAACAAACCTATATTTGTTTGATTTTCCTCATGGAATAATTAATTGAACCATAATTTAATTATTATTCCCAGTCATGTTTAACCCAAAAACAAAGAAATTAATTAGATAAACCTTTATTTATCTTATTATTTTCTATGAATAATTATTTAAATCTTATTTAGATAATATTCCTTGTTAAATATGACCAAATCACCCACAAATAATTAAATAAATCATTATTTATTTGATTATCTTTCAACCACTTTCTTAAATAATTAAATAAATCATTATTTATTTGATTATCTTCTAACCGCTTCCTTAAAAAGATAAATAAATCATTTATTTATTTATTTTTGACAAATTAAGGGATTTGACCCAAGTCAAATACCTTTTCCTCCAACAAATATAATAAAATATTCCATAAAAAGTGGATCTAGATCTGGTTAACCCATGCACCAAGATCTAGAATGACCCAATATTTTGTTATAAATAGGAGGGTTTTTCCTACCATTCTTCACCTTTTGTTGCCTATTAGATCACTCTGGATCTATACACTTGGTCCCATTTTCCATCATTTGCTGTGTGAGCTCCCATTGAGCTCTATTCTTTGCATTGGGTTTTCTACACCAACAAGAGAGAGAAATCTTAGATCTGAAGTGCTGAGGACTTCCAAGAACCCATCCCACCGAGGAGAATTGGATACGCCTTCTTGTTTTCCTCCCAGGTGCCCAATTAATATAAAAATTCTTTCAAAAATTGTTCTTGTCTTGTCTATTGGTATATGGAGCAAACCCTTGTTTTTACTGCTTAATGTCTTTCCATGCATAGATCTGGTGTTTTGCAACTCTTTTCTTGTTTAACTAACTGCAGATCTGAAGATATTGGTAGCCACTTTTTTTGTTAGGGCTATTAGTTATGCGTAGCTAAAGTGGTCCTTTTTCATACACTTCGACAAAGGATTCATACTAACACCAAGGGTTTGAAAACCATGGTTTGCGGACCATAGGAAAGTCTAGGCTAGATTTCTATAAATAGAGGGACATTTTGTATTGCAAAGGAAAAATAATGATAAGTTATTGATACGATTTGTGGTTTAAGCTATCTATTTGGGTTTTTTGGGAAAGGACTCCTACTGGCTGTGTGCACGAAGATCCAAGTCCAGCTGTGTGCGGACCCTGCTACTATGTGCGCAGGTTGGGAAGGAAATTGTAAGGAAGAATTGATGAATGAATGAATAAGAAAGATTGATAGAGAACTGAATCTGTGAGTACTCTTGTGCGAATTATTGGTAATTGTTGTATTGTGCATTTTCTGTCTTTAAGCTGCGAAGATCTGCGTAAGTGTGTTTCCGGATCTGGATCTTTTCTGGTCTGTTTATGTATTGTTGTGTTACTATCATAAAAGCATATAATTATATATCTATCGCACGTGGATGCGAATAGAGACGTAAAATTAACCCTCACCTTGAGAACAAAGTTAATCTGGTAATTATAGGACCTGGCATTAACTGTTATGCCATCCTTTATCGGGGTGTGGAAGCTTGGTTCCAACACCCACCCATACCATCGGGTGAAGAAGCTGTGACCTATGCAAGCGAGGTCACTACCGAAAGGAGCCCGATAGTAGGGGTTTGTTGGAAAACCTTGCACACCGACACACGGTTAAACTCAAACCAACATATATAGTGTGGGGTATATACCAATCTTGGTGACAATAATGTTTCCCTCCGGTGGCAAGACAGAGACTAGACCTCGAGATCTCTTCCTCAACATTATGAAACATGTTGTCCCAAATCACCTCATATGTGATGAGTTGGAAGTCACCATCATATGGCATCCAATCAATCATATGGCTCACCTCAAATGGAAACAAATGTTTTGTTGTAGTGGCCACATGTCCTCTCATGCTCCCATTAGAACATGCAATGCAAATAATGTGGGAGATCTCTCACCCAAGGGACATGTTGGTGTCCCGTGTTTTGATAGTTTGGCAAATCAAAATACAAGGCAACATCAGAACCAATATTTAGAGTCCCAGGATCTAGTCCTCCTGTTCTCAGAGAGGGATCTCTCGAATGTTTGTTTGCAAAGGTTTATCTTGTGTGCTTAGAATATGGATTTTAGACTAGTTATTAAGTGCAGGTGTTTGTTTGTTTGTTTGGTTGGATTGATACAGAAGAACATGAAAGGTCTAGGAAAGATATATAGAATGGAGAAACATCTGGTTCATTGGGGAATGGAATCAAAAATAGTTCATAACATACTCATCAATGGATATGGGATATCAAAGGGAAAATCTAACTTGGCCACAGGATCCCTTGGTTTTGGAATGAGATGGACATCAATGATTTGGAAAGAGAAGTTTAATTCTCAATGAAGGGAAACTTGAAAACAAAACTTGAACAATAAAGAAATATTTGATAGACAGGGCTAACCATAAATTCTACAAACATTCTTTAAGCAAATAATTACTTCAAGAAAACTTTCAAAATGAAATCTAAGATTCAGGGAACACCCTATTTCCTCAAAGATTTTATTTTAAATGACTTAGAAAACATAAAAGATTCACTGATAATTGCAATCATAGAAGAGGGAACACCTAATACATCTATGATTACAACTATAAAAGACCTTCAAGAGCTCTTATTCCAGAAAGCAACCAAAGGGAAAGATCGAAACATACCTCTTTGACTAACAACAATGATACCAAGAGCTTCAATAAAGAGCTTTCACGTGATAATGATGGTAGACAGAGAGACAAATCAAATCCAACTATTTGGGCACTGTGCATAAATAAAAAGCACTGGGGACCAAAGAGGTGAAAGGCTCTAACTTACACTGAGAAAACATAAAACGATTGAAGGATGAACAGGTCTAAGGTGCTTCAGATCATTATTATTACAACCCTAATACTTTCTATCCTACTGTAGTAAGAAGTTATGGAACATAATGAAAACAGGGGAAAACATTAAACAGTTCAGAATACTTCACCAACAACCAAGCTCATGGATCCAATGATAGAGCCTTCACAGTAACAAGCATGCAACAATATCATCAAGGCTTCCAAGACTTCAATTTGTTCTTCAACTTCAACAGACTATGTATTTATTTCAGAGAGTTTCAGTATTACAACTAGTGATCAAACAACAACCAACCCCTCACTCATCTTCTACAGAAGTATATATAGAAGAATGAGGAGGTGAGATCTGATAAAAGATCTCCAATCACAATCAATACAGACTTAATGGATTCTTGGCCTTTGGGGCGCTCAATGAAGAAACTTACATGGTTGTACTCTGTATTAAATGTTTTACATAAATATTTAAGCTTGATGGGAGCTTTTGTTGACCTTTGAGGCTCTGTGTGACGTCGAAGTAACTCTGCAGGTGTTTTTTCATTAAGTTCCTTGGTAGAATTTACTCTTTGGCAGCGTTTTGAAACAAATATCTGATCCTGATCAATAAATTCGGCTTCTGATTGAATACTTTGAGGCACAGGTGGAATTTCAGCAGTTGGGAGGAATAAATCTACCTTAGTGTGGCGGTGGAGGCTTTCTTGTTTGATAAAAAACTTAAAATTCTCTTCAACTATGTTTTAATTCGGGATTAGGCTTTTGATAAACATTCTTAGCCATGATCCCCGCAAAATCTGTCTTTAATCCTCTGTTCTAATAAATTTTGGTCTTCGTCACTGATACTCTCTGATTGTGCCCAATCCATGGTTTTTGCTGGTGTGCAGGGCTCGCGCAAGGATGATATGGAATCAATGCCTGAGGAAACACTTCCTCCGTTGAAAATTTCTTGAGTTATGGCGGAAAAACCATAAAAACCCTGCACAATACAAAAACTATTAGAAAATCCATGCATTTATAGGTTTACTGCTGTGGAGGACGTGTGGGGGAAGCATGGCTGTTGGATGGAATTATCCAATGGTTGGGATTGATCGGGAGAAATCATAGAGAGGCGGAAGAATTTTTTAAATCAGAGCCGTCGATCGCGTAGAGATCGACGGTCGGGAGCGAAAACCGAAAGTCAAAGTGGAAGATGTTGACTGGGTGATCGAATCAGGGCGATGAAATGTGGGTCATTGATCTGTAGATCAGATCAATGGCAGAGATGTTCCAATGAACGCGTCATAGCCCGGTTAACCGTCAGGCATCTTCGGTGAGAAATAGCCGTCTGATGGGCAGCCTCAGATCGGATGGCATGCATCAATATCGCGTCGGGTCCACGTTCGAATGTTAACGCGCAATGGAAGATGGTTTTATGAACAGTGCCCAGGACACATGTCGGCTAGCGTATGGAATCACTGCCGATCGGGAAAAAACCGTCGTCACCCAAAGGCAGTGCGGTGAATACCGCGTGGTTTTCGGAATGGTGAGTGGAATGCGGGGACCGCCAGGGAGACGGACTCCACACCGTTCGATCATCAGATCAGATCGACAGTGCGGAACGAACGAAAATTGGACTGGCGGAAAAAATCATAAAATAATATAAGGCCGACGGTTTTTAATATATAACCAAAGGTTTTAGACTTTGGTCGAAAAATATTTTATTTGAAGCGAATAGGCGCCCGTCTGCGGGGCCACGGGTTATATGGGAGATCATTTGACCAGGGTTTAAAAGAGGAGGAGCTTAATCGCAATTGGGCAATGCGATAAGCGCTTAGAAGACTAGCGCTCGGTCCTGGCAGCTGGGCATATGGAAGGGGGGGTTAAAATCTTAGCCCAAGGGGGCTTAAGTTCACAATACATAAAACATATGATTTTTATGGTTATTTGATAATTTTCAAAGGTTTTTGAGAGTTTCGATAAGGCTAAGAGGGAGTCTTAAAACCTTATCAAGGGATTTTGAAGAAGGGGAAATGGGAAAAACATGAAAATGAGGGATTTTCATGGGAAAAGGAGGGATAAAAACTGAGGTTAGTTTTGGAAGAGGGGAAAAAGGGAAATGGTGCTTGCAGCAGTGTTCTTTCTTGGGAAACAACAGGATTTTTGAATGGGGAAATAGGCACAGTAGTGAAGATTGGGATAGAGGCAAGAGGCCTTGAAGAGTCTTCAAGAGCCAACACTTTTTAGTCATAATATTTGTTCCTTGAAGGCTTCAAAGAGTTTTTAGCCAGCATTTGGTATAACAAATTTTATAGTTGGCTAATAGTGGCTCCACTTGGGGATGATGCCTTCTTGAAGGCATCAAGAACTTTCAGACTTGGATTCTCTGGGAGGCTGATCAGTTGCCTCATCCATTGGGCTGCCCTTCCTTTGCTGAGATGACTTTCTCTGAAAACATATTAGCAACCATAAAGATAATGGATCTTTATCAATACAAGCTTCTACCTACCCAATCCTACTGATCTAACATTTTTTCTTCATTAGAATGCACTTGGATTGGCAAACTCTTTTACAACATTTTATTCTTTTGAAAGCATAAAACTAATCTAGTTCTACTTCTTATTTCTCCATGGACTTAGGTTAAGTAGTTGAGACCATATGCTTCTCTACCTAATCTACTAATCGGTTAGGATTAAACAGTCTAACAGATTTTTATTCTCTAATTTCTAAAGCGGAAATTTAAGAAGCATACAAGTCAGGATTGAACAGTCTAACTTGATGCTAATCTATGGAATAAAAACAAGATGCACATAGATTACTATTTGCAGAAAATTAAATCAAAATGATGAAGGCTTGAGATATGAAAATTCAAAGCACTTCCTTTATCCTTTTACAACTATGATTTGACCCTTATTTGAACTGCTTCTTCCTTACTCTCTGGTTCAGATTTTGAGCTAATTAGAACTATATTTACATATTTTTTGACTCAGAAAATAAAACAGATTTGAGTCATCTCTATTTGGAAACTTAGGTTCAGATTTTGAACATGTTTGAACCTTTAATTTCTATCCTAATCTATCTACTGATAAGCCAATATTAAACAGTTTGGCAAATCGAATTCACTATCCTATCAGCAGAAAATTTAAAACTAATTAGTCAAGATTAGGCTGTTTGACTAACTAGAAGTGTGGTTTTCGGGAGTGGCATTTAAGCTTGCACACTTTCATATTTGTTTCTCTTTTGGGTGTGGGGCTATACCTTTCTTGTTTTCACAATTTTCCCTCTTTTCTTTCTTTTCTTTGTTTTTGTATTTTTTATTTTCATAACCTTGAATACAATGTTAAGGCTATGATATTTACAAAGGTAAAATAAAAGGCTTTAAGACTTATGATTCTTGACAGAAGTAATGCTTGAGAATTATGCCATTGATAGGACCTCCATACAAATCCTCTCTGTTCAATTCCTTCAGGAAAAATGCATTGTGACCCCTCTCAGTATGAATAATATAGGGTCCTTTCCACAAGTTCTCAAATTTTCCATGTTTTCCCTTCTCTTCTCTTCTTGAATCCCACTTAAGAACAACATTTCCAACTTGGAAATTGTTTGCCTTAGTCCTATTATCAAATAGCTTCTTCATATTTTCTTGGACTAACTGTTTTCTTTCATAGACTTCCTCTCTGGTCTGTTGTAAATGGATTGTTTGGTTGATTCTAATCTGCATATCATTCTCTTCAATCTGCACTTCTTGAAGGAGCTTCATGACTGGCACTCCCAACAAGGTGGGAAAGACTGCATCCATGCCATAAACTAACTGATAGGGGGACATATTTATTGATTTCTTTGTAGTTAACCTATCAGCCCATAAGGCATGAACCAGTTTACTGTGCCATGATTTCTGATTTTGTTCCAACAACTTTTTAATGATATTGATGAGGCTCTTGTTGGAAGATTCAGCTAATCCATTTCCTTGGGGATAGTAAGCAATGGAATGGCCCAAGGTTATGTGGTATTTGTAATAGAAATCAACCATCTTCTTAGATTTAAAAGCAGCAGCATTGTCTGTTATGATTTTTCTGGGACAACCAAATCTGGATAGGATATTTGTTTCAAGGAACTTGATAATGACAGAGTCATTGGAATTTCTGGAAGGTATAGATTCTATCCATTTGGTAAAGAAGTCAGTGGCTGTGAGGATCCATTTATGTTGAGCTGAGGAGGGTGGGTGAATTTCTAGTAATCCTAAAAGCCTCTGTATATTTGAAAAGATTTTCAACTCTGATAGGATGTAAGGGTAGGGGAAGAAGTTTTCTTTTTCCATCAAAAATTTGACACTTATGGTAAGACATGACCAACTGTTGAGTGTCTAGGAAAAGGGTAAGCCAATAATGACCAGATCTAAGAATTTTGTTTGTTGTGGCCTTCCATTAGAGGTGTCCTCCACATTCTTCGTCATGCAATTCATGCATGATTTTTCCTGCATCATCTTCAAGTAAACATTTAAGAAAAATTCCAACAGCATTTTTCCAATATAATACTCCATCTAATATGCAAAAACTCAAAGCTTTTTTTTTCAAAAATCTAGCTTTAGTTTTAGAAAGATAAGGAGGGGCATCTAAATATAAAAGCACATAAACAATGTCAGCATACCAAGGATAATTTAGAAAAGTTTCTTCAATAAAAGGAGCAGTGGATTCTTCTATTTCTTCCAACACATCTACCATATTTATGTCAAGTGCTTGGACGTTAGACTCAGCCATAAGTTTTGCTAATCCTTTCCCTTTAACTAGTTTGGTGGGCCTAATTTCTAAGTCATATTCAAGAATAGTTGCAATCCATTTTCCCTTTTTACCATCAGGGTCTTGACTTAGAATTTCCTTGACAACAGTATGTGGAACAAAAGCAACTATGTGAAAGTGTAAAATATAGACCCTAAAGTCTTTTAATGCTTTCACTAATGCTAAGGCTTGCTTCTCCATGATGTTATATTTGAGAGGAGCATTTCTCAAGGCCCTACTAAAGAAATATATTGGTTGTTCTTGTCCCAAATCATTCTTTTGAAGTAAAACTGCAGCTATTGTATGTTCAGATGCAAAGGAAAAGATGTAAAAATATTTGGTAAAATTTGGACTAATCAGAACTGGTGTTTGAGTAAGATCTTGTTTGACCAGCTCGAATGATTGTTTAGCTGGTAAATTCTATTTTACACCGACATTTTTCTTAAGAATGTTTGTAATGTTTTTTAATAGCTCAGCAAGATCAGGAATAAACCTTCTCAAAAAATTAATCTTTTCGATGAAATATTGCAACTCCTTGAGGCTCCTTGGATGGCTGATCTGCAATATGCCATCTATCCTTGTAGGGTCTATTTTGATTCCCTCTTCTAAAATTATATGGCTAAGAAGTTTGCCTTCTTGGAGGCCAAAGAGTGTCTTCTTGGGGTTCAATGATAAGCCAAATTTCATACACTTCTCAAAAAATTTTCTTAGGTGAATCAGATGTTCTTCATCGGTTTTTGAGAAAATGGTTATGTCATCAAGGTAAATATTTATGAAATAGCCAATATCTTTAGAGAAGGCTATGTCCATGGCCCTTTGGAAAGTGGCCCCCACATTCATTAATCCGAAAGGCATTTTGACATACATAAAGGTGCCCCAAGGTGTGGTAAAAGTAGTTTTGATTTGATCACTTGGGAGCACTAACACCTGGTTGTAACCTGAGAACCCATATAAGAGGGAAATCCTTCTTGATCCAACTACCCTTTGAAGTATATGGTCCATCTTGGGTAAGGGTTACTTGTCTTTTAAATAGGCTCTATTTAAATTTCTGAAGTCAATACAGAGCCTGATTTCCCCTATTTTCTTTCTAACAGAAACTAAGTTTGAGACCCACTCTGAATACCTAATTGGCACAATGATCCCAGCAGCATGCATCTTTTCAATTTCCACCTTAACTAAAGGTAATAAAACAGGGTTTATTATCCTTAGTTTTTGTCTAAAAGGCTTTTGATTTTCCTTCAAAGGGATTTTATGTTGGATGATGCTGGTATCATATGATTTTAGGTCTTTGTATCCCCAAGAAAAAACATCTTTAAACTCTTTGAACATCTCTATGTACTGCAATTTTATGTGAGCTGGGAGAGTGCTGGACAACTTGATCATCTTGGGTTCTGTTAGGAAGACTATGTTGTGTTCTTCTACGTTTGTTTCGACAGGCTCCATTTTTGGTTCTTTGGCTACATCATTGAAGTCGAAAAGGTGTTCCAAAGGTGAGAGACCTCTTGGAATTGAACCGTTTTTACATTCTAAAACTTCCAGGTCTTTTTGGTCCACGTTGTCAATTAACTCTGCTTCAAATGGATTCTCATAATGATTTATATCAGCAGAGTGTGTTATTTCAGCTTCTGGGATTTCTTCGATATATGGACAGTTTTCATTATGGCTAGATTATAATGTTGGTATGCTGAAATCATTTTATGATTTCAAGAAATCATCTATGTGTTTGTTTGAATCAAACACTTGCCAGCAATCTTCGTTGTCAGGCACAGCAGGCCTATGTTTTACCTTCACACTAAGTTGTTCATTTATTTCAGGTATCTGGCAATTGCTGGCATAGAAAGCGAGTTCATTTGCTAGATGATTCAATTCTATTGGAATGAAAATAAGTTCATACTTTTCAAAGGTTTTTAATAGATCAAGGGCAGCATTTCGATATTCCCTAAGTCTTGGATTTTTAGCTGAGTATTCTCCTTTGATTTGTCTTATGATAAGTTCAGAATCCCCTAAGATTGATATCTTCTGGGCTTCTAACTGTTTAAGCAGTTGTAAGCCTAGGAGAAGTTCTTCATACTCAGCAATATTGTTAGTGCATGGGAAATCCAATTTGTATGAAAAAATCTGTTTTGTATTTTGAATCCACACACCTGCTCCTGCACTTGTTTTATTACAAGATCCATCAAAGTTTAGGGTCCAAAGTATGTCATTCCTATTTTCATTTTCTTGTTGCTGTTGATTGGTAATGATTTGAATTTGATTGAAGGGAAGATTTGATTGTTCAGGTGAACTGATTGGGTCCATGTTTTCCTTATCTGGCTGAGTGAATTCATCTTCATTACATAAGATAAAGGAATCTAAACTTGATTGAATAGAATAGATTGGAGAGTTGTTTGGTTTGTCTATGTTTCTCACCATGTATTTCATGTGGGATTCCCCGTATAGTCTTCTGTTTTGGTTAAAAACGGGAAAGGTGGCATAAGACATGCCCATTTGAAGGCTTCCATGAAGTTTGGCTCCCCAATATCTGGATAAGAGCATGCCATACTTAGGGGGAATGTCAGCTACAACTATGTCCATGACTAAACTCTTAGCAGGGATTTGGGATAAGTTAACACACAGATCTTTGATTAAACCCAAACACTTGACTCTGCTTGAGTCAAAGGAATACAAGTCTTTGTATGGCTTAGTAATTTCTAAGCCTAAGCTTTCCATCACTACTTTGGGCATTAGATTTTGTGAAGCTCCTGAGTCTAACATAGCATTGTGTAAAATTTTCTCATGTATGTTCAAGCTAACATAGAAGGGAGGGACAACCCCTTCTTGGTATTTTCCTCCAACTTCTGGACCAAACAACAACTCTGGTTTGTCATCTGTCAAGTTTAAGGTGTCAGTATCGTTTCCTAAGTTCAAATCTTTCAAAACTTGGTTTTTTTACACCTCTTGGGTTACTAGTTCAGGTAGGGGGATGGTAATTTTTATCTTAGCAATCTCTCCCTCAAGGCTGAAAGGAATAATTGACTTGTTTGTATTTACATCTGTTTTTTCAATTGAATTATTTTCAGCAACTTTGATTTGCTGAACCTTGTTTGGACTGGTAATTGGGACAGTTTTATTAGGACCACTAGTTGAAGTGCTAGGGGTACTCTGTTCAACCTTTGTCTGGACACCTTTATCTTTGTTTAAGTCTGGTTTCTTAGCCAAAATTTTGGTTTTCTCTGCTGTCTTTTTGGGCTAGTTTTTTGCGTTTTTCTTGACAGTAGTGCTAGTGTTCTTATCCTTTGAATTATCTATTTTTCCCTTGCTCCTAAGATCATACTGTTTATGTACCTCTATGATTGCATTTTCAAAACCCAATCTATAGTCATCAGAATATTCATAGGTATTTGTATTTTGATCATAAGAGAAGAAATCTTGTTCTTCCTCAGTGAGGAAAACATCATCCCCACTGTCTGATCCAATCAAGTTTACATGAGATTATTCCAACCTTTCCAACTCCCTATCTTCTTCATATTGATATACATAGTTCTGTTGAAAGGGAGGTCTAATCTATTGGTCACTTTCTTTTTGCTTATCTTGATTTTTGTCCCTTCTATAATTCTGATTTCTATTTCTGTTTTGGGAGTTGTTCTGATTGTCTCTTGGCCGTGTTCTCTCAAGTATGCTCATCCTTTTCATGATCTCTTCCAACATCTGTTCTATCTTTGAGCTAGATGTGGAGGGTGTAGTGTCATCTTTATAAGTTACCCTCTTCTCTGATCCCAACCTATTTCTTTTCTCAATTATGTTTGCTTCTACGCTCACAGCTCCTTTCTGCATGTCTTCTAAGGTTAAGTAGTCCCTCTCCCTTAACTGATTTATCATGTCCACATCAAGGCCTTCGGGATACCTTACTAAGGCCATGCCTTGAGGAGGCTTCATGTGAGGTGGAAGAGCATTATAAATGCTATTGAACCTAGTGGAGTAGTCAGGAACAATCTCTCCTTGATTTCTCTTGAGGCTGCTATATTCTGCTAGTATTAGGAGAGGATTCTTTTTGAGTTCCCATTTATTGACAAATGTTTGATGCAAGGCGGGGAGATCATTTATGCTGTTAGGAGGTAAGTTTTTAAACCATTTCTTTACATCTCCTCCTAAAATTTGAGCAAATATCCTCATTTTTACAGTTTCTTCCTCTATCTCCATGTAATCAAATGCATCTCCCATCCTATCTACATGTTGTTGAGCTGTTGTAGACTCTTTTCCAGTGAAGTGAGGGATTTTAGATTGGTAATCATTTGGTAAGGGAAGTAGAGGTTGTGGTAACACTAATGGGGCATACCATGTTGCCATGGCTGGAAATAAGGGTGGATTTACAGTAGTGAAAGTGGGCTGAATAGGAGTGTTTTGCACAATGGTAGTATGAATTGGAGTGGAAGAAAAACTTGGGTCAACAAACTGATTTTGAGCAGACTTGTTATGAAAACGGCTAAAGTGATAAAGAAGCTGGGGATCAAGAGGAGTGGAAGGTGAGGCTTCTCTACTGAAGCTTTGTTGCAAATCTGCAATATCAAGGTCAGTTTGGTTTAAGTCACCTTGAGATTTGGTTCTAAAGATGTTCTTTGTATGATGTAAATCAAAGTGTGAATCCTCTAAGACCACAAGGTTTTTAGGGACAAAATTTGTTCTTAAGAGGCTCCTATTAGCAGCTGAATTTCGAGAGTTAGAAGTTTGCCACAAAATTCTCTCAGGATTGTCAATGATTAAAGGAGGATTTGGGTCTGGATGGGATCTAGTATTGATCCTATGTGAAGCTAGACTGCTTTTCAAAAATGAGAGAGGTGGGGGTTTTAGGGACTGTTTTTGGAAGCTTCACCTCTTAGGATGTTTTGTCTAAAATGGGACTAGGCTTCTAAACTTTCTTCAAGGCTGGTTAACACAGTCTTAAAGAGATTTGGGAACCTAGATGAGTAATAGGCCTACTGGGGCTAGTGGAGTCACCAGGTGGAAACTTTTAATTTTTTATGAAGGTAAGATATTGGATGGTTCCATCACCATGCTTATTATGAAGCCAAACTGAAATGTTTTTTGGTTTTTCTGAGTTTCTTGACTTTATAGGTTATGAGAGTGTCCTAAATCTGACTTAACACTTAGCTAGGGTGTCAAAACATACATATTTCACTCTTATGGCTTGGTAACTGAATCCTTCAAGGTTGGATAAGGCTTTATGAGAATCCTAAGGGTTACTTAGTTTTTCACTGATTCAATTAAGTCCTATCATGATTACCATTTGTTAGGTAGTGCTTGAGGGAGGTTACCTATGTTATACTTAGACAGTGAGTGTTTTGTTTTGAATATTTTACTCAGGGTCCCACCATGATCGCCATTATGTTGGTGTCCCGTGTTTTGATAGTTTGGAAAATCAAAAGACAAGGCAACATTAGAACCAATCTTTAGAGTCCCAGGATCTAGTCCTCCTGTTCTCAAAGAGGGATCTGTCAAATGTTTGTTTGCAAAGGTTTATCTTGTGTGCTTAGAATATGGATTTTAGACTAGTTATTAAGTGTAGGTGTTTGTTTGTTTGTTTGGTTGGATTAATGCAGCAGAACATGAAAGGTCTAGGAAAGATATATAGAATGGAGAAACATCTGGTTCATTGAGCAATGGAGTCAAAAAGAGGCCATAACATACTCATCAATGGATATGGGATATCAGAGGGCAAATCTAACTTGGCCATGGGATCCTTTTGTTTTTGGAATGAGATGGACATCAATGATTTGGAAAGAGAATTTTAATTCTCAACGAAGGGAAACTTGAAAAAAAAACTTGAACAATAAAGAAATATTTGATAGACAGGGCTAACCATAAATTCTACAAACATTCTTTAAGCAAGTAATGACTTCAAGACAACTTTCAAAATGAAATCTAAGATTCAGGGAACACCCTATTTCCTCAAAGATTTTATTTTAAATGACTTAGAAAACATAAAAGATTCACTGATAATTGCAGTCATAGAAGAGGGAACACCTAATACATCTATGATTACAACTATAAAATACCTTCAAAACAACTGTTCAAGCAATGTAAAAGGGAAAGATCAAAACATACCTCTTTGACTAACTTAAAACAATGGTACTTCAAAGGGAAACTTCAATAAGAGCTTTCAAGTGATAGCAGACAAGCAGGGAGAACCATAAATCATGCTGAAATCAACTATTTGAGCTATTATAGAAATAAACAAGCATGAGAACTAAAGAGAGAGATTGAAGACTCTAAAATACCTCAGCAGAAGAAAACATAAAACAGTGAGGGATGAACAGGTCTAAGGTGCTTCCAGGAGTCATTTCTTAGCCTAATACTTTCTATCCTACTGTAGTAAGAAATTTTGGAACAGAATGAAAACAGGAGAAAACAATAAACAGTTCAGAATACTTCACCAATAGCCAAGCTCATGGATCCAATGATAGATCCTTCACAGTAACAAGCATGCAACAACATCATCAAGGCTTCCAAGACTTCAATTTGTTCTTCAACTTCAACAGACTATGTATTTATTTCAAAGAGTTTCAGTATTACAACTAGTGATCAAACAACAACCAACCCCTCACTCATCTTCTACAGAAGTATATATAGAAGAATGAGGAGGTGAGATCTGATAAAATATCTCCAATTACAATTAATACAGACTTAATGGCTTCTTGGCCTTTGGGGGGCTCAATGAAGAAACTTACATGGGTGTACTCTGAATTAAATGTTTTACATAAATATTTAATCTCGGTGGGAGCTTTTGTTGACCTTTGAGTCTCTGTGTGACGTCGAAGTAACTCTGCAGATGTTTTGTCATTAAGTTCCTTGGCAGAATTTACTCTTTGGCTGCGTTTTGAAACAAATATCTGATCCTGATCAATAAATTCGGCTTTTGATTGAATACTTTGAGGCATAGGTGGAATTTCGGCAGCTGGGAGGAATAAATCTTCCTTAATGTGGTGGTGGAGGCTTTCTTGTTTGATAAAACACTTAAAATTCTCTTCAACTGTGTTTTAATTAGGGATTAGGCTTTTGATAAACATTCTTAGCCGTGGTCCCCCCAAAATCTGTCTTTAATCCTCTGTTCTGATAAATTTTGGTCTTCGTCACTGATACTCTCTGACTATGCCCGATCCATGGTTTTTGCTGGTATGCAGGGATCGCGCAAGGATGATATGGAATCAATGCCTGAGGAAACACTTCCTCGTTTGAAAATTTCTTGAGTTATGGTGGAAAAACCATAAAAACCCTGCACAATACAAAAAATATTAGAAAATCCATGCATTTATAGGTTTACTACTACGGAGGACGTGTGGGGGAAGCATGGCCATTGGATGGCATCATCCAACGGTTGGGATTGATCGGGAGAAATCATAGAGAGGCGGAAGAATTGTTTAAATCAGAGCCGTCGATCGTGGAGAGATCGACGGTCGGGAGCAGAAACCGAAAGTCAAAGCGGAAGACGTTGACTCGGCGATCGAATCAGGGCGATGAAATGTGGGTTGTCGATCTGCAGATCAGATCGACGGCAGAGATGTTCCAATGACCGCACTGTAGCCCAGTTAACCATCAGGCATCTTCGGTGAGAAATAGCCATCGGATGGGCGGCCTCAGATCGGACGACACACATCAATATTGCGACGGGTCCACGTTCGAACGTTAACGCGCGATGGACGGCGGTTTTATGAACAGTGCCCAGGACATGTGTCAGCCAGCGTATGGAATTGCTGCCAATTGGGAAAAAACCGCCGTTGCCTAAAGGCAGTGCGATGAATACCGCGCGGTTTTCGGAATGGTGAGTGGAATGCGGGGACCACCAGGGAGACGGACTCCGCACCGTCCGATCATCAGATCAGATCGACGGCGCAGAACGACTGAAAATTGGACCGGCGGAAAAAATCATAAAATAATATAAGGCTGACGGTTTTTAATATATAACCAAAGGTTTTAGACTTTGGTCGAAAAATATTTTATTTGAAGCGAATAGGTGCCCGTCTGTGGAGCCACAGGTTATATGGGAGATCATATGACCGGGGTTTAAAAGAGGAGGGGCTTAATCCCAATTGGGCAATGCGATAAGCGCTTATAAGACTAGCGCTCAGTCCTGGCAGCTGGGCGTATGGAGGGGGGGGTTAAAATCTTAGCCCAAGGGGGCTTAAGTTCAAAATACATAAAAAATATGATTTTTATAGTTTTTTGATAATTTTCAAGGGTTTTTGAGAGTTTCGATAAGGTAAGGTTTTTGAGAGTTTTCAAGGGATTTTGAAGAAGGGGAAATGGGAAAACATGAAAATGAGGGATTTTCATGGGAAAAGGAGGGATAAAAACTGAGGTTAGTTTTGGAAGAGGGGAAAAAGGGAAATGGTGCTTGCAGCAGTATTCTTTCTTGGGAAACAACAGGATTTATGAATGGGGAAATAGGCACAGTAGTGAAGATTGGGATAGAGGCAGGAGGCCTTGAAGAGTCTTCAAGAGCCAACACTCTTTAGTCATAAAATGTTTTGCTTGAAGGCTCCAAAGAGTTTTTAGCGAGCATTTGGTATAACAAATTTTATAGCTGGCTAACAGGACACATCCAACCAATGTGCCATTCCCCCAATCATGCTCCCAACAAATAAAAACAACAGCAACATAAGGGATCATAATGAGAACCATGCTTGCTTTCATTTATAGCAAGGGAGACAATGGTCCCTCAATTGTAACCAATGCAATTTGACCCTCAACTGCAAAAGAGTGTGACAAAAAGTGTGACCTCTCAACCACTTGCTTGCCATCCCACTCTCCTCAAATGTATGGAGAAAGTGAATGATGTATGGTGCAGGGTGATTATGTCCTCCAAAGTACATTTCCTCCCCAAGTCCTCCTAGGGAGTGGTCACCAATAGTGCTCATGGCCTCAAGTAGACCATGGGGTCTAGAAAAAGGAATGCTCCTCCTCGGAGAAACATCCTGTACATATATGGTTAAGGGATGACTATACAAATCATCATGCAAATAAATAATACCCTTAGCATAGTTCTTGCTCATGCAAATGGAGTGGCTCAAAAATGAGTCTCCTCTCATCCTCAAAGATAAAAGAGGTGGTTGTGCTAACTCCTCAAAAGAGTTATGTATCTCCTCCATCTGCACATGATCCATGCATCTCCTCATATGCAGATCTATCAATATCACGCAAGAAAGATGATCCTGGGAATACTCCTCCAACAACCTAGAGCTCCAACATGGATCTATCCTCCATAGTAACAACACTAATAATTCATCATGAAGGATATCTGTCACATGGTCATCTTCTTCTTTGAAATATCCCATGCCAAAGATGCAAGTTGGAAGGTTGTTATCCTTCCCCTGCTGCTTCTTCCACAACACAGAATCTAAAATGAGAGTGGGAAAAAATGATGTTGAGAGAATGCCTCTCTCCTCCTTGAGTCTAACCCATAATCTCAGCACATGTGAAGCATCCATCCTCCTCTTCTAGTCCAATAGTCTCCCTGGAAAAATGTCTCTATGCAATGAGACATCATCATCAAGAGGTGACTGCATATATGAATGAAAAAATATGTCCATGCTTCCACTGCGCAATCCAATTACCTTCTTAGGTGCATCAACCTCCAAAAATGAATAGGGATGTGTACTCCTCATCTCATGATGTTGGGTCTTCTCCCTACCTTCTCCTTGTTTCTCCATGGTTCCACACTTCCTCAACAATGGCACATGTAAAACATGAGTTGTGCCTTGATCTCCATACATGAGATCTTGGGGACTTCTTTGCAAAGATGCAAGAATCCCTCTACATGGAGCAAGATCTCCTCCTTCCTCTGCATGAGGCACTAGATAATCTCTAGATGGCACAACACTGTTTCCCTCAACTTCCTCAAAATAGATGGGTAACCCTCCAATAATGTTGCTGCAAATATGGAATCTCTCCCAAGGTGGAAGTAATCCCTGATTATCAAAGGTAAAGGAGTATCCCCTTTGCACCATGATAGTGCCATCTTCTACTCCTACAGTATCATACAAGAAATGAGGGAAAATTTTCTCTTGCTCTCCAAAGAATAACCCCTGCAACAAATGTTCTTGCTGCTTCCTCATGCTCTCATCATACAAGATATGTGATGAAGACATAGTGTATGATATGAATGTTGCATCATCACTATGCACCCATACTCTTTGTTACTCCATGATGCCAGCATCCTGCCACATATTCTCCATCCTCATACCCTTGGAAAGAGTGTATGCCAAGTGATGGCCAAACTCCTTCAAGAGTAACCAGCGCAGTCAAGCCTCCTGCTGCCCGATATCATAAATTTGTAAGTATCTTACCAGATTCTTGCTCACCATCCACATCCACTCAATCAATTATGGATGTCTCCTTCCACCCTTCATCTTGGTACTCCTCCCATGAGGGCTACCATCATCCCACATCATATTTCTTCATTTCATGGGATCTTGAAAGGCAATCTTCCCAAGGATCAATTTAACCCTATAAGGACCCAAATAGGTGGTAGGAAAAAACCTCCCATCATGATGTGCATGGCTCAAGAAATGTCCAACATAGTCATGAGAGATGTTATCCATCCGAAGATGTCCTCCATCTTCTATCTGTTCTTGTGAGAAGGGAAGAACCTCCTCAAACTGTTGAAGAATATTGCACTCCATGATGTGTGGGAGTGAACCTCCATTGAAATCTCTCCTTGAGATCTCCTCCTCATGCATGGTCCTCCAAAACCCAAGAGGTCCTGGATCTTCTGCAAGTAGAAGTCTCTCTTTGAGTTGTGGCATGTTCATTTAGAGAGTGTCATCTAGAGAGGAGAAATATTTTCTTATCTCCAAATGTCTACTCCTTCTTTCTGCTCCTCTCATGGCTTCTTGAAGGAAGTTACCATTTGAATGCTCCCATGAGGAATGGCTCATCTCCTCTGCATCACTACTCTTGTACATCGCAGTGGTAATTTTCTGCTCTAGGTCACCTGCATGCAATGATGTAGACCCATTCGAAGTGTTTGCTGAAATGACAAGAGATGGATTTTCAATCATACCTTGGTGAAATTTGGAAGCTCCTTGCAGGGCTGCAAGAGTTTCCTCCTCATAAGTGTTGGCCTCCCAAATTGTTGAAGATGAAGGCTGCTCCTCCATATACTCAAAAATGTTGGTACATGCTTCATTAGCTAGTGGTGAGGGCTCATCCCTCCTTTTTCCAAATTTTCTGACCATTCTTTGAGAAAAATCAGCAAGAGTTGAAACCCTTGCATGGCTTAGATGGCTGATCCACCAATTCTTTGCTTCACCTCCAAGGTGCAGCGCTACAATTTCTACAACCTCTCTGTCTACTACAGGATGTAGCAGGAAGAAAGCCTCTAGCTTCTTCACCCAAACCTCCGCTGCACATGTGAGTGATCCATCAAATGTGGAAAATAGAAATATATTGCCTCTCATCATCCCAAAGCTGTGGGGTCTTCTTTTGTCTTTATGTTGAATAAATTGTGGAAGAGCTAGAGTCTCTTGGAAGGCTCTAGGTTTTGCTCGGTATTTAGCAAGATACTCACTTACAATTTTGAATTCAAAAGTGTTTTTCATGCCTATGGTCTTCTTCTTTCTGATATTAGGAAGTGAATGGTCCTTCCTCTTCTCCTTCTTCAATATTCTTGACCTCCTTGGAGAGATCTCCTTTGGATCTGAAAATAGATGAGAGTAAAATCATCTTCTTCATCACCTTGATCTTCTTTGGCTGAGACTCACAGGCTGAGCCAGAGATCATGCTTTGATACCACCGTAATATTCCAAAGTAGGAACAACTACACTATTGGGAATATCTCAAGATATTACCAATGTGGAGATCAGTAATACATAACATGAGCTGGAAAATAGCAGTGAATGCATTAATACAAGAATGCCAAAAGATCCACATAACCATTAAATTAGATTATAGCAGCAACAATGTATACAAGATCTTTGAGGAAATGATCTCTCAAGCTAGGCAATACAACCTTAATGAAACATATACATGGTAAATGAAGAAATACTGCTATACAAAAGAAGCCCTGGCTATGACTGCACAATCCATGAAGTAGAACTACTAAAAAATAGTGTCAATAAAAAAATATGACAATATTCAACTCAAATAAAGAAGGGGAAGCAAATCTCAACCCCTGGAAACTACAATACACAATCCTTAAAAGGATTGGCTGAAATATACACAAAATGGAAATTCTACAGAAATGCTAGAGTTGCTGGGCAGCAACTGCAAAGCAGAAAATAGAAATGGATGGAGATAGCTGATGATGCTGCAAATGATGGTTGAATCTCATCCAAAGGATATCTCAGGTGAAACTCTGATCCAATACCTGAATATCTCACCCTCCAAAATATTTGAGCAAGTCCCCACTGCAATGGCACTGAGAAATAACGCAGTCTAGAGAAGGGAATGCGCTGTGGGTGAAGGGAAGTGCTTGGCGTGATACCAATGATCTGAAATATGATCAAGAATCTCCCTCACTAACCTCCCAGAGGAATAGAAGCTCCCTCTTCTGAAATATGAGCCAAGGAAATGGTGTTTTGGAGTCGCCACTACAACACCCTGCAACACAAAGTTATCCTGCTTCAGGAATAACGCTGTGATTGAAGGAGGTGGCTTTGGCCCTGAGCCAAGAATTGTGGAGCATGAAAAAAAATCCCTCGAGAGGCCTCTCAAGAAGGTGAATAAATCCTAAATAGGAATCCCTTCGGCAATTCTTGCTAAACAGCAAAAGAATGCACAATGTCTGAATAGACAATGAAATCAATAATCCAATTCATGAATAACAAAGGCTACCTTGCCCTCCTTTAAAACAAGTGAAAGCTCTCTCTCCATAGGTCCCACTCATTAGGGTTTCCTCCACCAAATATCCTCTTCCTCATTCACACTGCGTTGTCTTCTAAAGTGATCCACTCCTCCTATGGCAGTGCTGTTGACTTGGTCAAACCTGACCTTGTCTTCATGTATTTTCCCCTTTTCACACTTGAGGGTGAAAAATAAAGCTACTTTGTTAATCCCTTTCACATTATGAGGTATTTTATTCATGTCTTCAATAAGAATGGGTTCCCTTACCCATTTATTAAGTTGCTATGTGATAAAAACAAAAATTTAATATTCCATTTAGCTGTGTGCTAAAATGGGAGTATTACAGATGGCAGTCATGAAAATGAAGGCTTATGAGTATTGCAAAAGATGAGAAATTATTGGATGGCTTCTCTTGAACATATTGGTGAAACTGTAATTATTTGGAAACATTGACCCAAAATCGAAGTGATGGATGGTATGATAGACCATAGGTATGATAGACCGTCAAGAAGATTACCCAACCTGAAGCTACGAAGATGAAGTGAAACTGTCATGTTCAAGAGCAACCTGCTACCATAAATTATTTCGTTATTTTTCCCAAATTTTTCCCAGAAATTTCTAATGAGTACCTCTGTATTTTTTAACAAGCTTGAGGAGGGTAACATACGCTTGATCTATAATTCAATCCTTTGGGTGAATCCATTCCTATTTGATGATTTAACGAGTCTAGCGATAGTGAAACTTGATCTTGTCATGATCATACAAGTCCATCACTATTTGATGTTTTAACGAGTCTAACGACAGTGAAAACTCAATCCTTTTTCATGTTTAGTGAGTTTTAAAAAGGGACGAAAATAAAACTCCATGAGTCCTTTTTTCATAAATTTGTCGCTCAGATTCAAAAAAGTGTAAAATGATACCTAAGAAAACCTCTTAGCCATGTTCAACTAAGGTGTTCCTTTTTCGTAAATAATCTATCGTATTTCGGAAAAGGGTTAAACTTATATCTAGTAGATTTCATTTCATTTCCTTTTACAAGCTTGAAAAGACATGTGCTTGACAGTCTTTTCACATTAACGGAGCTTGAAAAATAGCTAAAAGAAGACTCTAGGGGGGTTCCTTTTTTGCATTTAAAAAATCTTGAAAAATAGATAAAAGTGTGCTTTGAATTCCTTTTTCATGTTTAACAAAGCTCGAAAAAAGAGAAAAAAGTATGCTTTGTGGTCATATCATTTTTGGATAATTTTGCACTTCAAATTCAATGTATCAGTTGTAAACCTATTCAGAGAACCATCAAACGGATTAAAAATACATGTTTTATAGTAAAAATGAACAAAAACTATAGTCACATCATTAAATATGATTAAAATAATCAAAATGATTAATAAAAATAAGTTTTTACCATTTCATTTTACCATTCCGTAGTTACCATTTGAAATTTAGGAGCTTTGAACCTGTTTTTCCCTCAAACTTCAGCGGTCGATTACGATAGTTTCAGTGGAAAATTTATCGTACCATTTGATCCAGGTTGGAGATCTAAACCTTCTCTTCCTTTTAGTGTCATTTTTGTATCATTTAATGCTGAATTTTTGGGTTTTTGAGACCCATTAGGGTAGATATATTGCGTTATGAGGGACACACACCCTTGAATGTCAAAAAGTGCATTGCAGGGCATTTAAATTGAAGCTCAGATGCTCTACAATGCTCTGTCTATGCACCAGGGGTGTGTTTGGCGCATTTTACAAATTTGTTTCTTGCTGTGTGCTAAAAAATTCCCAATTTTTTTTCATGAAATATATACTAATGAAGCTTATGGTTGGCTTTCAGGTATTGATCGGATCAAAATGACTATTACATGGTGATAAAGATAACATGAAAAACAATACATGATTTCCCTAAATGATCCTAGCACTGTAAGAGCCCTCAAATATTGTGGCTTTCTTAAGTATTTCATATTATTAGGGATGAGACAACATCTTGAACTATTGGAGTTCCTGGTTCGGTCATGGGATCCGGCATCTCAGGCATTTCACTTAGGGATAAAGTGCTCCCAATACTAGTTGAGGATGCTTACTTTCTAACTGGATTATCGAGACGTGGTTCTCCTATTTCCCTCACAGGATCTGCTCTTGGAGGCGAGACGGTGAAGGAATACATACGCCAATATTGTTAGCCAGGTACTAAACCTAGCAAATATGGAAAGATAAAAATTTGTGATGTGCTTGATTTGCCTCTGACAGCTATCCTTTTCAATATCAAAAAACTTGTTGGTTCTGTGACACTACATGTTGCAAACCGTTCATACATGCAGTATGCTCTTGAGTGTCTCGAACCGACAGTGTTCAATTGGGTTGAAGCAATACTCTTTCAGATGAAATAATCGCTGACTAAAGCAAAGGGTGGCAGAAAAATAATTTCAGCTATGGCTCGATCCTGATTTCCTTTATTTTAGAGCGAGTTCCATTGATATAGCTGCAGCATGTGACACTGAGAATTTTTGGTCCTAGAGATCCTGGGATGCAGAGATGGGTCGAATCGATGGCTAGGAATGTTGGTCAATCGACTATCATATTTTCTACTTCATTATTTGCCTAGCTTCAGTGACAAATTATTGCCATAGAGGAGTATCCGTACGCAGGCGTAGATTTCCGTGGAGATCCAGATTTGATGTTACCAGATGGCACTCAATGGGGTGAAATGGGTAAAAATGTTTTGATCATGTTTTTGTTTTTAAGGTTTCTAGATGTTTTTGTATTTTTGATGTTTTACAAGACTAAACTAAAGTTTTTATGTACATAGATGTGGGTCGTGTTTGACCAGAGCAGGAAGCAGATGAACTAGTAGATTGAACTATTGGGAGAGAAGTCCTTCAGGATTTAGATTTGACCGAGACACTTGTTGAGTTGCAAGACCATGTTGAGGGATCAACTCTTGGGATACCAGATGTCCGGATTGAGGAGTTACCTATGAGGCTAGAGCGACATAATATTAGTGTTCCTAGCCGTTGGATGAGGCTATTACGCAGGATAGATAGAGCAGCTGCTTTTTATCATGAGCATCATTATTTTTACTTTTGGCATCTTTGTATACATTTTGAGGTCAGATGACCAATGTGTCTTGGGCACAAATTTTGTAAAAACCTAAACTATCTATCTATTTTATTTTAGTGTTTTCCTATGTTTAATGCATAATCCTATTCAATTGTGTGATGTGAATTGAAATTTTATCTTCACGTGTTTCAAGTGTCTATTTGAAACATAATTCGCTAAAGAATCATTTAATGTGTTAAAATTTCTGGAAATGTGTTGATATTGAATGTAATGAAAATGTCTTTACAAAATTTGAACTCTAAGGAACATAAGATGAATTGTTGGATTTTGGACGGTATAGACGCTAGTAAGTTGTAGTACGACAAGCTTTGATTCTAACCTAATGATGATGTGGTTAATTCCAAGTGAAATGGCATCAGAGAGAAGTTCGATCAATGCCCTATACTCAGTGATATTGTTTGTTGATAGATCGATACAAATCCCTTGAAAACTCACTAACTCACCACCTGGAGCGAAAATGGCCCATGCTACAGAGGATAGGTTCTATGTACTATGACTAGCACCACTGGCGTACCCAACAAATGGTTCCAAAGATTCAGTCATCTTCGATTAAATGTAAAGTGGATTACTAACTTCAAGAAAACTATAAAAGAAAAACTAAGACAATTAATGCAATCAAAGCATATACATAATATGATACAAAAGTTTACTACACTCAATTAAGTATAGTAATGTTTAAGATACAACCCATTTCGAGGCTGGGCCAATGGAATTCCATCATAATCAACTAAATCGTAGGCACACTTAGCCATAACTCTTTTGATAATGTAGGGGTTGTGCCATATTGGCTCAAATTTTCCTGTTCCTATCAAATCGGCTTCTTGATCATAAAGAAAGACTAGGTCTCCCTCTGAGAAGATGTGAAGCTTGATGTTGCGGTCATATTGCGCCTTGATTCATCTCTTATGCGCTTCGTTGGCCAATGCAGCTTCACGATGCGTTTCATCTACATGGATGAGGTTAAAAAGACGTGCCTCTTCATTGGAGGTGTTGGGTAGAAGATCAATAGCGAATTTTAATAATGGAATTTCACCTTGGATTGGTAAGATAGCTTCCAGACCATACACCAACTGAAACGGAGTAAATCTGGTTGCATTTATCACCTAAGTTTGATATTACCATAAAGCCGAATATAGGATTAAATGCAAATTTCGTTTATGAACCCCTATCATTCATTGAAGCACTCGCTTAAGGATCTTGTTAATGGATTCAACTTGTCCATTAGATTGCGGATAATAAGGGGTAGAACTATCATGCAACAGTCCTAATTTGGCAGTCAACTCATTCATCATGTTATTTCGAAAATTCTTAGCATGATTTGTAATTATAGCTTATGGTACACTAAAACAAAAAACAACATGATTGAAAAAGAACAATGTAGTTGTTTCACCTATGTTATTGAATGTAGGCATCAAATAGTCCCACTTGGTAAAGTAGTTGATGGCAACAATAATATAACCATGGCTCCCAGCCAAACGAGGGTTGCAGGTCATGAATTCAATGCCCCATTTTTCAAATGGTCCCATAGTGGTGATAGGATGTTGGCGACATGCACATTTTATGATCAAATATCTGGCACACATGACAACTTCTGACCACAAGAATTCAGTTGTGCAATAGGTTTGACCAGAAGTAACTAGCGCGGAGAATATTTTTCATGGTTGCATAACCAGAAAAATATCCACTATAAGCACCAGCATGAAAATCATTCAGAAATTTCTTGGCCTCCTCATGAGTGAGGCACCTCCTTAAAATCGTATCAACACCATGATGATAAAGTGTATCTTCGACGATCAGATAATCTTTGGCTTGGTATCGGATACATCACTATTGTGAGCAAGAGGTATCAGGCTGGAAAGTTTGGGTTTGGAGATAAATGATAAAATCCCCGTACCAAGGTTCAGATGACCCAATAAAAAATAGAGACTCATCTAGAATATATGGTTCTGATGTAGACTCATTACTGTCAGAGGGAAGGTCGCAGAGAAGCTCAACAAAAACCAAAGACTTCTTTGACTTGGATTTGATGAATTCCAAATCAAATTCCTACAAAATGATGATCCATTTTGAATATTCCCCCCCCAACAATTGACGTGACAAAATATATTTCATAGGGTTGCAATCCGAAATGATAATGGTCTTCTGGAGCAGGATATAATGGCGAAATATTTGGACAACTTGTATGTCTCCCAAGGTGATGTTTTTGACGTATGAGTACTTAACTTCTATATCATTGAGATTACGACTCAAATAATATATCAGATGTTCTATCCCATCATCTTCTTGGACTAAAACGATAGCAATGGTTGTATCTGTAGCAGAGAGATACTGGAAATAATCACTCTGATAATTAGGGGGATACATTAATGACACTTGGATCAGGGTATCTTTAAGAGCATCAAAATAAGCTTGCGCAACCTTATCCCAATCATAGGGAATCCCCTTTTTCAATAGACGATTAAATCCTTTAGCCATTTCGGCATAGTTGGGTATGAACCTCCTTAGAAAGTTAGCATTTCCTTGAAGTATTTTTAACTGAAGTAAGTTTGATGGCGTAAGAAAATTGAGAATGGCCTGGACCTTCAATGGGTCAATTCGAATTCCATATTTTGAGATGACGAATCTAATAAAACAACCAAAACCAACAAAAAACACACATTTGTGTGGATTTAGGCATATCTTGAAGTTTCGGCAACGTAGAAATATAGCTCTCAGATGCACTAGGTGATCAGCCCATTTTTGTGAATGCATGGGTAAATCGTCTAGATAAGGTTGAAAAATTTTCTTAATGTCATGGAAAGAATAATCCATGCTCTCTGAAATACTTCCCCAACATTATTTAAAGCAAAGGGAGTTTATGATAAGTGAATGTGCCACAAGGACAGATGAATGTTGTCTTATATTGGTCCTCTAGGCGAATATTGATTTGATTGTAACCGAAGAATCCATCCATGAACGAAAAGATTTCACATCCGGCACATTCGTCAATAATTTGGTCAATAATGGGAGTACGATAATTTTCTATTGGACAAGCAAGATTGAAATCTCAATAATCAACGCACACTCTAATTTTCCCTTGTTTCTTCATGACAGGAACAATGTTGGAAACCCAATCAATAAGCATAACAGGGTAAATGAAACCAACACGCAATTTTTTTTCAACTTTTGCTTTAATCACAGTAGCCTTCTTTGGATGAATAGGACGAAAGTGTTGACGTACCGGTTTGACATCAGGGTACATTTTAATTGTGTGTTCAACAATACTAGAATATATGCATGGAATTTCCTCATAAGACCAAGTAAATATATCTCAGAATTCACAAAAAAAAGAGCGATAAGTGTCAAGTTCGGATATGTTGACATGAATGTTTTCTACAATTCCAAGTTTGGTTAAAATATTGATAGAAATCGTTTATTCAATATTTGACAAGTTTCTCTCAATTTTGATGGTATTAATTGGAACAAAATTCGAAAATAAATAAGAGATTGTAGTGCAATATAATTCAATAATATTATCTTCATTGTAATCTAGAAGATGGGAACGATGATGATAATCATCCCATGGTTCTCCTTCTAGTATCATGGCTTCCACAATGACCTCATCAGTCAAGAATGTGGATGAAAAAGGATCAAAAGGAGTACCAAAATCTAATGAACGCTCGACCCAAACGATCGGTGACGATAAATCAATATGTGCCACCCAAGCCAAGAAAATTGATTGCTATGCGAGCTCAATTGGGCTTGGCAGCATAAATTCACCTAACGTATCTACTTCAGAATTATTGGTAATCTTCCTTAAGTTAGATAAAGTGGAAGATATCATGCAGTAGGTCCCTATATTTTCAATTTCCGCCGACGTCGCAAGCAGCGGTAATGAAAAGGTGCCCATTAGGGAAGATTCCTTAAAGATACCAACACCAATGTTTTGAAGTGTTAGCTAGGGTGCGTGAATTAAGAGAATGCTTCCAGATACCTGGGAACTAGAGGCACATAAGGAGAGTTGATTAATGATTGTGATAACGCCTTTATGAGGGAAGGCGATCATTCAAAAGTAACTAGAAACGATTGCAGTCATAGCGTAAAACCATGACCTTCCCAGTAATATGTTGTAGTCAATGAGTCTGTCAACAACCTCAACTTCAATAGTTACAGTTTCCCCCCCTAGTTCAACATCCAGGATATTGATGATACCACAAGGCTTATATGTATGATCGTCAAAATATTTCAATGCCATAGGTGATTGAGATAAGCGAGGCGAACCAAGTGACTTATAGAAATTTAGAGACATAATACAAGAAGATTCTCCCTCATCGATAATAATGTGATGAACAAGATGATTTAGAACATTTAATTGGATCAAAAATTCTAATTCGGTGGGTAATTGTGGCACATAGCCCGTGTGATTAAAGACTACAATATTAGAATCTGTCGGGTCGATTCTACCAATTGCCGACAACAAAGATTGCTTCTGGGAGGGAAAATTTTGAATTAACTCAAGTGTGAACATATCTGAAGGTGACTACGCTAGATCTTCAACCATATTGTAATTTTGAATTACGTGAGCTTGAGGATTGAACGTTGATTTGTGGATGACTCCCGTTGATGTCTTTATTGTTAACTATGGAATAGCAGTTGCTAGAATTGAGTCAGTGGATGGATTCATGGTCAAGGTAATAGGTTGATCAATAGCCTAAATACTGTAATATTTTTTTTGCATAGACATAAAAACATCAGTTTTTGTCTTTGTGATAGATAGCATAAGCACTTGGGAACTAGAAGCAGGATTCGTAGCAACCATGTTTGTGTCCAGATTCAGAAAAGGATCTGTCAACACAGAAGATGCAGGAAAAGTATTAAGAAGCTTGGATACTTCAAAAAGGTTAGGAAAGTATCACATAAAGTGCTCCTCATTACATATCAGGCAAGGGTAACGAGGTTTCCAACAATTTCTAAATTGTTGATCAGATGATCATTCCTGTTGGGGTGAATTTTTCTTTTTTCTTTGCTTTCCCCTTTTTCTTGCTTCTGGGTTGCTTGTCACTTTTTCCTTTGCTAGATGACACGGCATGTATTTCAGAAGAAGGTGTAGGATTAGATGTAGTAGAGGTGTGAGTGTTTGCAAAACCAATCATACCTTCATTGGCATGAGAGAACTTACCAGATGGAGGAGGAACTGTAAAATTTGATCGCGACACGGTTGGAATTTTCTCATAGAGCATGCTAGATTGAGTATAAATCATATCTAAGTACTTGGAACGAGAAATGACTTTTTCTTCAGTGACGACGTCGCCTTTAGCTACATTCTCAGTGATAGATGGCAGCAAGGAATTAATAAACCACTCATCCAAGAGATGATCAAGAACAAATGTTTTGACCATTCGACGACGACGATGCCACTCATGAATATGATCATAAATGTGAGTAACAGTTTCCTATTTAAAGTTGGTCAATATTTCCATTCCAGTTTAATATCGTATGGGTAACTGGAAGTGTGTTGAAAAGGTGGTGACTAAGGTAGTGAAGTTATCAAATGAAGCTCGTGGTAATTCAATATACCACTTCGCAACTGAACCAGTATGCATACGCTAGAAAATACATAGTCTAACAGAGTCATAATTTAAGGAGTTTGATGAGCACCACAAATGATAAGTCATAACATGCATTGATGGGTCTTCTCCATTGTTTCCATTGAATTTAGGAATTTCGGAAGGTAATTTGTGTGGAATCACCAACCACCAAGGAGAATATTTGATGGGATCATTGGTAAGCCACTTTAAATCATGTAATTCTAATGTTGCGACAAAGGGAAACTGTTGATTCAAGTCAAGTTTAGCATAACCAGGATAGGATGGAATTTCTTGTGCAACAGGCCTTTGTGCACCAGCAAAAATCATTTTCTTTTGGTAACCTAGATAGGGGTTATTTTGATGACCAAATGCTTGAGGGATTTTTTGACCAAGACCTGGCTAAGATTGTTGTTGTTGGAATTGTTGTTGTGGAATTTGAGGTTGTGGTTACCAAGGTTATTTCCTGCCAAGATTATAGCCCAAACCAGAATATATGGACCCGGTTGTTAATAGGTAAGACCAGTAGGAGCTTGTGACATCCCATAAAAGGGTAATTCAGCTTGTGGTTTTAAGCTTCCAGATACAAGTGGTTGTTGTAAACTAGCTGAAGGAGGTGGAGCTAGGAGGCCCAAGACTTGAGGGTAATGGGTTGAAGGACCCACCTGAGACGGTTGAGGTAAATTCAACTCAGCCTATAAATTGGGTAATTAAGTATTAGCAGGTGGGGTAGATGTAGGCATAATAGGTTGAACCAGTTGGTATGAATGCACAATCATTTGTGGTTGAACGAGTGGGATAGGCTGCCACTGACAAACAATCATTCCAACATTTGGGTGACCATAAAACGACGAAGTACTGTCAAAATGGGTGACCATAGGTTTCCCCCCAGCATGAGGAGTATAACAAGATGGAATATATGATCTCGAAATGGTGGGAGTCCAGTCGAGATTGAATGTTAGGTCCCTATATTACCAGTGTAGTCCCTTATTGTTGTTAGTGTATCCCCCTTATTGTTATTTTTGCACCCTTGTTGTTAGGATGAATTCTAATCACAAGTGTATGAAAAAAAATCACTTTAGCTGTGCATAACAAAAAACCCTAACATCAAATATGGCTGCAAATTTCTTTAGATCTATAGTTAGTTGACCAAGATAAATGCTAAAAAATCTAGATCTATGCAGTAAAAGACATTAAGTAGTAAATAGAAGCAAGAGTTTCTCCATGCATCCAATAGACAGGACAAGAATATTTTTAAAGAATTTTTGTATTTTTGACACTTGGGAAGGGAACATAGAAATATGTTACTAGTCCCCCTCAATGGGATGGGTCCTTGTAAGTCCTCAACACTTCAGATCTAAGATCTCTCTCTCTTGATGGTGTAGAAAACCCAGACAAAAAATGGAACTCAAAGGGAGCTCACAAGAAAAATGATAGAAAAATATGATAATGATGGAGTATCAAAGTCAGACCAAAAGTATACATCCAGAGTGATCTTTAGGCAACAAAAGGTAGTGAGTGAATGGAAAAACCCTTATATTTATAACAAATATTGAGTTAGTCTAAATATTGGTGCATAATTAAAATAGTATTAACCAATTCTAGATCCAACTTTTATGGAATATTTTATTATATTTGTTGGAGGGAAAAAAAATTGAATTTGGTAAAATCCCTTTATTTGTAAATAATAAATAAATAAATTATTTATGGATTATTTTAAGGATGTGGTTGAGTAATAATTAAATAAATAGTGATTTATTCAATTATTTATAAATGATTTAGTCAAATTTAACAAGGAATATTATTTAAATAAGGTTTAAATAATTATTCCTAGAAAATAATAAGATAAATAATGAGAGTAGCTTCTTCGGTCTGAGGGAAATGAGATGCAACATCTTTTCCAATGGCAGGAAAAAGGGATCTAAGGAACCAGTCCATGTAGACACAGTCTTCGAAGATAGTGGCTCGACATAGGCTCTTTTTTCTCCGCCATTCTGGGACATGATCGGATAGGAGGGTCACAGATGATTGACAGAAAGAGGTCAAAATTTCGGTACCATTGTCATAACGAAGGGGAAGCTAGAAGTAAGATAGAGCTCAGGAAAGAGTCACAAAAGTAGTATGAGAGGAGGAGGCCTGGTCAACATACCACTTAGAAACTTCTCCAGTAAGCGTACGTTGGAACAACCGAAGATGGACAGAGTCATCGACGATGGAGTTAGATGAACACCACATGTGGAAAGATAGAACATGGTTTGTAGGATCTTCTCCAGCAAGACCTTCAAACTTGGGGATGTCGAAAGGGAGCTTGGTTGGCATAGTAGGCCAACCAGTGTCATGGCGTATGGGGTCATTGATCAACTAGTTAAAATCGGGAAGACTGAGGCCTGTCATATAAGGGAGCAATGGAGCAGCCAGGATAGTTCCTATTGCGGTCCCACTATTAGTAGTCCCAACATTAGGGTTGGGGCTACCACCAACATTAGGTCTTGAACCAGACATGGTGAAGGTGACAGGGGGAGAACCGGGGATGGAACGAAAAGGGGAACCCAATGAACCAGAAGCAGAGTTGGAATGCGGACTCAGTGGAGTAATAACTCGAATCCTACATAGAGTAAGTCTTACTAACAAAAACTGAGGATGAAGGCCAAGAAGTATCTGGGATAAACGCCTTGGGGGCACAATGATGAAAGAAAAAACATGGATCACAAAGGGAAGAGAGACCAACAAGGGCAAGGAGGTGCATGATAAAATGATTACAATGTCGAAAAAAGGGCAGAGAGGTGCAGGATCAATTGATTACAATGTTATAGTCTTTTCCTGGTGGTGTTACCGAGGTGCTTCTTTGATCAGGAGCTCAAATCTGAGCTTGGGAAAAAGCTCAAAAATGAAAGTGCTCAAATTGCTAATAAACCTGGTGAAAGATGAAGCAGCGGCGACGCAATTGGCAAGTGAGCAGCGAAAACCTGACCCAACGAAGTTATTCAACTTTGAAGTTCTTCAATTTCAATTAAAAAAAATGCCAGTTTGACTTTAGAAATTGGCAAATATTAAAAAAAGAATATTCCGGGAATATTTCGTGGAATATTTTGGGAATATTCCACCTGTTGACCAGTCAGCAGTCGACAAGTGGCAAGCGCTGGTTCGTAGAAAAGTTGACTGTATATGTTTTGAACCAATTATGGGCTGCCACGTGGCAAGCTTGGGAGGGGCGCCAGTAGCTAAAGAAATAGTGGTATGTTAAAATTTTGAAGTCCGCGGGATTTGAACCTCCGACCAACAATGCAAGCGCCATGCTTTAATATGTACTTTATGTTTTGACATGTATTCAATTTGGTGTAAATGTGCTATAAGCGAGTTTAATGTTATGGTTACGGTTGGCTTAACATATAATGCGGCCGAGTTGCGGCCCATGTCACTTTATATTTATCGCTAGCATTTTATGCCGCCCATAGTTAGCGCTGTTTCCTCCATTTTAGGCGGATTTGCCAGATTATCTCGAGTTCACTAAACGCGCGGGTTTTGAGGCTGAGTTAGTAATATAGCATGTCTTCCTGGGGCTACCACCAACGTTAGGTCCTGAACCAGACTTGGTGAAGGTGATAGGGGGAGAACCGAGGATGGAACCAGAAGGGGAACCCAATGAACTAGAAGAGGAGTCAAAATGTGGACTCGGTGGAGGACTAACTTGAATCCTACATGGAGGAGTAAGTCTTCCTACTGGAAACTGAGGATGAAGGCCAAGAAGTCTCCGGGATAAACGCCTTGGGGACACAATGATGAAAGCACAAACACGGCACAAAGGGAAGAGAAACCAACAAGGGCAAGGAGGTGCAAGATCAACTGATTACAATGTCGAAACAAGGGCAGAGAGGTGCAGGATCAATTGATTACAATGTTAAAGTCTTTGCCTGGCGGTGTTAACCAGACTCTTATTCACTTAGGGTGTTGTGTGTTAAGTGTGTAAATTTTGATTTTTAAAACCTAGACATTTGTAGAGAAAAATAAAAAGTGTGTTGTATAACTGTAAATAAACCTACAGATAACAGCATATGAAACTGAAATAACATAAAATAAACAGATAATTATGCATTAATCTAAACCGAAGGAGGCGGGCCTCTCAACAACTAGTCTATGGGTGGGAAAAAATCTAGTAAAAACACACCAAAATAGCCAAAAGATCTAAAGTCGGGAGGGAAAAATATCTAAAGGCCAGATCTACTGGAAATAGGTGCAGAAAAACAACAAAACATCAGAGGGAAAATTGTTGTAAATGAGGTGGCAAAAGGCTACAACCCGGAGGGAAGCAGAGGGGACCCTAGACGAAGACCCAAACAAAACTAAAAGGAGGTATTTTGGATGGATAAATAACCAATCTGAAGTGGATATGGAGGTAAGGGATCAGATGTGAAAAAATCGTTGTACACA
This sequence comes from Pinus albicaulis, assembly GCA_034641835.2. Classification (NCBI taxonomy): domain Eukaryota; kingdom Viridiplantae; phylum Streptophyta; class Pinopsida; order Pinales; family Pinaceae; genus Pinus; species Pinus albicaulis. The sequence goes on along the minus strand of CM076575.1, from coordinate 1,998,394,184 downwards.
CTGAAATTTCAGACGACCTGCAGCAACTAAAACTCTTCCAAGAAAGGTGGAGGATATTGAAGCCCTAGGGGGCTAGGTTCCCACTTTGATGAGTAAAACAGAGCAATCATAGGTTCAAAACGGGCGGAGACGGAGGTCAGGAAACCCTGAACAGAGGCCCAGACAAACCCAGAAAAATCTCAGAAAAATTCCCGCAAAAAGTTCAGGTCGCACTTTCTGACCTGTTTTCTGCAGAGGTCGCAGGTTTTGGCCTGTTTTCTACGCCCTGAAGCTCCAGGTCATAGGTTTTGGCCCAAAAAGTGCGACCTGCACTTCCTGCACTCTCGGAAGCAGGTTTCAAAAAAAAAAATTGTCTCAGCTGCGGCTGATGCCTATCACCTGCGCAACAAGTCTAAAAACACACGGAAGTTAGAATTTTTAATGTTATAGGGTTTTATAGGTTAAAAACAACATCAAGAAAAGAAAAACAAGGATTTGAAGAGAAATCCTAGGGTTTGAAGCAGCTGGTCATGCAGGGATCTAAAAAGCGACAGAGGTCGTAATCGTAAAACCTTGTGGAGTCGCCAGTTGTTAGTATGAATCTCAATCACAAGTGTACGAAAAAGGCTCACTTTAGCCATGCAAAACAAACAGCCCTAACAGGAACGATGGCTGCCAATTTCTTTATATCTGCAATTAGTTGATCAAGATAAAGGCCGCAAAATCTAGATCTATGCATTAAAATACATTAAGCAGTAAATAAAAGCAATAGTTGCTCCATGCATCCAATAGACAATACAAGAATGTTTTAAAGAATTTTTGCATTTTTTGCTACTTGGGAAGGGAACATAGAAAGATGTTACCAGTCCCCCTCAATGGGATGGGTTCTTGTAAGTTCTCGACATTTCAAATCTAAAATCTCTCTCTTTTGATGGTGTAGAAAACCCAGATAAAAATGGAACTGAAAGGGAGCTCATAAGAAAAATGGTAGCGAAATATGACAATGATGGTGGATCAAAGTCAGACCAAAAGTATAGATCCAGAGTGATCTTTAGGCAACAAAAGTTCGTGAATGAATGGAAAAACCCTTCTATTTATAACAAAATATTGAGTTAGTCTAGATATTGGTGCATAATTAAAATATTATTAACCAAATCTAGATCCAACTTTTATGGAATATTTTATTATATTTGTTGGAGGAAAAGGAATTTGAATTTGGTCAAATCCCTTTATTTATAAATAATAAATAAATAAATGATTTATTTATTATTTTAAGGATGTGGTTGAGTAATAATTAAATAAATAATGATTTATTCAATTATTTATAAATGATTTAGCCAAATTTAACAAGGACTATTATTTAAATAAGGTTTAAATAATTATTCCTAGAAAATAATAAGATAAATAATGATTTATCTAATTAATTTTCATGTTTTGGGTTAAATATGACCAAAAATATTAATTAAACTGTCGTTTAACTAATTATTCCTTGAGGAAGATCAAACAAATGTGGATTTATTTAATATTTCCTCATGGGGTTTCCTGTTTAGACCATAAAAAACTTAATAAGTAAGGATTACTAAGTTATTTTTCATAGTGAAAGCAATTTTATTTAGGGTAAAATTGGTCTTACATGGTGTACTTTGGTCCATCTAATAGTAACAGGTTAGATGACCAAAATTGGTGTAACAACAGTCTTCCATAGTTAGCTTAGATTCATGTTATAGACTTTAACCACATTCAAACTTCAAACTTATACCACGAATTTAGACTTTAGTATTCAGATAACATCCACATATTACTGATAACATGATTTTCCATAGCTCAGTTTTCAAAACAAATGTGCCACGAAAATACACAAGAAAGTTCCCACATTTTTTCTACTAGTTCAGCCACGAATTAGCCTCAGCTTCATCTCATCTACAATAGATAATGGTCTTCATGGATTCAATGAATAACCATATAAATATATACCCAAAAAAATATAGTCTTCTTCTTCACCTCGGAGCGCTTCCTTCATGTGTTTTTTCAGACATCTGTTTTCCTTGATTTACGAGTTATATAAGTGTATAATGAGCTAATACATATGGCTATTTACACTAGTTTTTATGCGTCACACATTGGAGCTAACTTGACTTTTGGTTGAATAATCATGTCCATTGGATGTGATTTTAATGCTAATTTTAAAAATTAATTTCTCCTCAATTGTGAGGAGTTAGGAGGTGCGCGACCTACCATTAGAAAGGTCTCGTCAAGGGATACGTGATGATGTAGATTTCCTTTGAATCTTGATTTATTTTGACTGCTCGTTTCTTTATTTTCTTTAATGGCTTCGTATGGCTATCATCCTTGCCTTAAGGGTTTAAACCCTTTTGCAACACCTCTTGCTAAATTCTTAGGACTCTTATGGCTTTTGTTGAACTATTGTCACATGATTTGACACTCCTTCTAGGGATTTGACATCATTCCAATCTCTTTACCATGATTCATAGGGCTAGGACTTCATTCCTAGGGTTATGGCATCAATCTTAGGGCTAGGGCTTCATTCCTAGGGCTAGGGCATCAATCCAAGGGCTAGGGATTTGACATCAATGAAAACTTCACTCTACAATATTCCCCTTTATCATTGATGTCAAAAATCATGCCATTTCTCCTCCTTTCAATATTCATTTCTTGATATGTGCTCCCCCTAACTTCATTGTATCCTTTATTTCTATCATTGAGAAATTCTCGTGCTCCCCCTAAACTTGTAATTACAAATTTCATCTTCCTTTTGACATCTAGATCAATGCTAGTATCATCAACACTTTTTACCACTAGAATCATAATGTCAATTGCCCCTTCGTATGTCATATGAAAACATTGTTTACGGCAATAACGTCTTTTCCTTCTTGGGGCTTGAAGTGCATATTCAACATAGTCCATATTCAATGTGGTCCATAACCTCATCTTGCTAAGTGGTAGTAGAGTCTTTAAGGAAGTACATCTTTCAAGTGTTTCATTTTGCTTCCAACTTCAAACAAAGACTTTTCTTCAAGTGCATGCACTTAGGTCATCTTGCAAGCTTCATTAGGACACCTTGATTTTCATCCATTAAGCTCTTGAGCACTTCAAATTTGTATGCCATATGTCTATGTTACATGCTTTTGGGTTGAATTTTTCTATTGAAGATATTGGTAACATACCTTATATTATCTTTTACTTGTGCTTATTTTCACAAATTTTTGCTTGCATTTCCTTTTTTGCACTTCTGCAACCTTCGTGATCAAATATTAATCATGTTACACCCCAAACTTCCCTTTCTTCATATACCTTGGAGCACTCAACTTTGAAGATGATTTAACAATTTAGACTTGTGACTAGCTCATGATTTTCATTCATTTGGCTCTTCTTTTTTCTTAGGAGACCACTTCATGTTGCTTTTATAATCTCATGTTATATGTCCAAAATTGTGACATCGGTGGAATTTTGTATTTTATTTGAATAGTGGAGCAAATGAATTATGATTTATGTTGTTGTAACCATTAGGACCTCTGGTTTGATTTCCTACAAATTTATTTCTGGAAGTTTGATAAGATATTATATTGCTAGCATAATTATTCGTGGTATAGGCTCTATAGTTTCTTGCCTTATGCCCAAAATTTGTACATGAAAAACAATGTCCAAGGAATATGGTTTGATACCTAGTTGAGAAGGATTTCCTTGATGAAGTTTTTTTGCTCTAGAGGAGACTCAAATCTTTGTTGATCCATGGCGTTCATTACATTACCGCTTGAGTTGTGTATGGATCCCTTAATAGCATCAACATAGCTTATTGGTGTAGTCGCTCTTCCAAGATCATCTTGATTTCTTCCCTTGATTCCACTATGGTCGGGGTTTTGAAGAATATGAGTGTTATGCAGAATATACGACTGCGGACATAAGTGTCTTCCCTATACTAGGTGGCTAAGTCTAGAACAACAAAAGGACAAAGTAGTTTTTGATTTCCTTAAATTAAATGGATAATGGGTTGAAGCCTACCTGTAGTTCGTCGTATGATTTGCTCCTCTCTTGGCTTGAATGCTCCAATTATAGATCTCGTTGCCAAAATTAGAACCTACACATTTAGACAACACAAGCCAATGATCTACAGAATTTATTTATCATCATCTAAATACTTCATTAAATGGATCAATATGGCATCGAAATACATAAAATCACAACATCACATATAGGGAAACAAATAACTCTTTGCATTAATATAAATGGAAGGAGTTACAACCATAAATAGATGTCGATCTTGTAGAAGAGCTCCTCCAGGTTGACTTGTTCCTTCTTTGTCACAAAGTGCACCTCTAATCACCCTAATGCATGGAAATTTACCTCTCTACAACAACATCATAAGGGTAGAATTATATCTCCAAAAGCTAGCAACAACCAACTAGGTTCTAGTGGAATGAGGTAAATATATAGGAAGGAGAGGTAGTTCTTGAATTCTTATCCATTTACCAATCTAGGCTTGAGATCCAAAAGTGATGGGAGGATGAGCTCAAGGGATAAGATGGTGATTTCTCCAAGGTGGAATTAGATAGGATTTGAATGCTTATCCAAGGTAAATGGTTGAAACAACCTCTAGAAGCTTATAGAAGAGGAAGCTTCAATTTTTATTTTTATTTTCATGAATTTCTAGAATCAATGCACCCCCACAGTTATGCAGGGTGCACTGCATAGCACTGTGAGAGAAGGAGATACTGCACTACAACACAGTTACTCAATTATGCAGGGTGAGTTGGTCCTTAAAATAACTAAAATGAAGCAGTTTCAGGTAGAAACTCTGGTATTAGGGAGAGTCATGCTTAAGGCTTTGTGCAATGATGATGTCAAGGGGTAAAAGGATGTTGATTGATTCACTTTGTAGGGCGATTGACTAGATGCAACAAAATGGCTTATAAAAATGCGCATAGTGTTCAAGCTTTTCTTTAATCTTATTTTCTGGTGACTTGGGGCTTGCATCCTTTTTGTATGAAGTCTCAACTACATAACCAAGACATGTGTTGTCACGTGGTGATCTTTAACTATTGAGAATGCCATCCAATGTTCTTGAGTTTGTCTACTTCATTTATTAATGAGACAATTTCTCCTTTAAGGTTTATACAATATTTTTTTTTTAGTTTAGTGCTCTTCATCACTTCTTATGTTCTCTTTACCTCTTCTAGCTCGATTTTCAAAGAGATGACTTCTTCAAATATTTTCTCTTATTCCTTATGTTTTTTATCAACTTATGCCTCTAGCTTCTTATAATCCTCAATATTTTCCTTCAACTAGATTGTCAATATTTCTTCTCTCTTTTTTGCTTTCTCTACTTGAAATCTCAATAGGTAAACTTTTTCTATTGTTCCATCAAGGTCACAATTCTTCTCTTTAGATTCAAGGTCTTCCTTTTTTTTGGTGTTTTCAATTTCATTTTTATTTTACTTCTTTGAAATTGTTTCCCTTTTTGTGGATCTTTCTCTCCATCATCTTTATATTCTAGCTTTGATTATGTAGTCACAAAGAGAGATTCCTTTAAATAGAGATTGTGTATCTTATGCCAAAGCTCTTTAAATGATGTAAATTGTCATAGTTTGATTTTATTATAGTTTGATAAGCCTCTCAAGAAAGCATTCATTTCTTTTGTATTGTTTTCACTTGACTCTTTTGTAGTTGCATCTGTTGATGGAGTTTTTTAGGTTGTGTATTCAGTAAAAACTAAGTCTCAAATATCATATCCTAGTGTCATCAAATACACCTTCATTCTTACACTCCATGATACATAGTTTGTTTTTTCAAACAAGGGAGCTTTGCCATTCTGATTTTCCTCATCACCTTTAGTAGGTTTTGTATTCATGAGCATGGATGAGACTTCTTCAGAGGTCTTGGAAGCTCGCCTTCTTGACCTTGCCATATGTGTTCTTAGGTTCTACCTTCCACCTGTTAAGATGTGATCCAGGTGGATATTGGTGGCCACTCGCCTATTCCACTTGGACCCCCACCATCATTTTTTTCAGTTTCCTTAATTTGTAGCACAACTTAGTATTTTTGGCAGTTTTTTTAGTCTTAAACTTTTGAAGCCATTTTGAGGGCCTAAATGACGTTTTTTGGGAAAACAAAGAGACTAGAAAAGTGCGATCACAATTTATGTATATTTTTTTGGCCTCCTCTTTGACATATTTGAAACGAGTCTATGATAGTCAAACGAAGATCGTATGCCAAAGTTACAATCCTGAGAAGTTGACATTCCAACTAACCTCAATGGGGCCCACAAGATTTTGGTGCTTCATCTCCTAGGGTTAGGTTTTTGGATGTTTAGGGTTTCCCATTGTTTATTAGTGATAAAAAGTCCCTTGAGCCTAATTTCAATTAATTTTAGAAGGCATTTAGCTACCACATCTCTTCTAAAAGATAAGCTACCATCGCCCAAACTAGTTTATTTCCATTATGCATGTAACAATTTTGAGTACTTTGTTATTAACGAATTAAAATTATGTTTTCACTGTAACTATGTGTTTCTCTTTATATATGTATTTCATTTCATTCCTGCATAAATCCATATTAGTGGTATAAGGGTGGTTTTATTTTTCTCTATTTTTCTGTTCATGTCCCCAACAAGGTCAGGGTATAAGGAGTTGGGACATGAATTGGTTTAATCCTTGCAAGACCACCCTCACCGACACCAACGACCTCCCATGGCAAAAGAAATGAAATATGAGGGAGCAGGAGATCCTACCAAGTTTTTCATCAAATAAGACCTCGAGCAGCAAAGGAACGAGATGATGGAAAAATTTGCCCATACCCTTCGGAAGATGCCCACCGACAAGGCATCTTCATCTAGCAGACACTTCGAAGGATCTGCCCCCTTCAAGTTACAATTGAACTTAGATATCCCTATATTCGAAGGTCAAATAGATTAAAATGTTGTAGATAAATGGTTTAATCTGTTGGAGGGTTATTTTTTCAGTCCATAGCTTCTCTGATAAGGAGAATTTTATTTTTGTATTGCTTAAGGTCGCTCCCCATGTCAAGGAATAGTGGGAAACTTACTGTGAGAAAACGGTCGACAAACCCTCTTTGTTCACAGCCACACCCACTTGGAACTCTTTGCAAGACGTTTTCAAGGAACAATATTACCCCATGGGGAGGTATGAGGATGAATACATGCAATGGACTACACTATGGCAACAAAGGGACCAAGATGTGCATGAGTTCACAAACATTTTTCATACCCTATGCACAAAGTTGGGTATCAAAGACTATGAGCGAGATCTGGTGCTCAAGTACTATGGTTGTATGCAGAAATACATTAATGAAGAAATGGAGTTCCTAGACATCTCCTTTCTTGGTGCAACATACTGATATGCTGCCAAGATTGAATAAAAATTTAAACAGAAGAAGCGATAATTTGGATCTACGAATCCAAAGCAGGGAAAAGGTGCCCCCTAATCACAAAAAAATGAAAAATTCAAGGTGGGGTGACCCAGGACATCCCATCGAAGCTGCAAGCAAAGAACAACACCACAAAGATGAAGGGCACAGGGAAATGGTGTGAGTTCCACAAGAGCCCCACTCACAACATAAGTGAGTGTCATGCCAATCAGTTACTAGTGGTTGAGTTGAAGGCTCCATATTCAAATGCATGTTATGACTCGTAGTTAGATCCTGACAAGGGGAAAGACAAAGGGAAGCAAATTATTGATGCGGAGCCTAGCACCATCGTTTCCACTATAGAAATTTATACAAATATAGCTCTAATACCATGTAGAAATTAATTGTAGATTCAATATTCCTCATGTAATGTTCTAAAACATAAGACTCAAATATAATCTACTCATATGTTGATCCAGATTTATGCAGGAACGCAACATAATACACATATAACCATAAACAGAGAGATGCAGCGAAAATAATGCTTCATTTTATTAATAAAAGAATGACTTAAATAAGCTTACAAACATAATGGAAACAAGCTAGGGCACTGGTAGCGTATCTCTGAGAAGAGATGTGGCATACACAGGCCTCTAAACTCTGTTACATTGAGGCTCAAAGGCCTATTACGGACATAGTGGAAATAGATGAGCTAGGGTACTGTCAACGTATCCTTGAGAAGAGATGTGATGGCTACCAGCCCCTGAACTGTGTTTCAATGAGGCTCAAAGGCCTATTTATTGTTGAGAAACAATGTAAAACCTGAAACATCCAAAAACCTAACCCTAGGAGATGAAGCGCCAAAACTGTGGGCCCCGTTTCGGTAAATTGGTGTTTCAACTTCCCGGGGATGTAACTTTCACATCCGATCTCCGTTTGACGCGCTCAATAGCTCGTTAGAAATATCTGTCCGAGGACTAAAATTTTTCGTGTGAGAAAGATAAAATTAATTGTTCTCGGTTTTCCCAAAAAAACGTCGTTTAGGGCCTCAAAACCGCTCCAGAAGTTCAGGACCCGAAAAAACTGCTAAAAATAGTAAGTTCTGCTGAAACTTAAAAATGGAAAGAACTGATGGCGGGGGTTCAAATGGAATAGGTGGGTGGCCACCAATATCCACATGGATCATTAATGCCCCTAAATGGCTCCAGGCATGCAGGACCCGAAAACCTGCTAAAAAAAGTAAGCTGCTGGAAGTGAAAAGCTGCAAGAATTGATGTTGCGGGTCCAAATGAAATAGGTGGCGACCACCGATATCCACCTGGATCATATGCGTAAATCAATTCAAAATTGAGAAGAAATATCAAAAGCATGCATCATGACTCAACACAAATACACAAGTATATATCTAAGGGGAAAAAATGCTCAAAACCCCTTATTATTTGTATTGCATTAGTGAGAAAATAGAGAATAAATTTAATGCTTGATCAAGCCTAAACAATATGTGCACAAGTATAATCTATCTCACTGCCTCACAAGCTTAATGTGGCTAATACTTAGCCAATTTTGTTGTCTGCAAAGCTCTTATTTCCTTGCGTTGTTTCTCAAGGAATTAGCCCCCTATAAATTAGGGAAATCCCCATCCTGAATTGTGCAATCCCTATAGGTCTTTCTCTGACTGCATGCACCACCTGTACAACTTGGATAATCATACAACTGATAGTACACTACCTTTGAACTCCAATCTCAACTGGGTAACTCATATTTCATGCATGCATGAGTTAATTATGGTTGATTTATCAGTTAATTGATTGAACATTGAAGTTGCACCCCACTGCTAGGCCTCCTACTCGTTCCTCCAACAGTTAGAACTAGTTTAACAAAATTCAATTATTACAACTCAAATTAAACTCAACCTAGGCTCCTAAAATTTAGGAATAACTCTACATCACTCAAGTTAGGCCCTCAACTCCATTTAACTGAGCCAACAAAGTGAAACTAACTTAGTTAACACATTCTTGTTGTCTTGTGACGTGGAATTACAATTTTATCTTAATTTAATTCAAGGGAAAATTAACTGAGGATTTTTCTTGATGTCATTTTTCAACACTCCCTCTCAACAAGAAAGGGATTCACATCTACCCCGATCCAGCACCTTTGGAGTGTACTGCATGCAACACTTATTTTTGTTGTGTTTGCTACTACAACATCTGCAACTAAGAAGCATACATAAAAATAAAAAATAATCATTGAATCAATCTGCAACTATCTACTTGGAGATTTGTGTTGTTGTTGACTCTTCTATTGAGCCTCCTGCTCTGTTGTAAACACTGCTATGCACTCCTCAGTATCTCACTAGCATTGATCCTCATGCCACTGAATATTGTGCCCCCCCTCCCCCCCCCGTAGCAAGGTAATGATCCATGAGACAAAAACACCTCGATGGACCCTGCCCAAATTTCTGCACTCCTATGACTATTGCTTCACATCACCCCACCTCACACCTAGAGGTATGGCTGCATGTGCTCCCTCTACCCACTTAGCTCAAAATATCTCCCTATTGGAGGTCTCTGATTGAATGGATGTTTCCACTATGTCTCCTCTCTGCTTCTCCATTTGTAGATGCTCCACAACTTGTTGACGCTACTTCTAAGGCTCGATTTTGAGAGGTAAATCATGCTCCCTGAAAACCACCAAGTCTCTAACCTTTACGTTGCACCTGAAGTATTTGCATGCATTTTTGACCTCGAGTGCATATAGTTTCTTAACTCGCACACCTATTTGTTTCACATTTCACGTGATGATGTGTCTAAGGAAAATCCTCCCTTTGTTAAATATCACATTGTAGCCATGATCTTCTAATACTGCGATAGAAACAAGATTCTTTTTTGGTCCTGGAACAAACATCACGTCCTTGAGTCTGAGAGGGGAGCTAGAATACCTCTGGAAAGTAATTGTATCGATACTGGTCACGCTATTACTCCCATCATCTTTAAACTCTATGTTTTGCTTGAGGTCTTTCTCCTCCAAGTCACTGAAGAAATCTTTATTCACTGTCATGTGAAATGAGGCACCGTTATCGAGATACCACATTCTTCCCATTATTGTGCTTTCCATGCATGCAATGAGAGTAAAATCAAGCTCGAATTGTGAAGCTATAACTTCACATGTTGCTGCTATTGCAGGCTTCTTCGTGCTTGCCTTCTTTTATGGAGATTTCGTGGCATAGTGCTCGAATTCATGACAATGAAAGCACTTGATATTGGACAAGCCTTTATTATTGTTGTCCTCTCCTTGGGACTTATTTCCCTTGGCATTATTTCCTTTGCTGACTAATGCAAGGTCCTCTTCCTCTTCTTTATATGAGGTCCCATCTGTATTGTCTCGCCTTATTTATTCTTGCATTAGATCGGACCATAACTGATCCCAACTTGTTAGTTTATCTCTACCATTAACGAAATATTGATAATTGTGCGAGCTCTTGGGAAGACCCAACAAAGCTAGAGCTACCAAATCTTCTTCTAGAATAGTAACATTGACCCAACCAAGTTCATCACAACATTATGTAAACTTGCTCATGTATTGCGGAATTGTGTCATTCTTTTGCATCTTGATACTCTAAAGCTTGTCCTTGAGTGCCAACTTCCTATGGTTACTATTGTTCTAAAATAAATCTGTTAGTGTTTTCCACATCAAAAATGGAGTTTCTTTCCCATGGAGATTTGAGATAATATGGGCTTGAACTCCCTTCAATATGATCCTCCTCACTTTAGCCGCATCTTTCTTCCACTGAGTGAGATCCTGGTCATCAAATGCTGGGGGTTTTGCTACATATCTCTTGATGTAATTTAGTAGCACATTATCATCTAATATTGCCTCCATAAATATCTTCCATGCCACAAAATTTGTGGTTCCTTCCAAAGAATACTCGAGCCTGAGTCTGGTGGAATTCATCTTCTTAGTCTTGGAGAAATCCTACAACACTGATCTTGAAATTTGAACCTTCTGCAAAGACAACTTTGAATTCTCTTTTCTACTGTGAATCTAGCTTTGATACCATGTAGACATTTTTACAAATCTAGCTTTGATACCATGTAGAAAATAATTGTAGATTCAATATTGCTCATGTAATGTTCTAAAACAAAGACTCAAATCTACTCTACTCATCTGCGGAAAGCAATTCACAATTGAGAAGCAATATCAAAAGCATGCATCATGATTCAACACACATACATGAGGATATATCTAGGGGAAAGAAATTTCTCAAAACCCCTTCCTATATGTATTACATTAGTGAGAAAATAGAGAAGAAATACAATGAGTGTTCAAACATGAATAATCTTTGCACAAGTATAATCTATCTCACTACCTCACAAGATGACTCCAGCCAACACGTATCCAATTATATTACCTTCCAAGCTCCTATTTCCTTGTTTTTTTTCTCAAGGAATTAACACCCTATTAATTAGGGAAATCCCCATCCTGAACTTTGCAATCCCTATAGGTCCTTCTCTGACTGCATGCACCACTTGTACAACTTGGATAATCATACAACTGAAGTACATTGCCCTTGTACTCCAATCTCAACTGGGAAACTCATATTTCAAGCATGAATGAGTTCATTATGGCTTATTTATATGTAAACTAGTTGAATACTAAAGTTTCACCAGACTGCTAGACCTACTAGTTCCTCCAACAGTTGGAACTAGTTTAACTGACTTTAACTCGGTTTAACTGGATTAAATTATTACAACTGTAATTAAGCTCAACAGAGGCTCCTAAAATTTAGGAATCACTCAACATGGCTAAATTTAGGCCCTTAACTCTAATTTACTGAGCCAACTAAGTGAAACTAACTTAGTTAACACATTCATGTTCTCTTGTGATGTGGAATTGCAATTCTCTCCTAATTTAATTCAAGGGAAAATTAAATCAGGATTTTTCTTGTTGTCATTTTTCAACAACCACCACCAAGGTTCAAAAGATTGAGCCTGCAGACCCATAGGAAGGGTAGCGTCTCTTCCACTCACAAATGTGGGTGAAGGGGTCGTCGTTGCAATTCATTTCGACAGTGAGAGGAAAAAGAACCTCATCTTGGCAGAAGTCGTTAAGTAGATGGTTATGCCTACCACACCACACTTGTAGCCATACACCATCAGGTGGCTCTAATAAGGACAATTTCTTCACATCAGTCAATAGTGTTGTGTTCCCTACAACATCAAACCCTTCACGGATAAGGTATAATGTGACGTTGTTCCTCTTGAAGTTTGTGATGTATTATTAGGCCAACCATACTTGTGGAAGTGTCATGTTGTGTATGAGTCTAGGCATTGCACTGTTATTATTACTTTTGGAAATAAGTTATACAAGATACTAGAGGTAGCCCCGCTTACTGTGATCTCTTTGATCTCTGCTAAGCATTGCAGTAAGATCATCTCCCAAACTGGGAAATTTGTTTTCTTTCTAATTCACTCTCAACGTAAGGGTAAGATCATGACCACATACATGGCCCTTGGGAAGGGTTCCTCCTCGCAGCAGAAGCAGGTGGATAAGGTCGTGGAAGAATACAGTGACATATTCTCCTCACACACGTGGGTACCCTTGCACTGTCAGGTTAAGCATTCGATCGATCTGACTCCTAGACCACCTCTACTCGTTGAGTCGATATATCGCCACTCCATTCTGGAAAATGAAGAGATCAAGCAACATATCCATGAGTTGTTGATCCAGGTGGATATTGGTGGCCACCCACCTATTCCACCTAGATATGCATTCGATTTCTTTAGTTTCCTTATTTATAGCAACATTTACTATTTTTAGCAGTTTTTTTTAGGTCATGAACTTTCGTAGTAGTTTTAACCCCCTAAACGACGTTTTTTGAGGTCCACAATACGGTCATAGCCATTGGCATGGCCCTGCGGGAAATCCTGTAGTACTTGGAGATATATTTCCAATGAGGTATCATACATGCCAAACATAGATAATATGACCAAGTTATGACCCGAAACTTGGTTGCCCAAATAATCCCAACGGGGCCCACAAACTCTTGGCATTCCATCTCATGGGGTTAGGGTTTTGGTTGTTTAGGGTTTTCCCTTGTTGTTCAATAATATAAAGGCCCTCGAGCCTCATTGTAACACAGTTTAGAGGCATGTAGCTGCCACATCTTTTCTCAAAGATAAGCTACCATCGCCCGAGCTAGTTTATTTCCATTATGTCTGTAAACATATTTCAATTCTTTGATATTAAAAAAATGAAATGTTATTTCTGATGCATATTTGTATTTATGGTTAAATCTATATTTAGTTGCATTCCTGTCTAAGTTCGGATCAGTTGTTGCCAAAAGGGAACATCCAACCAAGTTCCTCACCTTTAGGGAGCCCGATTATGCTTGTAAAGAAGAAGGATGGAACTTGGAGGCTCTCCATTGATTATCGGGCACTAAACAAAATCACTATCAGGAACAAGTATCCAATCCCATGGATTTATGACCTTTTGGACTAGCTCAAATGGGCCAAGTATTTCAACAAGATCGATTTGAAATCTGGTTATCACTAGGTTCCAATAGAGCCCATAGATGTATGGAAGACTACCTTCAAATCCAAGAAAGCCCTTTTTGAATGGTTGGTCATGCCTTTGAGGTTGACAAATGCCCCTACTACTTTTATGAGGTAGATGAATAACATCTTGTAGCCCTTAATGAACTCGTTCGTGGTTGTTTATCTCGATGACATCCTCATCTTCAACAAGAGTTGGGAAGAGCAGTTGGAACACATTAGGCAGGTCCTTCAAAACCCGCAACATCACAAATTGTGTGCCAACTTGGAGAAATGCACCTTTGGCATGAGTCAAGTATAATATCTGGGTTACATCATAGATGAGAAAGGCGTGCATGTGGATCCGGCTAAGACTAAAGTCATTCATAATTGGCCAGCCTTGACCACTCTAATAGAGCTTCACAAATTTTTATGCCTTGCCAATTTTTATTAGATTTTTGTAATGGGATTCTCCCATATCACTTGGCCTTTGATTCATATTACCAAGGGTGGAGCGAAGTAAAGTTTCCTGGTCTGAATCTCAACAGAAGGTGTTCGTTCAACTGGAGCACCGCCTCTGTACTCACATTTCCAGCTGTAGTAGCGGAACTTGTAGATTTGGTTTCTGTAGCAGCAAGACTTGTAGAATTGTTGGCTTAATAGAAAAAATGGCTTTTTATAAAAATACACAAGAGGTATTTATAATAATAAATATTTATTGATATGATATAAGACAATTGAATGATTACAATGAGGCCCTGCTTTTATACCTATGCAGGTGACCTTTCATGAACAAGCATGTCTTTTAGACATGCCTTTTCAACTAACTAATGAATACTTAACATAATTACTATTTGATTAATTAGTAATTATATTTATTCTATTAATGACTATATTATTACTTAAGTTATGAATTAGGTTCATAACATTGCCTCCTTCTCGAAAATCTTTGTCCTCAAAGCTTAACTTTTCGACAATCTTCTTTACTTTTAATCGCCTTCCAAGTTTCTTCATGTTGCTATCTTGAACATATAGTTCGTACTCATAATTTTTTTTATTTTTTTTTACAGTGGAACCTTTGCACAGTCGAGGGCAATCTTTATTCCTGGCACGTATGAGAACAACATATATCGTATGAGAATCTTTGTTCCGAATACTTTGCGAGTAATGCCCGACCTTCCATTAAGCTTTGCTGGACAAGGACATATGACCGGATTTGCACGAAGTTCTCACTTATATTCGACCTTCGGTCTTTTAGATGTAGTAAAATCAGTGTCACTTTTTATTCTATTGTTTCCATAGTGTGAAGGTGGAGAGTAAGCTCTGGATCTATTTCTGTTTCTGCCAGGGATTTCAATATCAAAATTCTTATTCCCATCATGAAAATTCCCCAGCCTCTCAAATACGCTTTTTCTTGCAATGTCTATATTATTCTCCTCAACTTTACTCAGCCTTTTAAATATGTTTTTTCTTGCAAAGTCAATATTATTGTTCTGAACTTCTCCCATCGCAATCCTCTTGTTTCGTCGCAGCCCAATGTAGAAGTAACAATTATAGCCACGGTCTTCAACATTTGATGGATCCATAAAATCTCGAGGGTGAAGATGAGCATGCAACCTCAATTTTGTACTTTCTTCAATCTACTGACTAAAAAACTTGAGTCTAGATTCAATCCATCCCTTCCATGCCCTGAAATTGTTTGTGTTATCAGCCCTTATGTTTATTTGGAAATAATTCTTGTACGCCCAAAAGAAGGGGGAGTACCACTGTAGCAGCGGAACTTGTAGATTTGGTTTCTGTAGCAGCAAGACTTGTAGAATTGTTGGCTTAATAGCAAAAATGGCTTTTTATAAAAATACACAAGAGGTATTTATAACAATAAATATTTATTGATATGATATAAGACGATTGAATGATTACAATGAGGCCTTGCTTTTATACCTATGCAAGTGACATTTCATGAACAGGCATGTCTTTTAGACATGCCTTTTTAGCTAACTAATGACTACTTAACATAATTACTATTTGATTAATTAGTAATTATATTTATTCTATTAATGACTATATTATTACTTAAGTTATGAATCTCGATGACATCCTCATCTTCAGCAGAAGTTGGGAAGAGCACTTGGAACACATTAGGTAGGTCCTTCAAAACCCGCAACATCACAAATTGTGTGCCAACTTGGAGAAATGCACCTTTGGCATGAGTCAGGTATAATATCTGGGTTACATCATAGATGATAAAGGCGTGCATGTGGATCTGGCTAAGATTAAAGTCATTCATAATTGGCCAGCCTTGACCACTCTAATAGAGCTTCACAAATTTTGTGCCTTACCAATTTTTATCAGATTTTTGTGTTGGGATTCTCCCATATCACTTGGCCTTTGATTCATATTACCAAGGGTGGAGCGAAAGCAAAGTTTCCTGGTCTGAATCTCAACAGAAGGTGTTCTTTCAATTGGAGCACCGCCTCTGCTCTGCATCTGTACTCACATTTCGAGCCCTGCAACAACCTTTTGAAATTGATACAAAAACCTATGACTATGTTATTGGTGCAGTCCTCACCCAACACGAGCATCCAGTGGCATATCATAGTGAGACACTTTCTGATACAAATCAAAACTACCCCACCTATGATAAAGAGATGTATTCTATCATGCAGGCTTGCTGGTAATGGAAACATTACATTCTGGTGAAGGAGACGGTCATCCTCACAAATCACCAACCTCTTTAGTTTATACAGACACAAGGGAAGTTGCAAAATGATCGCCATCAAAGTGGTCTACATATCTGCAACAATTCCACTTGAACATTAAATACAAATAGGGCAACACCAATCATGTTGCAGGTTGCCTCAGTCATCCCCTAGTTGCAGAATTGACTTTTGTTCTCAACTATTGTGACCACGAGACCTTTGGATGGTAAAAAATGCTAAAAAATGATCTAGAGTTTGCCACCACATACTAGATGCTAGTGGATGGAAATCAAGTTCTAGATTTCCACCTCCAGGATGCATTATAATGCTACATGGGCCACCTTTGTGTTCCTTCAAGCGAGTGTGTCAAGCTTATTTTGGAGGCACATTACAGTCTGTTTGTAGGAAAATTTGGTGTGGGGAAAACTTTGGTCATAATACATAAGTATTTTTATTGGCCAAAACTCTGACAGGATGTTGGAAAATATATCATATCCTGCACTACTTGTGTCATCACCAAGCCAACCATCAAGAAGCAAGGCTTGTACACACCTCTGCCTACTCCCATCCAACCTTGAGAATACATCTCCATGGACTATCTGTTTGGCCTCCCTTCTACCAAGCATGGCAATCACTTTGTATTTGTGGTCATGGAAAAATTTTCGGTGGCCTACAAGAAGAGTATCACAATAGAGGACACTGCCAAACTCTTCCTTGAACGAGTATGCGGGCATTTTGGGATACTAAGAACCATTATATTAAATCATGATAGAAGGTTCCTGAGCACATTCTGGTCGAGCCTCTGGACACTATTGGACATGAAGCTCACCAAGTCTACTGCATTCCATCCCTAGACTAATGGTCAGACAGAGGGAATCAACAGGATGATAGTGCACCTACTCCGCTTGTACAACTTCAAGCATCCACAAACCTAGGATGAGAGCCTTCGCTATGTGCAACACAAATATAAGAGAGCTCCCCATAGCTCGAGTGGTCACAGTCCCTTTCAAGTGGATTTGTGATTTCAACTATTGTGTCTAATTCGTGTTACCATGCCTCATGCGACTACATAGAAAAAATCCACACATGTACAATCTGAGGCTGATAAAGTAACTAGGTTTATTGAATGCATCTAACACATCCGCCAATAGGTTCATGACACCTTGGAGAAGTCTAAGGCCAAGTCTAAGCAACAACATGATCAACATTGGGAGTCTCATAAGTTTCGGGTGGGCGATAAAGTTTGGTTGCATTTACAAAAAGAACACCTTGTCGGAGCCCATCGGAATATCCAACCACTCTGATATGGGCCTTACACCATCACGAAGGTTGTGGGTGACAACGCTTTCGAGCTCAAAATTTCCCCATTCCTTGGCCTACACCCAATGTTCAATGTGGATCGCCTTTAGCCATACTTTCCACCATTGTTGGACACATAAGACTACATGGAACAAGCCACAACTCATCAAATTATGCACACATAGATCAAGACCACTCGCCAACAAAAGATCCAATTGTATCGGTTTGTCAAATTTGGCCAACTCTTGCACCAAGGCAAGTGGCTCACCAAGGACCAAGTTCAACATAATTTTCCCCATCTCATGGAGGCACTCAACACAATGGTTACCATTGCTTCCTAAGGAGGAGGATTGATGCAGGTGGATATTGGTGCCCACTCGATATTCCTCTTGAACCCCAACCATTGTTTCTTTCAGTTTCCTTACTTGTAGCACAACTTAGTATTTTTGGCAGTTTTTTGGGTGCTAAACGTCTGGACTCCCACCTATTCGTGATCATGATCATGCTATTTATTTGATTCCAGGAAGTGTTCCTCCAAACATCAGGCCTTATATATATCCTTATGTCCAAAAGAGCGAAATTGAACGTATGATTGAAGAAATGTTAGAGGCTGGTATAATTCAACCTAGTCAAAGTTCTTTCGTTGCTTCAGTAGTATTGGTGCACAAGAATGATGGATCATGGCTCATGTGTCTGGATTATAGGGAGCTCAATAAGCTCACTATTAAAGATAAATTTCCCATTCCTTTGATTGATGAATTATTGGATGAATTACATGGAGCAATTTATTTTACCAAGTTGGATCTTCGTTCAGGATATCATCAAATTAGAATGCAGACTGAATATATTCCAAAAACACCATTTCGAAATCATGAGGGTCATTATGAATTTTTGGTCATGCCTTTTGGCCTTACCAATGCAGCTTCTACATTTCAAGGGTTGATGAATTCCATTTTCAAACCCTTCCTTAGAAAATTTGTGCTAGTATTTTTTGATGATATACTAATCTACAATAGGTCTTGGAAGGATCATGTTCAACATGTTGACAGGGTGCTAAAACTATTGGAGGAGAAACAATTATATGCAAAAACATCCAAATGTTTCTTTGGAGTACAAGGGGTGGAATATTTGTGTCATATTGTATCTCACGAGGCTTTTAAGGTAGACCCTAACAAAATTAAAGCCATTAAGGAATGGAAAGTCCCCACAACCATAAATCAGTTGCAAGGATTTCTTGGGTTAACATGGTATTATCACAAATTTGTTTAGAATTATGGGAGAATAGCAGCACCTCTAACAACACTATTGAAGAAAGATGCATTTTCATGGACTCCTGAAGCAACTAAGGCCTTTAAACATCTTAAAGAGGCAATGTGCCTAGCGCCGATCTTAGCTACGCCAGGCTTCAAAAAAACCTTTATTGTGGAATGTGATGCCTCAGGAAATGGAATTGGTGTTGTTTTAATGCAAGAAGGAAGACCCATTTCTTTTGAAAGTCATCCAATCAAAATAAATTATTTACAGAAAGATATTTATGAGAAGGAAATGTTAGCAATACTACATGCACTAAAGAAATGGCGACCTTACCTAATGGGAAGACACTTCAAGGTAAAAACTGATCATGATAGTCTTAAACACTTTTTGGAACAAAGACCATCTTCAGAAGAGCAGCAAAAACTAGTCACAAAGATGTTGGGTTATGAATTTGAAATCATCTACAAAAAAGGGAAGCTAAATGTTGTGGCAGACGCACTCTCAAGAAAGAATGAAGAGGTGGAAGCATTGCTTTGTGCCATTTCTATTATCCAACCAGATTGGATAACCGAAGCAAGGGATGAATGGAAGAAGGATGAAGAAGTGTGGACACTCATTCAAAAGTTGCAGCAATATCCTAGTACATCTGATACATTTAGTTGGAAAAATGATTCCTTATGGTACAAGGATTGCTTATATTTTTTTAAGAATCCCCAACTAAAACAAAATATTCTTTTGTAATTGCACACTTCTCCTTTAGGAGGACACAAGATTTTTAAAGACTTACCATAGGGTGAAGAAATAATTTTTTTGGGATGGCCTTAAATCTGATATTCAAAAGTTTGTGGCAGAATGTTTGGCTTTCCAGCAAAATAAATTTGAGACGATTAAGACCCCAGGGATTTTACAACCTTTATCCATTCCAAGTCAACTTTTGGAGGAGATTTCAATGGATTTTATCACAGGTTTACCTAATTCCGAAGGAAAGAGTGTCATCACGGTGGTAGTTTATAGATTTACCAAGTATGCACACTTTTGTGCATTATATCATCCATTTAAAGCAAGTACAGTTGCTACTACATTTATGGAAACAATTCAAAAGCTACATTGATACCCAAAGATTATTGTAAGTGAGAGAGATCCCATTTTTACGTGAAATTTTTGGACGGAATTATTTTCTTGTTTGAGTAGTCAACTAGATCATAGCTCATCTTATCATCCTCAATTCGATGATCAAACTGAGATAGTGAATAAATGTTTGGAAGGATATCATTGTTTTGTATATGATAAACAAACATAATGGGTCAAGTGGTTACCTCTCGCTAAATGGTGGTATAACACTTCCTTTCACACTGCAACAAAAATGACTCCATTTATGGCACTTTAGGGATATCGTCCACCGTCCATCACATCATCTTTAAGAGAAAATTCTAAGGTTCAAACAGTGGAAGATCACATCGATCATTAGCAAGAAGTTCTCCAACTCTTAAAGGATAACCTAAATTTGGCACAAAATCGAATGAAACAACAGGCATATAAACATCACAGCGAGAGAAGTTTTAATGTAGGAGACTGGGTATTTTTACGGCTAAAACCATACAAACAAATGTCCCTCAAGCAAGCTAAGAAGGATAATAAATTATCGCCAAAGTACTATGGTCCTTACAAGGTGTTGCAAAAGATCGGTACTATGGCATACAAATTGGAGCTTCCTACTTCTTCGTGAGTGCATCTGGTTTTCCATGTTTCATGCTTAAATAAAGTTATAGGTGAAAAAATTCTAGTTCAAACAATATTGCCAAAACTTGATGAGGAAGGAAAAATCATATTGAAACTTGAAGCAGTCACGGAAACAAGAACTCGCCAGCTATGAAATCGATCAACTTCAGAGTATCTCATCAAGTGGAAGAACTTACCCACTGAAGATTCTACCTAGGAGGATGAGAATTTTATACAAAAGCACCCAAAGCTACTCAAGCGTTGAGGACAAAACTTTTTTGAAGGAGAGGGGCATGTTAGTTCCCTATATTACTAGTGTAGTCCCTTATTGTTGTCAGTGTAGCCCCCTTATTTTTATTGTTGTACCCCTGTAACCCCAATATTGTTATTATTGTGCCCTTACATTATTATTGTTAGGTAGGCTAGGATTATATTGTGACCCTATGGACTCCTATATATAGAAGGGGGTTTTCTCATTTATATCATCAAAGAATTGTTCATTTATGTAATGTAAAGGAGGTTTCCCCCTTGAAGTGGCTTATTTCTAAGGCGTTGATCTCTCTTTTCTTCTATTTTTGGAGTTGGTTTCATAACAGGGTTGAATCAATATTTCATTTATTTTTTACATTTTTTCACCTAGTTAATCTTGAAACCAAATTCACGATGTATGAACACAAATATCAAAGTGAAACTTAAAACTTGAAGAAACACTTGTAAGAAATCTTCAATTCATTATAACCATTTTTTAGGACACCAATCTTCTATAAGCACCAAATTACGAAAATTGCAAGCTCCAACCTATTAAGAAGATGAGGACATTAATCCTCAGTGATCACCAAATTACAACTTTCGTAGGCACCACCCTACAAGATATTTCAATCCCCTAGTTGAGCTCCAACTCAACAACTTCATAGGCACAAACCTACAAGAGACTCCAATCTCCTCGATCGAGCACCAACTCAACAATTCATAAGTACCAACCTACTTCTTCAATTTGATCCTTGGACCTATCAACGACAACTCGTAGTTTATATAAATTTCCTTTCTTCCATAGGGGTTGTCACCCTGACATGGTATCTTCAGATTTGCACCTTCAACCTTGATTACAACCACCCGACCTGTACACTTTTAACTTTCTTCTCTTCAACTTGTCGCTAGTCATTAGCTTGACTCCTTAGCTCATTTTGATCCATATAAGCACAAGTCTTCCTTTTTGCACTCTGATTTCTGTCACATAATTACTAATACCTCTTGCACAAACTTCATTATTCTCCTTAGCTCTTGGAAACTCCTTGTTATAGGTTTGAAGCACAAATACACACTTCAAAAAAATCTCGGCCTTTGCATAGGAATCAATATTGTTATGTCACAAATACTTCAAATACAAATTTAGGGCTTCCTTCAGAAGATTGATTTAGCCTTCCATAGAGGCCTCCAATAGTCCTTCCTGTATATGTGGTTACCTTCACACAATTACATGTAATATTAGTTTATCACGGGTCTACAACCAAAGAAATTACCTTATTTTTCCCTTACCACGTAGACCTGCTTATTCTACAAGATTCAACCCCTTTCTTCTAGAAATATATTACCACACTTTAAAAACTTCTTAAGCCTTCAACCTACCTCTTTTAGCACATTAGTTTTACTTTCCACCAGTCAACCCTAAGGGCTTGATCGACTTCAAAAACTCCTCACACTAAAATGATATTCCTTTAGCTTAGTTCTGATTTCTTCTTGACTCAGTTCACAAAGGTTCTTTAGTAGCTCGGTTCACCTTACAAGTCTTGCAAAAATAATCTTTTTTTATTCCACAAATAACCCACAAGAAATTGGCTCAAGTATTTTTTTGAGGATACCCGCATAAATAAGGAAAAATAGGATTTGTCAACGATTATTACAGTCTTCCATGGTCATCTCAAATTCCTATTGCAAACTTCAGCCACAAATTCTAACTTCAAACTTTTGCCACAGATTCAAACTTCGATATTCAGATAGCACCCATCGATCACATATAACACAGTTTTCCATAGCTCGGGTTTCAAAACAAATATGCCACATAAATACACACAAAGTTCCCACTTTTTATCTCCTATTTCAACCATGGATTAAACTCTACTTAAACTCAGCTACAACTGATAGTGGTCTTCACAAATTCAACAAATAAATACATAAATATATACCCAAAAATTATATTATTCTTTAGCTTAGACCTCTTCCTTCCTATGGTTTTTCATACCTCTATTTTCCTTGATTTGCAAGTTATATAAGTGAAAAATATCCTAGTACGGATGGTTATTTATACACATTTTTAGGAATCACATATTAGGGCCGACCTAGCTTTTGGTTGAACTATCATGTCCACTAGATGTGATTTTAATGCTAAATTCAAAAATTCATTTCTCCTCAACCATGAGGACTTAGAATGCATGCCACTTGCCATTGTAAAGGTCTCATTAAGGGCTACGTAATGATGTAGCTTTCCTTTGCATTTTACCTGACTTTGACAACTTATTTCTTGATTTTCTTGAAGGGCTTCTTATGACTATCATATTTTCCTTCGAGGGTTTCAACCCTTTTGCAATACCTCTTGTTGGATTCTTAGGGCTCTCAGAGCTTCTATTGATTGGTTATCGCATGCTTTGACATTCCTTCTAGGGCTTTGACATCATTCAAAGCTCTTTGCCATCATTCCTAAAGTCAAGGCTTCATTCCTAGGGGTGGGGTATCAATCCTAGGGCTAGGGATTTGACATCAATGGAAACTTCACTCTACATATATTATTTCACATATTCTCTTAGACATGTAGATATATTCAAATATTTTTGTAGATATCTAATGTTTAACAAAATATATGTAATTTTCTTCCTTTTATATATTAAAAAGTATTATTATTCAAATAACATTGTATAATAACTTTCGAGTTTTATTGTAAGTTTCTCTCTTCTCAATGTAAATCCTTCCATGAAAATTTTAAGTTAATTTAAGTTGTTTTTAGTTTAAATATTAAGGCAATGCATTCAAATCTTAATATTTGCTTGTTTTAGTCTTTAATTATTTTGAGTCTTGAGTTGTAACTATAACATATTTGACCTACACCCTGCTTAGAGACTAGAATTAATTAATTTCTCTAACATCGGTTGATTGCTTTATTTCATCATATGACCCCACAACCTTTGCATCACAATTCAACATAGCTAAACACACTTCTCATAGTTTCCATCACCTATAATTCCTTCTCTAAGCTTACTACCCCAACCACCTTCACCACCTTCTTTGACCATAGGGTGTATCCACCATACAAAAATTCCATCATCGCCTTGCAAGACCCATAAGTCATAGAAGTATGGCAAGTTGTCTAATAGGACTTTGAATAAGGGGAAGATTTCTTAAACACCGAAGAAAGGCATGACAAAAAATTGATATACAAGACAAGTTGCAAAAGTGGATTAAAACGGTGACCTAATGCTGAAGTTAGCCTAATTTGGTTGTAATAAGCTCACAACATCCAAGTCCTTTCATCTTCCTCCCAATATCTAACTCCTCCTCAACTACAAGAAAAACAACTTAGTTAGGTTCGTATATCCTTACACGAAAATTCTTGTAGTAATGGATAATTTTGCATTTGCATGAAAATACTAATCTACTTAGGTGGTTCGCAAAATCTCTAGTACATTTCCTTAATTCCTCGTTCACTCCTATTTAACTTAAAAGCCAAAATAAGTAATATACTGGCTTATGAGCACCCGATTTACAATAGAGAGCAAACCAAAAGATTCCAATTTTCAAGTCTGTTGATCTTTTAAACATAAAATATACAAAAATATGAGATTGATGGAGAACACCCCTTCAAGGTGCTTGGGTGAGTGGCTCCAGAGCAATGAAGTTGGTTTAAATAGGCTACAATTATAGCTATGGCCACAAAGTTAGTGAGATAGGGACAGGTGTAACTTTATATTGAAGATTTTCCACCATATCAAATGAACTTGAATCAGGTTTTCCATAGTAAGTGATCAATGACCATGTATGATGCGAATTAGGTGTAGTATAGGAATGGAATTTAAGACACTTCTTTGAGAACTCGAAGCAATGGTTTTAATAAGCAAGCAGGTAACAAACTATTTTTGCTTTGCATAAATAGGTGGGAGACAAAAAAAAATTGACATCTTATTGCAACTTGAATAAACATGCATGTCAATTGGGGTTATCTCGGGTGGTTGGGAAGAATGGTTGTTATTTCTCCCTCCTAGATTCAATTCCATGTAAATGACATGATGATGAGAAATATTGTTGTAATGGCTTCGTGCCCATGAATATTGTTGAATTAACCCTCACTCTTGTCCTCAAGTTGAGAAAGAGGATGATTTTATTAAGAAAAACTCGAATAGACATACACATATATTCAACCTCACATTTACATTTACATTTACTAATAGGGATGTCAACTAACTTTGCTCTTGTCTTTTGGGTGCTACTCATGCTCCTATCTTTCCTTGTCTATGCTTCTTCTAAATGTGTTGTTAGGTAAGAAAATGGATTTATTTTCCTTGTCTATGCTCCTTCTAAATGTGTTGTTAGGTAAACAAATGGATTTATATTTAGTAGTTATAAATTTTAAGGTTGTTTGCATGAAGGCAAGAAGACTGTAGAAAAGAAGAATTACCTTACAAAACCCTACTAGGTGTATCCAAGCCTGATATGTAGTAGTAAAATAATCAAAAGCTATTTTACTCCATTAAACAAAATGGTTCCTCCAAAAGTAACCAATGGTATTGAGTCATAGAGTGCATATATTGAAATATTGTTCACTTCTAAAAAGTCATTGTTCATAATATGCCTAAGGAGACTAGTTCCACAACAATGTAAATAAAAAATTACTTTTTAAAATGAATTCAAAATATGTATGTAAATCAAGAGACAACCTCAAGTTTAATATGCCAACACATGCAATAGTGCAGGTAACCTCAACATCTCCATATAGAAAACAATAATAACTTGTCAAAGTCTGTTTTACATGCATGAAAGAAAATACGAAAAATTGCTTGAGTCATGCCTACTAAAATAAAAAATTTGGAATATAAATCCCTATATTTTATTGTTTTTACATGTCTCTCGCACAAACGATTGACAATATACTTGATATTGTCCAAATTATTGTCTAAGGTGATATTTTTTCCAAATTAAAAATCAATCTAGTGATTGTCATGCTATCAATCCCATTTAGTAATATCTGTCACAATTGACATCAATATTACCAATATTTCAAAATGCATCTGAGCATAGATAGAACTCGAACATAACTTCCAGAACCCTACAATGAATTCCATGAGAATCCACAACATATCTAGTTGTGTGAGCATGGCCTGTTAAGCAAGCCTTAACACACTTATATTTATGAATAACTGGAAGGAATGAGAAGATGAACCAAATATTCATCCTTTTTAATATATGTAATTGGATATGTAAGTGGAGGATATTTAGTGAGAAGCATCCCCTTACTTAGCTCCATAAACACATGGGATAGGGTTAGTTAATGCTTACTAGAATCAAGATATAATTATTTGTATCTAATAATGACATAGATTTATCGGGTGGAAATGTTCGTTGTTGAAAGACAATGTGCAATGACTTGTTTTACCATAATTATTTCATTCTTCTAATTAAATAGTGTAAATCCATCCCTTTCTACCACGACTCAAAATTTCTCTAGCTCATCCTGATTGTCCCCAAACCTTCCCCTTTCAAAGACCCTCGTTCTTTCCTCGACCCTCAACTTTTCCTTTTCAGTCATCACTATCATCATACATCTTCCTAAAGTTTTCCTTCAAATAAATGTTGCTTTCTTATCAAAGCACTATGCATTTTCCTATGCCCTTAATTTCCTTGTACCATAAAACAATCCTCAATGTCATTTTGTTATGTTTACAAACTCAATTTTGTTGAAAAATAGAAGCTCCAATACTTCTCATGCAACACTTTTGAATCTTGTGAGGCTATATGAAATAGGTGAGAATTTAATTAGGGCTTCTAGCCTTGATAATCTACAACCAAATTAAGACCTTAATCTCTCTGTCCGGAAATCACTTTTTTGTTCTATAAATTTTTCAATTTTTAAATATATTAAAGCAAAATAACTCAAGATGCTAAGAATAAGAAAAATCAAATTGTATATGCATAAGTGAATGAATAAAACAATAATAAGTTTAAGGCAAAAATAGGTCAAGTTTAAAAGAAAACAACAAATTTTATTATTAAAAGCTAGTATGAGACTTAACTGAAATATGTCCTTACAAATCCCTGTGAGGGTCAGGATCGGTGTCACAACCCTGGTTAAAAACCCATGAAAAAAATATAAGACCAAGGTCACAAGACACATATTTCAAGTTGAATGGTGGGAAAAACATCCTAGTGGGTGTCACTTTGGCTTATTATGGCTAAAGGAATTTGGCAAAGGCAATGGAAAAGGCTTTGAAAAGGAAAAAGTATTTTTTGCACATTATTTATGAAAATAATGGAAATTAGGAGACAAGGAGGGTGAAAGGTCACAAGTTGCATGTGAGGAGGAAAATTAAGGAAAATAATGGAAAATTGAAGAAATTAGAGGCCTCATAAATAAAAAGGCTTCTGAGGATGAGTTGGCAAGGTTTTGGTCAGCCTTTTGTTAGTTCATTTTCAGAATTAGTCTCAGATAGGAGAATAGCACCAAGAGGAGAAAGAGATCAAGCAAGAAAAGGAAAGACAAGGAAAGGAAAGGAAAGCAAAGATCAAGAAATGAAAGGTTGGAACAAGCAAGCTTCAACAGGAATACTTGCAGGTTACAGATTGCATGTTTGATTTCCTATTTGGTTTTGACATGCATGGTGTGTGCATGTTGGTAATTTGTTCTTTCGTTATTGTTGGAATAGTTTTTTTGGGTTTTGACAATGGTTTTCAGCCTTGCCTTGCCATTTCCGCATATCCATGGTGCGAGGGGATTGTTTTTGTTTTTGAGCTTTAGAATTGCTGAAATGTTTCAGAATCTGGGGCGGAGGTGGTCTTAGGAACATTCCCAAAGGCCTAGTAATCCCTTGATCGGTAATGGTGGGATACACGGTAAAGCCTGAGGATGGATTCTTGGTTAGGGCCTAGTGATCCGATGTGGATTGCGATAAATAATAGAGACTTTTGGAGACGGAAAATTTCCTGAAGGATGGTGAAGGAATCCAGAGGCATTCCAAGCTTAGTTTGGTTTTGTGAACTCAGGTCCGATTTAGGTGAAATCACGGATGGTGAGGGTGGAGGTGGTTTAACATTTGGATTCCCTTGGTTGTTTTGGATTGGTTTATCCCATGAGATCCCACATTCATGCTTGGAATATGGCACGGGGGTGACTGATTGAAGGAAATATTTGGTTCACCCATGTCTATGGTCGGGTGGTACATGGAAGTCCCAAATATGTCTGCCTCTTGCCTGTGTTTAATGAAAGCTAAGATCTATTGCTTTTTATTGGTATAATGTACTTGTTATTATGTGGCTTTAATGGATGTTATCCTATGGTTATTTTTTTGTTTATATGTTGGTTGTAAGCATGGATATATGATTGGTTTTAGTCATGGCTCTTTTCATGTTTTTACTTTTAATTGAAAGAATATTGGATGCAAGACCTAATTGATGTTAATACAGCTAATGGGAGAGGGTGTGATATTTCTCATTAAGTCTCATATGAGTTTTCAGTCCCTTATGCTCAGACTTGCATTCATGACCTGTAAATTGCCTATCTACTAAGTGGTTGACGGAATGTCAGTCTCGGTTGGGGATGGTCGGGTCTAGTCCTGGTTTCAATTTTGGTTTATAACCATTGTAGTCATGTACTTTATGAGTTCTGAAAGTTATATGGATTTATGGGTAAGGGCTTAGCCCCAGCCCTGAAAAATAGCCTTAATTTATGCAGTTGATGGCACAACACTGAGTAGAAAAGTCCATAGTCACACGAAGGCATGCCTATGGGAGCAACTAGGAGTTTCCAGTTGCATGGAGGGCTTGGCAAGGGAGCGATTGGGGCTCTAACTCAGGAAAAAGTTAAGTTGTCTTAGGGGATGAACACTTGAAGGGGCTGGGTTACTCCTAGAGGGTCCTGAGGCACCTGATGGAAGCCAATAAGGTTTGTTTTGTTAGCTCCATTTCCTTAAGGTCACCTATGAGGTTGAGTCTTGTCATAGCAATCCCTCATCGCATGTTTATCCCAGGTAATTCGATGAAAGTAGGTAGATGCGAGGGGACTGGTTCGTTACAATAAGAGGAGTACTTTAGATGCCATGAAGTTTACGAATCATACAATGGCAATGAGGTGCCTAAAGAAAGTAACAACAAAAGTTTTTGTTGGATCATTTCAAGTAATCGCTAAATCTCATTAAATTCTACAATAGATCAGGCTAACTAAAATTGAAATAACTCAAAACTTATGAATAGAATGAACAAAAAATTAAATCAAAGCAATCAACCATAAAGGACAAAAACAAAAAAGGCCAAAATATATTTCTTCGCTACCTTTTCAAGTTGTCCCCTACTATCAACAAGAAAAATTTATTCCTATAAAACTCAAAAAGGATAAATAGAATAATAATAATAATCTTTCAAGCGAAAGCATATTTCTACAAATAATTCTCTTATTTTGTAATTCCTTTTATCTTTTTTGCCAATAGAAAAATAACCTATCCGTTGAACTTCCCCTAACTAATTTTATTTTTTAATTTCTGAAGATAGGAAAGTATTTTAAGAAAATGGATTAGATTATGAATGTTTTGAGTAAATATAACTATAAGCAAGTGGGCTTCCACTAGACTCTTTTTTTATCTATTAAATATTTAGTTTTCTCCTTGTAACTCCAATTATTTTAAAGAAAATAAATCAGTGAGTAAATATGAGACTGCAGTATATCATATATCACATATAAAATCATGTTATTACTATCACATAACCTTTTGCCTCCCCCCCCAGACACACACATATATATCCAAAGTTACCAAAAAAATGCCAATAAGTATCATCATGTCCTAAATATTGTGCATCAAATTTTAGAAAATAAAAAAGTTCACCATGTCTTTAGATGCAAATCCTGGAATGACACTTCTCATTTTCCTTCTAACTTATCCTTAGTTGTACAAGGTTTAGAAGTAGAGGTAGAGTTAGTGGAGCCCAGGTTAGGTTTGGTCATGGGTTTTTTTGCTTTGTCTTTAGGATCGCAGGGATGGAATGTTTTGGAAGAGGCCTTGAAAATGAGGCAACTACAGGGGTCACATGATCTGGAACATGGGTAGATGAGACATGAATAGACCTATGAGGCCAACATAAAATACCAAAAGCAGGTTGAGCATGCTTATAGTTTCAACCATCACTTGTAGATGGCCTAGGATAGGCAAGGATATTAGTAATGCTAGGATGAGGCTATAAATAATTGCTTTGTTGATATGTTGGGGGAGGCAAAGTAATTGTTATGGTCCTTGCTCCTTAAAAATGATAAGAAACCAATAATTACAGTCCACTTTGAGGGGGAAACCTACTTATACAATAAATACAATTAACAAAACCATATTTGATGATCCTCATACAAAGTCTACTTAGTATATATATAGGATACAAAGGATATAATCATATTAAAATGGGACCATGATGGGTTCTAGCCTACATAAAAATATAACAATAGAGATGTAATCACTCAATATATAGGGCTTAATGGGGGGCTTTTGGGGTAATGTGGGGCTTAACATGCCCCTCCCCTTCAAAGACGTGTTGTCCTCAATACTTGACTATCTGTAGGTGTTTCTACATAAAACACTCATCTTACATGTTGCTTCTTCCACTAGTAGGTTCTTCCATTTGATGAGGTACTTAGTAATTGCTTGATTTCTCAACTTCTTAGTCCTTCTTTATAAAATTGTTTGTAGTCCTAGTATTATTGTTCCTTCATCATTGATCTTTGGTAGAAGAGTTTATACTGGGACCTTATCACCGATGACCTTCTTTAGGAAATAAACATTGAAGACTAGATGTACATGCGAAGATGGAGGTAGCCCCAATTTGTAGGCCATACTGGGACCTTATAGGGGCCATGATATCTCAGAGCTAATTTATTTTCCTTCTTTTGTTTCTTAAGGATCATATGTTTATATGGTTGTAGGCTCACAAATACGCAATCCCCCTCTTCAAATTTCCTTTCACTGTGATGTCGATCTAGTTGTTATTTAATCCTATTTTGTTCCATAACCAAGTTGTCCTTCAATAGTTTAATAACCACTTATTGGTGTTGGATGTGGTAATCTACTGCTTGAGCCTTTAAAGTCCATTTTAAGGGCGATGTGATGGATGGAGGATGATATCCATAAAGTGCCATAAATGGTGGCCATTTTTATGAAGTATGGAAGGATGTGTTGTACCACCATTATACCAAGGGACACCATTTGAATCATTTTGTTTGTTTATCAGATGCAAAGAAATATGTATATCCTTCTAAAAAAAAATTCACAATTTTAGTTTTTCCATCAGACTGAGAATGGTAAGATGAGTTGTGAGCTAATTGAGTACCCAAACAAGCAAATAATTCAGTGCAAAATTTTCCAATGAAAATTGGATCTCTATCACTTACTTTAATCTTTGGCATGCCATGAAAATTTTGGATTGTCTTCATAAATTCTTCTGCCATATTACTTGCTTTAAGAGGATGAAAAAGAGAGCAAAGGTGGGCATACTTTGTCATTTGACCTACCACTACCATAATTACACTTTTTCCTTTGAATTTCAGTAAACCTATAATAAAATCCATTGAAAATTCTTCCCAAAAATGGCTTGATATGGCTAATGGATGAAGGAGCCCTAGGGTCTTGATAGTCAATGTGCCTCCTAAATAGGTACAAATTAAGGCCCATTTGGAAATCCTTCAACATACTTTTACCTCTATCTTTGCATTTGATGACATATTTTTGGACTACAATGTGTTCATTAGGAGGGTTAAGGAATATTTATCATATCTCATAGCCTAACATGTTGAATGTGTAGGACAAGGAGCATTGGAGACTAGCTGGAGGGAACGTAGAAGGCTCATTCCCTGCATTAACTCACCAACAACTCTGTTGGCTATTGGGTGGTTACTACACTCAGTGGTTGCGAGGATCTCAGGAGAGTAGGTCCACTTTTATAGGGGTTTTGGAGGGAAGCAATCCTCCTTCCAAGGATATTACCCCCCTCACTCATCTTTGTATAAATAAATTATCCCAAGATCCCAGTAGGATTCAACCTTTTAGAGGAAAAAAAATTGACTGCTAGAGCTAGAGCTCGTTACTTGTTAATTCTATTACCATGTTATGTACTTGAATAATTTTTGAGATCAATGAAAAACATATTTTTTCCTTCAGTCTGAGTGTGTTTTAGGGGAGTTGAGATCCCTTGTTTTAGGGCCTAACCCAAGCACTCAAGTCTCTCTCTCTTGTATATTTTTGTTATGCATTTCCTTTTCTATACTTAGCTTAGTTGTGCCTATTTTTGCAAAACCTATTTAGATGAAAAGTTTTTCCTATGTAGATTTATCAGTCATTTCTTTTGAGAAGTTTGGCTATAGGCTTCGTAAGGGAAATCACAAAAAATATAGTCTTTATTTTTATACAATAGTTAGATTTAGTTAAAATTCAAATCACCCTTTCCTTTACATTTTTATTTTACGCAATTAGTACTTTTGGAAGTCTTTAGATCTTGATGTTTTGTTAATTGAATAACTAGCTTGTGTGCAGGTGATACCTATTGGCTTGCAGGGAAAAACAACCATCATTTTCATTGCATACCCATAATCTTCGTTATCACCTCCCTTCCATTCCCATTTATTCCTCTAAACGGTCTGCACACAAAAATTACAAGTTTACTAGAGACTGTTAGTTATTTTTTCCCCTAGTGCAAGATGGGATCTTGGGGAGATCTAAGCTTGGAAAGGTATTCCACACTCTTCCCCACCCTTCTACCATCTTTCCCCTCCTTCAGGAAAATTTTAGAGCCCTTGGAATTCTTTCGGATGCATCTTATAACACCTCATATAATAAATCAGAACTTGACCATAATTGCTCCTTTAGCCTAATTTTTTCTTCTTTCCCTTCCACAACGTCTTCTAGACCTTGGAAACAAGCTCGAGGAAGATCAGATACCTCTTAGAAATCTTACTTTCATCATTGTGGTTTTATTTCTGCAATTAGGTTAATTGTTTTGATCATGAATTCGATATCACATAAGTAGTTTACACTGATCTTTCTTGAAGCATTTGTTCGATTTTGTAATTAAAATAGGATTTACCTTGAATGTAGTAGTTTAGGTATGATTTCATGGTATTTACTTCATGCATCTAGACTAGGTTTATTTTCCTATCATTTATTTTTCTGTAGCATATTAGGATTTATCTTCCAAGCATTTCTTTCCTTGCAAGTAGATCATAATTTTCTCTTATACAATAGGACAATCAATGTTTCAATCATTTCCTTCACTGCAAAGTTAGATTCAGTAGATTACCTTCTCTAATTTTATAAAATGGTCTCTACATATATTGGTTTGATTCAACGCCTCAGGGCAGCTTAGGTAGAATCTTGCTTATTGTGCATACAACACTGTCACTTCTTAAGTTTGTACGAACTTCAGATTGATAAATTAAAGTTGGTAGCCATAAGAGTTGTAGCATTCTTGTTGTAATACCAGGACTAATCAGTTTTTGGCGCCGTTTACGGGGAATTTTCAAAGTAGGTGTTGTTTATGCTTTGAGTTGCTTTCTCTTTTTATTTCCTGAAAAACAATACTTTTTTTCTTTTGCATTAGTTTTCTCTCTATATAAAGACATAAAAAAACAAAAGACAAAAAACAAAAAAACATGTATTCCATGCCTCATAGGGTTAGGGAAAACTTAGGGAAATTTATGCCTAAATCCCTAACTCCTCCAAGCAGTAAAACATCACTATTTTTTGGTGATTGTGGACCTCCTACTTAGACCACAAAGGATTTGGAGAACCCTTTGGGTGAGCAAATTGAGATTTTTGAGGAGCCTATAGGGGAGGAGGAACCTAAATCACCTACCCAATATATCATTGGAAATAGACAACCTGATCACTTTCCTATCATAGAAACTAATGGGGAGGCTATAATGAAGAACATAAGCCCCACTACTCTACCACGTTTCCATGGCCTAGCTTTCGAGGACCTTGATGCATTCATGTTTGATTTTGTTGTGGTCCAAAGAACCTATGATTACACTTTTGGTGAGAAAAAACTAAATTTGTTCCCTTCCACCCTTAAAGATGCAACCCTATGTTGGTTCATAAGTTTGGAAGGAGGAAATATCACCACTTGGGCTCAAATGCAGCAAGCATTCAATCAAAAATACAAAGTAGATCCAAGGACACTAAATAATAAATCTTTAGGATGACTCAGGGGCTAGATGAGTCCCTAAAGGACTATGAAGAGAGGTTCCGACTCAGCTATAAAAGAGATAACTACAACCTTGACCCTGAGTCAATAAATCTTGTATTACTATGAGGGGTCAAAGATGAGTTGATGGAAACCCTTAACATGTTTTCTTGTGGATACATTTACTAGCTTAATTATGGTGATATCAAGACAATATTCAAGAACCACTCTAGGGCTGCAATGAAAAGAGGTAGATATAATTAAGCTCTGTTAAATTCTTCACCCTCTACCTAAACTTTCAAGCATGAAATAGGAAGTATGTTAGAGTATTTTAAGAGTGAAATGTTACACACCTTTTACTTATAGATGGCCATAACACAGATCAAGAAAAAGGAGGAGGAGGCAGAAAGGGAACTAACTATATTTTTCCCTAGATGCACCAAGAGGCACCTTAGAAATGAGTTCCCATTGAATGTAATAGAAATCTACTCTGTTTGTGAAGAAAATCATGCAACTAAAAAATGTCCATCTCTTCCAATTCTGAAGGCGGTGTATCAAGGAGACTAAGGAGACATAGAGCAACTTTGCTTTGTCAACCAAAGCATACCACAAAGCCCTCGGCCATATCAGCAAGGCATGAAAAGTATACACTATTCACCTTCTTTCAATTCAATTCATAATGCACCTTTTCAATCCTGGTATCCTCCAACCTACTCACCTTGGTCCATTCCTTCCCCTTGGTCCTATCCTCCTAAGTATCCTCCTCAGCATGTCAATCCACCTTTCCAACCATATCAACCCCAACCTTCTCAAAAGTGAAATACCTCACAAGGATGGAGGCCTAAAGAAATCCAACCACCTACCTTAATGCCTCCTCCTCCTCAACCACAATTAACTCACAATAATCCACCCAAACAACCCCAAATTCCTTCTCAAACCAATCCGAACCCAAACAACAAGTAGGCTCAACAAATCTATAGTGGGGAATATTCCTATCCTACCTATGTTGTAGAAATCAAAGAATTCAGCCTTAGGAAGGTACTTCCATATGCTCACCCACCTTCTCCAAAAAAATATCTTGAAGAAGAGAAGGAAGAAAGCACTCCTCAAGCCAATATACCTCCCCACCCTAAAAGGTTGGTCTAACCTAAGCAACACACCCTATAATAGGTTGAAATTTTTGGAGAACTGAAGAACCCATGTGTTCAAATACCCCTCCTCCGAGCCATCAAATATGTTCCCATCAATAAAAATCTCATCAGAGAAGAATGTTTCAAGAGCTCAGGAAGAACAGAAGAGATGCCCCCAATATCAATGTTGTTGGGAAATTGGTTGATCTAATGATCGGGAACATTATCTCCCCAAAGTACTTGGATCTTGGTAGCCCGATAGTGGATGTACATATTCATAATATTGTAGTCACCAAAAATTTGATTGATATTAGGGATGCAAACAATGTCATGACTAGGGAAATGATGCTTAAGCTCAACCTCTCGGGAGCCCTAAGAATACCACATTATGTCACAACTTGCAAACAAATCCATAGTAACCCTTGAGAGTGTTATTGAGGATGTGATGGTTTCAATTGATTCCTTGGATTACCCCACTAATTTCCTTATACTCAAATCTAAGATCAAGTTCAATGGGTATCCTCTCATCCTAGGGAGACCTTGGTTAGCTACTGCTATTGATTATATCAGTTGTAAAGTTGGGTACATGACAATCAAGAATGGGAAGCTCACAAAAAATTATACCCCCCTTCTCAACCCCACGTTGAGCATGATTTGCCTATGTAGGTAGAGGAGGAAGAAGAGAAAGAGTTCTATCCATTATCCCCTACCCAATCTATACATTAGAAGCCATTTTTGGAAGTAGACAACTAGATGAGGGTGATATTATTGACAATTTTATGCAAAATAACCATCTTGCTGCCATGCAAATTGATGAACAAGAAGAGGATCCTTTAGGGAAGCTTGGAAAGAATCCATGGGTAAAATTATTCACTGTTGTTTTTTATCAAAATCGTCTCAAAACTATGGAAATAAACCCGTCTAGAACCTTGAAAATTAGTGCTTCCATTTCAACATATCAAGAAGGACAATTGTTCATTTCCTTAAGGCAACACCTAGATTCCCTTGTTGGGATTATAAAGAGATGAAAGGGGTGCACCCCTTAGTTTGTACACATCACATATACATCAAAGAGGGCCATAAACTTGTGCATCAGTCCTAGAGAAGAATTAACCCTTCCCTTAAAGACATAGTAAAAGAAGATTTGTAAAAATTGTTGGATGCAGGATTCATTTACCCTCTTTTAAACAGTGAGTGGGTTATAACCTCATGTAATTGTGCCCAAAAATAATGGAAAATGAAGGGTTTGCGAGGACTACAAGGAACTCAATAAGACTACTGAGAAATATCATTTTCCCTTACCTTTTATTGATCAATTTTTGGATGGTCGTGTAGGGAAAAAGTTCTTTTCATTCTTGGATGGTTTTAATGGGTACAATCATATTCAAATAAGTCCCGAGGACGAGGATAAGACCACCTTCACATGTACATCGGGGACCTTTCTCTATAGTGTCCTTTATTTTGACTTGTGTAATGCCCCTGCTGCCTTCCAAAGGGAAGCGTTGAGTATTTTTGTTGATCTTGTTCATGATGAAGTTGAAATTTATATGGATGACTTCACTCCTTGTGGATATGCATTCCAGGAAGCCATCTCTTACTCGTGAAAAGTTTTTAAAAGATGCATTGAAATGAATCTCTCTTTAAGTCCAGAAAATGTGATTTTTTATGAATGCAAGGATTGTCATGGGCCACTTCCTCTCTAAAGAAGGGATCCAATTGGACCCTAACAAGATTACCATTATCAAAAGGGTATGTATCCCTCATAAACAAAGGGATGTTAGGAGTTTCCTAGGAATAGCTGGATATTATAGGAGATTTATCAAGGATTTTAGTAAGATGGCCTCACCTTTGTTTGGTTAGCTAACAAAAGATTTATATTTTTTTTTGGACAAACCAATTTCAAGAAGCATTTGAAGAGCTCAAGGAGAAATTGACGACTGCACTAGTTATCAGGGGCCCAAATTGGGCCTTTCCTTTTTCACATTCACACAGATGCATTCGACAAAGTTGTAGGGGTAGCCTTGGGGCAAGTGGAAGGTAAGTTGCCTTATGCCAATTATTTTATCTGTAATAATTTATCCAAGGTTGAACTCAACTATAAAATTATCAAAAAATAGCTCTTGTATGTTGTACACTCCTTAAATAATTTTAGACATTACATTACAAGGTACCAAGTTTTTTTCACACTAATCATGCAACCATAAAGTATTTAATGAAAAAAATTGATGTCAATGCTAGGATAATTAGATAGTTATTGTTAATGCAACATTTTGATCCAACCATTATTGACAAGCTGGGAAAAGAGAATTTTATTTCATATTTCTTGTCTAGACTAACATTACCTGTAGAGAATGAAGAAATGATAAATGATTAGCTCTCGGATGAGAACCTCTTCTTCATTTCATTATTGTCACCTTAGTTTTATGACATAGAAAACTTCTTGGTTGTTGGACAATTTCCTCCCAATCTATCCTCCAAGGAAAAGAGCAAAATTGTCAGAAAATGGTTCCCCTTACACTTGGATTGGGGGAAACCTTTTTAGATTGGTACCAGATCATATGTTGAGGAGGTATGTAAGAGAATATGGGGTCTTTGATATCCTCTCAAAATGTCATGAAAGACCCTGTGGGGGCCATTTTGCTACCAAGAGGACAAGCTTCAAAATTCTCCAAGCAGGATACTATTGGCCTACCCTACATCAAGATGTCAGGATGTACACTACTCGATGTGATGAATGCCAAAGGATGGGAATCCCACATCGAAGGATGAAATTCCATTGCATCCTCAAGCGACACTTGAGCCATTTGAGAAGTGGGGCATCCAACTCACAAAATAGAAGAAAAGATAGAGCAACGCCTTAGAAATCAGCCTCTTCGAGGGGGAAACCTCATTTACATTACATAAATGAACAATTCTTGGATGACACAAATGAAAAAACCTCCTTTCTATATATAGGAGTCCATGGGGTCACAATATAATCCTATCCGACCTAACATTAATAATGTAAGGACACAAAAATAACAAGAATGGGCGATTACGGGGCACAATAAAAACAATGTGGGGACTACAAGGGTACAGCAATAACAATAAGGGGGCTACACTAAAAACAATAAGGGGCTACACTAGTAATATAGGGCCCTAACAAATTTCATTTGGCCTATTGACCCCCCATCTAGGAAAAAAAGGTACATCATTGTATGCATTGATTATTTGACAAAGTGAGTTGAAGTGAAGCCAGTCAAAGCAACAATATTGAAAAATGTGGCAGAGTTCTTTAGGGAGAACACATTCTATCTGTTTGGTTTCCCAAGAGAGTTGGTCACTAACGAAGGGGCTCAATTCACTTCTAATTTGATTGAGGGGATTATGGAGAAGCACCATATAAGACATAAGAATTCCACCCCTATCATCCTCAAACAAATGGGTAGGTGGAGGTGACAAACAAAGCTTTAAAAGGAATCTTAACCAAGGTTTTCAACAAGAAGAAAAAATATTGGGCAACCAATATTGTGGACGCCACCTTGGCCTACAATACCACGTGGAAGAAAACCATTAGGTTCACTCCCTTTGAGCTAGTTTATGTCAAAAATGCACTATTTTCCATTGAATTTGAATACAACACCCTGAGAATGGCAACACAGTTGGATCTAGACATCACCAAAGCTCATCGGGAGAGGTTTCAACAACTAAATGCCCTTGATTAAATTAGGTTGTAGGCTCTCATGCATACTGAGGTGGTCCAATTACAGAGAAATATTTGACATCACAAGCACATCAGGGAAATGACCTTCGAGGAGGGTGATTGGGCCCTCTTATATGAATCCATCTTCAAGGAATTCAAGAGGAAACTTGTTAAATTTTAGCAAGAAAAGGCTTCATTTGACTGTGCCTTATTCAAATGAAGAAATTTGAATTTCCACACTAGCTTGAGTTGCAGTTAGTAGGGGTGAATTAGCCATTCACTTAGTTAAATCAATCAATTTGAGTTTGAGGGCTAGAAGTAGAGTTTTGCATGAGTTAATTGCTAAAATATAGCAATATACTAGAGTTATAGTTAGTGAAACTCAGTTATCTGAGCTCTAGTCATGAATAAACTTAGTAGGAGTTAAATTGAGTAGTTGTAACTATTGTTAACTCATTGATCTCATAGTTAACTAATCAATTTACTAAAAATAACCCTAGTCATGCATGCAATTTGAATTTCTTAGTTGAGTTGGAGTAAAAGGCACATTGTAATTATCAATTGTATACTATTGAGTGTACAGGTTTTGCATTGGAGCATATGAGAAATTTCTCTTGGATTTGTGTGTTGAAAATGCCTTGGTAAAACTAGATTAAAATTCGAATTTCAATTTCAGCAAAATACTTGGAGGTAGTTATCTGAGGTGACATGGATTTTGTCACTCAATTAATTCAATTTGGAGACACTTGAGTTCAGTTCAACATGATTGATTGCTAATTTGTAGCAATCTAATTTAGTTAAGTTGAGTTATTGTTAGTTAAACTAGTTCCAACTATTGGAGAAACTAGTGGAAGGTCAAGTTGTGCAGTGTAACTTCAATCACACTCAGTGATCATCTAGATAACTAATCAATTGGCCTAAATTAGCTTATGCATGCAGAGAATTTGAGTTACCCAATTGAGATGAAGATTCCAAGGAAATGTAATATTAGTTGTAGCATATTCCATTGTGTACATATGGTTCATGCAGTTAGAGGAAGGACCTAAACAAATTGCACAATCCAAATGAGGGAATTTCCTATTTAATACGAGGCTAATTTCTTGGAGGAACAATGCAAGGAATTAGGAGCTTGGGAAGCTTGAAATTGGCTAAGTATTGGACAACTTCAGTCAGTTAG
The DNA here is from genome assembly GCA_034641835.2 of Pinus albicaulis. Lineage (NCBI taxonomy): Eukaryota > Viridiplantae > Streptophyta > Pinopsida > Pinales > Pinaceae > Pinus > Pinus albicaulis. Next base: position 1,998,353,925 of record CM076575.1, on the reverse strand, counting down.
GTAGAGGATAAAAGATACAGGTTCAAGTTGTGCTCAAGCTTGAGGAAGCATATTGTATTCATCCATTTTCTTTGATGAATGCAATGCATATAGTAAGGGGTTTGAGAAATTTCTTTCCCCTAGATAAATCTCTATGTATGTGTGTTGAATCTTGATGTATGTTAATGATTTGTGTTCTTGATAGTGAATTTTCTTCCAAAGATCAGCAGAGTAACTTTCAGTCTTATGCTTTAGTAATTTCATGAGCACTTTAGAATCTACACATTAATTTTTATATGGCATCAAGGCTAGATTCACAGTAGAGAAGATATTTTGTAATTTTCAATGCAGGAGACTCGAAATTGAAAATTAGTGTTACGGGTTTTCTCCAGGACTGAGAAGATGAATTTCAATGGACTCAGGCTCGAGTATGCTTTGGAAAGCACCACAAACTTTGTGGCATGGAAGATCTGCATGGAGGCAGTATTGGATTAAAATGAGCTACTAGAGTACATAAAGATTGATGTAGCAAAACCCCAAGCATTTGATGCTCAAAATCTTACTCAATGGAAGAAAGATGTATCCAAAGCGAGGAGAATCATATTCAAGGGAGTGTGATATCATATTGTGTCGAATCTCCATGGGAAAGAGACTCTGTTTGGGATGTAGAAAACACTGACAGAGTTGTTAGAGAACAATAGTGACCATAGGAAGTTGGCGCGCAAGGAAAAGATTCAAAGTATCAAGATGCAAAATAATGACACAATTCCGCAGTAACTGAGCAGGTTTACATAGTGTTGTGATGAACTTGGCAGGGTTAGTGTTAATTTCCCTGAAGAAGACTTGGTAGCTCTATCCATTTTGGGCCATCCCAAGAGCTAGCATAGCTATCAAGATTTATTAAATGGTAGAGAGAAACTACCAATTTGGGAGAGATTATGGTCTAATATAGTATAGGAAGAAATAAGGCATATTAACAAAGATGGGACTTCATCCAAGGGAAAGGATGAGGAGAACTGTGCCTTGGATGGAAAGGAAAATAAAGGGAAAGGGAATAAATCCCAATCCAAATCAGAATCTTGTCAAGGGGGAAAGATGAAAGACTTGTCCAGAATCAAGTGCTTTCATTGTCATGAATTCTTCCAGAATGCCTCTAAATGTCCACACAAGAAGACAAGTAAGAAGACCTTAGGAGGAGGAGTAGGTGAAGCTCTAGCTTCATAATTCAAGCTTGATTTTACTCTCATTGCATGCATGGAAAGCAAAGTGACGAGGAGCGTGTGGTATCTTGACAACGGTGCCTCATTCCATATGACGGAGAACAAAGAATTTTTTAGTGACTTGGAGGAGAAATATCTCCAGATGCACATTGAGGTGGGAGATGATGGAAGGTACAACATGATCGAAATCAACATCGTCACCTTTTAGAGGAAGTCAGTCTCCCCTTTCAGGCTCAAGGATGTGATGTTTGTATAAGGTCTAAAGAAGAATTTGGTTTCCTTCAGGGTGTCGAAAAACCATGGCTATGATGTGATATTTAGAAAAGGAAAGGCATTCCTAAGACACATCACCACAGGACAAGTGAATTAGATCAGGGTTCAAGTGAAGAACCTCTATAGGCTGGATGTGGAAGATTGTGTTGCTTTGAGCACAAAGGTAGAGAAGGTGCAGATCCGAGATGTCAGTGAATTATGGCATAGAAGACTTGGCCATTTGCATCATGGAGCTTTGAAGACCATGAAAAAATACACAACAAGCCTCCCCAAAGGAGAACTAGAGCAGCAGAATAAATGCAAAGGGTGTACCTTGGGGAAGTAAATAAAAGCCACCTTTAATGATCGAGATAGTAGGGCGCATGCAATCCTTGAACCACTCTGATGTCTATGGACCTTTCTCGACAACATCCATTGCCAAACATAGGTATTATGTTATATTTGTAGATTCTTTCTCATGTAAGTGTTGGATTTTCTTCATGGAGAAGAAATACTAGACATCCTCCAAGTTTTTTGAATTTAAAGCACTTTTTGAGAAATAAACTGGAAAGAAAATGAAGGCTCTTAGGAGAGATAACAATGGTGAGTACGTGTCAAATGAGTTTAAAAATTCTTGTGCAAAGGAAGGCATTCGAAGGGAGTTGACAACACCCCACAACCCACAACAAAATGGGGTGGATGATAGGAAGAACAAAAATATTTTTGGAGCGACAAGGGAAATGTTGCATGACCAAGGCCTACCTCTGCACTTATGGGTCGAAGCATGCAACACAATGATCTATTTGCAGAACAGGAGTCCTCATCGGATTCTTGGGATGAGTAAACCGAAAGAATATATTTCAGGGGAGAAACAAGATGTGTCATACTTCAGGATCTCTGGAGCATCAATATATTTCCATGTCTCCAAGGAAGCAAGGAAAAATCTAGAGTCGATAACAGAGTTGGGGATATTTTTGGGGTACACTGAAACACCTCACAAATATCATGTGTACTTGAGATATCTCAGGATGACAGTAGTTTGTAGAAATGTGAAGTTTGATGAGGAAAAGACAATGAAGTGTTCTCTTGCGAGGGATTTTCAGTTGCATGCAGATCATGAGATTTTGAATCGAAAGGAAGAACCTCAAGAAGTTGTGGAGAAGCCATAAGGAGAGGAGCATAGAGTGGAGACAACCACTCAAGAAGAGACATCCAGGGAAGGAAGAAAATGAACTAGGGAAGCTGATATATTATTGTAGCATGCTAGAGAGAAATTGGGGGCACCCACATCACAATGTAGGTAGAGAAGGTCACTAGATCGACACAATGGATACATGGATATGATGACTGAGCTAGTATAGACAAAACTAACCTCATTTTAGGAAGCAATAAGCAACTTGTAAGAGTTGATGCTAGGGTAGAGGAATATGATGTAGAAATTTGCTGAATAATGAATATTTATCCACCGAGATTATCCCGATCACATACTAATTCGAATTCATATGCAACACATAATCTCTTCTACAATCAATCATCAATTTGCGGAAATGGAAACAGTCGCATGCGCACATAAACACAATATGTAATGGGGAAAGCTTATAGCTGAAAACCCCCAGCTATTTGTATATTATAATAGAAGAGAAACATGTAATAATCTCAGTACAATACTCCTCACAAGTACTCAGTACTGTCTCCAAAAGTTACACACAAACTAGCTCAGTTTTGAACAAGTCACAGGTTCAAAACTCATCCACTAATTGCCTGCCTCTATTGCGCAATCAAGGCTGGTCTAATGAGAGATCCAAGTTCGAATCTCACTGGCTCCAACTACGCAATCATCATTGGCAATCTCCTCCAATGCTTGTGCAAATCTCATGCACAACTGCTGTCGCAACTAATAGCAAACTCACCCTTTCATCTACCTCTTCCACTGGTCTCCACTGAACTGTCCATGCAATGTAGTGAACTGATGTGTTCTTGAGTTGAATAATGAGTTAATAATTAGTGAATTAAATAATATTTAATTCACTCCACTCATTACTAGTTGATTAGCTAGTTAAACTAATCACAACTAGTTCAACTAAGTTAAACCGAACACAACTCCACCAACTGTCTCATCAACTCCACCAAACTATGCCACTGAAGCCCTAACTGAAGTCAACCATGCATGAGCTCACCAAACCCCAAGGAATAGCGTAATTCCTTCTGTCAGATGCATGAGCCACATTCGTAGCTCCAACTGAAGTGCTGTAAGAGAATAAACTGAAGTTTAGAGTCCAAATATTATTAAGGGCTAATAATATTTGACTGACCTATTTTTAGACAGGCAGTCTAAAAATAGACTTCGACCTGTATGTCTAAAAATAGAGGTCCATCTATTTTTAACAACTCGACCAATCATCCAAGAATAGCATACTGCAACTCCTAGACCATGCTCCATATGTCTAAAAATAGACATAGTCTAAAAAATAGACTTTGCGCCAAAAATAGCCTGCGGGCCCACTTAGTGAAGGCGACTTCATTTCACTAAGCTCCATCATCTTGTTGCATTTTCAACACTCCCTCTCAACAAGATATGGATTATCTGCAACCCCTATCCTACCTCTGTGGAATTCGAACTTGCCCCTGGTGAGCGCCTTCATCAAGATGTCAGCGTCCTGATCCTCCGTGGGAACATATGAAAGTAACATGATTCTCCGCTGAACACAATCTCTGATATGATGGTACCTGATGTCGATGTGTTTGGATCTATCATGAAATACTGGATTAGCCGAGAGTTTAATGCAACTATGGTTATCACAATAAATCACAGTAGGCTCCAAGTGTGACCCGAACAATCCAACCAGGATCTTCCTCATCCATATGGCCTCGCATGCAGCCAAAATCGCTGCCATGTACTCGGCATGTGCTGAACTGAGTGCCACGGATCTCTGCTTCCTACTGTACCAAGAAACTACTGTCGACCCGATACTGAAGATCCCTCCAGATGTGCTCTTTCTGTTTGTTGGGCTCCCTGCCCAATCTACATCCGTGAAGCCACAAAGCTTCACCTCATCCTCCTGTCTGTACCACAAGCCATATCCCGATGTGCCTCTAAGATAACGCAATACATGCTTGCCTGCCTTCCAGAAGAGCTTGGTAGGCTTAACCATAACTTGCGAAAGCTGGTTAACAGCATAGCATATATCGGGTCGTGTATTGACCAGATACATAAGCGACCCCACCAACTGTCGATAAACAGTGGCATCCACTACCTCCGCTGAAGTAGCATCCTCCTTCCTCCAACCACCAGGAAGAGGAGTATCAACAAGCTTGCAGCCATGCATGTTGAACTTCTCCAGTATCTCCCGGGCATACTTACCCTGAGAAACAAACAGTCCATCACTGCGCTGCCAAATTTCCAATCCCAGGAAATAATGAAGGAGGCCCAAGTTCTTCATCTCAAACTCTTTTGCAAGATCATCCTTGCATGAGAGTATCAACAGCTCATCACCTGTCAAAATCAAATCATCTACATAAAGTACAATGATCAGCAACTTACCCTCCACCACAATCTGGTATAGGTTTAGATCCGCCTCACTCTTGGAGAATCCAAGTCCGGTGAAATAACTGTCTATCCGTGTGTACCAAGCACGAGGTGCTCATTTCCAATTTCAGACAAGATCTTTGAGTCGGCACATGTGCGACACGTTGTAAAGATCTCGAACCTTCAGGCGGCTATATGTACACCTCCTCCTCAATGACTCCGCTGAGGAACACAGTCTTCACATCCATCTGATGAATGTGCCACCCCATCTGCACTGAGAGAGCAAGGATCGTCCGTATGGAAGAGTACCTTGCGACAGGTGCAAAAGTCTCCTCATAGTCAATCCCCTCGATCTGTGAGAAGCCACGGGCGACAAATCTCGCCTTATACTTCTCCACACTCCCGTCAGCCGCCTGCTTCACCTTGTAGATCCATCGCGAACCTACCACTGATTTCCCAACCGGTCTTGGGACAATCTCCCATGCACTGTTCCTGATGATCGAATCATATTCTTCGATCATGGCATCAACCCATGCGGGTTCCTCCACGGCTTCCTCAAAAGAGGATGGCTCTGTCACAACACATTGACTCACAAGAGCCATGTATCCAGTGTACCGAACCGGTGACTGTCTCCGTCTGCGCTGTGCTGTAGGTGGTCCTACAACCTTCTCTGCATCTTGAGCCAGTCGCTCAGCTTCTATAGTGCGCTTGCGCCCTCTGATGGTTGGCGCTACATGAGTGGTCTCTTCCACTCCATGAACCTCCTCTTGTGGCTGATCCACATCCTGAGGCTCATCCTTAGGAACTAATATCTCCTCATCTACATGCAAGTGTGGCTCCCTCTCAAGCGAACACGCATGGCTTTCTCCTCCCGAATTTAATATCCTTGGTCGCACAAAAGTCTCTAAGGACTATCTTGAAAATACATTCTCGATAATTGTGGGCCATCATAAAATTCTACAAATATTCCAACCCTCTCAAGGGCTCCGATCCATTTTTTTCCTGCATCCTTCGTCACATGCATGTAGACATGTGTGAGCCAAAATTTCAAAGACGAGAAATATCATGCTCTTGCCGTAAAATGTCTTTTCCGGTGTACTCATGCCAAGAACCTTGTGAGGACAACGGTTCTGCACATATACTGCTGTATTTCATGCCTCAGCCCACAAGTGAAGGGGTAGGCCTTGATCATGCAACATCACCCGTGCAACACCCACAATCGTTCTGTTCTTCCGCTCAGCCACCCTGTTCTGTTGTGGGTTATGGGGTACGATGAGCTCCCACCAAATCCCTTTTGCGCTGCAGAACTCCTTGAATTCAACCGAGATGAATTCACCACCATTGTCGCTCCTTAGAGAAATCACTTTCTTCCCCGACTCCTTCTCAACCAGTGCTTTAAACTCACAGAACTTCACGAATGTATCGCTCTTCTTCTGCATGAAGAAAATCCAGCACTTTCGAGAAAAAACATCAACAGAGATCACGTAGTACTTGTGCTTTGTCAGTCAAGCCATGAGAAAGGACCACACACATCAAGCAGGAACTATCTCAAGGATCGTCGTGGCGCAACTACTTAGCGTGGCTTCTCACATACTTCCCAAAGTAATACACCCCTTGCAATCGATCCGACTCCGCACACAGTGCCCTTAGAAGCCCAAAGAAATTCACTCAGGATTCTCAAAGCTCCATTATGAAGGTGGCCCAATTTCGTGCCACGCCGCCCCCTCATCATCCCGGGCCACCACTTCTTCTTCTCGCATGCCATTGTTGTGCACCCATCTACTTGACCGATAAAGGTTCTTAACTCGAACCCCTATCCTCCGGGTCTCACCAGTTGCCTTACTGCGCAGGAAAGCCTTTCCTTCGCTAAAGACAACATCATATCCCTTGTCTTCTAACATCGCCACAGAGATTAGATTCTTCTTCAATCCTGGAACATGCATCACTTCCTTCAATCCGAAGGGTTTACCAGACTCCCTCTCAAAGGAAATGGTACCGATACCGATCGCACTGTATCTACCATCATTGCCCATCTTGATGTGCACTCCAAGATCTTTCTCATCCAGATCAGCAAACAAATCTCGATCTCCTGACATGTGAAATGACACACCACCGTCCAAGAACCATACTCGATCCCATCACACTTGAACCAAGCATGCGATCGTTGAAAATCCAGCTCCGAATTGAGAAGCCAATGCCTCTCCCGCCTCGTAGATCCAAGCAGCCCTTCTTATTTTTCCTGACAATTTGTGCATATGTTCAGGCCAGACAAGGAAAACACTTCACCTTGGACATGTCTTGCTTCTTTCCCTTCGCACCAGACTGAGAATCTTTCTTGCTCTTCCCCTTATTTTCTTTGGCAGCCAAAGTGCAATTTTCTTCATCATATACCTTTGATGAAGATCCATCCCTAGTAGTCCTCCTTATCTCCTCCTGCATGAGATCTGCCCAAAGCCGCTCCCATCCCAGCAACTTCTCCCGACCATTGACACTATCTTGATATGCATGCCAACTTTTCGGAAGACCAAGGAGAACCAGGTCCACCATATCCTCTTCTTCGACAGTCAACCCCACACTTCCCAGGTCATCTCTGCATTGAGTGAACTTCGTGAGGCATTTGGCGATACTGTCGCCTTTCTCCATCTTGATGTTTCTGAGCTTATCTTTGAGCGCCAACATCCTTTGGTCACTATTACTCTGGAATAGATCTGTCAACGCTTTCCACATCAAATATGGAGAAGCTTTTCCATGCAGGCTGGATACAATGTGATCCTTCACGCCCTCCAACAGAATCCTTCGACATTTTGCCATCTTCTTTTGCCAAGCCTCGACTTCAGCAGGATCAGTGGGCTTTTGGACATCCGTATCTATGAACTCCTTCAGTCCATTATCTTCTAATATTGCCTCCATGCGATCTTTCCATGCAACATAATTCGAACTGCCTTCAAGAGCATATTCGAGTCGCAAACCATTGAAAGACATTTTCAACTCCGGCACCAAGAAAACAAACTGCTGCAAAATTCGAATTCCAAACTCAAAAACTCAACTGCTTCTGGATCTGTGAGAACAAATTATTTCTAGTACAGAGATCGACTGTAAGGGCATTTACTGGATATATCACCTTTCAGAGAAAGGATGGATCCAGAGGCTACCTGGCCCGTTACAGACTCTGTCTACCGAAATAATATTGTAATCACTGCAATAGATCCCGATGATTAATTCGCTCTGATACCATGTAGAAATTTGTTGAATAATGAAGATTTATCCACCGAGATTATCCTGATCACATACTAATTCGAATTCATATGCAACACATAACCTCTTCTACAATCAATCATCAATTTGCGGAAATAGAAACAGTCGCATGCGCACATAAACACAATATGTAATGGGGAAAGCTTATAGCTGAAAACCCCCAGCTATTTATATATTATAATAGAAGAGAAACATGTAACAATCTCAGTACAATACTCCTCACAAGTACTCAGTACTGTCTCCAAAAGTTACACACAAACTAGCTCAGTTTTGAACAAGTCACAGGTTCAAAACTCATCCACTAATTGCCTGCCTCTATTGCGCAATCAAGGCCGGTCTAATGAGAGATCCAAGTTCGAATCTCACTGGCTCCAACTGCGCAATCATCATTGACAATCTCCTCCAATGCTTGTGCAAATCTCATGCACAACTGCTGTCGCAACTAATAGCAAACTCACCCTTTCATCTACCTCTTCCACTGGTCTCCACTGAACTGTCCATGCACTGTAGTGAACTGATGTGTTCTTGAGTTTAATAATGAGTTAATAATTAGTGAATTAAATAATATTTAATTCACTCCACTCATTACTAGTTGATTAGCTAGTTAAACTAATCACAACTAGTTCAACTAAGTTAAACCGAGCACAACTCCACCAACTGTCTCATCAACTCCACCAAAATCTGCCACTGAAGTCCTAACTGAAGTCAACCATGCATGAGCTCACCAAACCCCAAGGAATAGCGTAATTCCTTCTGTCAGATGCATGAGCCACATCCGTAGCTCCAACTGAAGTGTTGTAAGAGAATAAACTGAAGTTTAGAGTCCAAATATTATTAAGGGTTAATAATATTTGACTGACCTATTTTTAGACAGGCAGTCTAAAAATAGACTTCGACCTGTATGTCTAAAAATAGAGGTCCATCTATTTTTACCAACTCGACCAATCATCCAAGAATAGCATACTGCAACTCCTAGACCATGCTCCATATGTCTAAAAATAGACATAGTCTAAAAATAGACTTTGCGCCAAAAATAGCCTACGGGCCCACTTAGTGAAGGCGACTTCATTTCACTAAGCCCCATCATCTTGTTGCATTTTCAACATAGATTCCATTATCATAAACAATGTTTGGGAGGTGGTGCCAATACCAATAGACAAATCAATGGTAGGTTCGAGATGGCTTTACAAGGTAAAGCATGTAGCGGAAGAAATCATAGAGAAGCATAAGGAGATATTTGTGGAAAATGGGTACTCTCATGTTGAAGGGATTGATTATGAGGAGATATTTGCTCTGGTAGCAAGGTAATTTTCCATCAGATCAATCCTTGCTCTGATTGCACAGATAGGGTGGAAGATCCACCAGATGGATGTTAATACAACATTCCTCAATGGAGTTATTGAGGAGGAGGTGCACATTGAACAACCTGAAGGTTTTGAGACCTTCGACAGAGAGTTGCATGTGTGCAAACTCAAGCAAGCATTGTATGGTTTGAAGCAAGCACCTCGTGCTTGGTACACCGAGATCGATAGCTACCTCACTGGTTTGGGCTTCACCAAAAGTAAAGTGTATGCAAACCTTTACCATGTCTTGGTAGAAGGTAAATTGTTAATTATTGTCTTATATGTTGATGAATTGATTTTGACCAACGATGAACAACTTATTAGGTCTTATAAGGAGGACCTCGCAAGAGAGTTCGAAATGAAGGACATGGGCTTGATACACTATTTCCTTCGGTTGGAAGTATGGCAAGGAGAAGGGGACCTATTTGTCTCTTAGGGAAAGTATGCCAACGAGATACTTCAGAAGTTCCACATGGTCAAATGCAAACCAATGGATATTCCTCTAGAAACCAACTAGAGGAAGGAGGATGCCACTTCAGGTGAGGAAGCAGATGCTTTCGTGTACATGCAATTGGTCGGTTCACTCATTTACCTTGTGAACACACAACTATACATGTTTTATGTAGTCAACCAGTTGAGCCAAGCCATGGTTCTACCAACCAAATTATTTTTTAGGGTTGCTAAACATGTTCTACGATACCTCAAAGGCACCACTCAATTTGGAATTTGGTACAGACAGATAGAGGGAATGAAGTTGCAAGGCATCACAAATGCAGATTGGCGGGAAGTCCATTAGACTAGAAGAGAACTTCGAGAGGAATTTTCAGTGTTGGGTCTGCAATAGTTTCTTAGTACAACAGGAAGGAGAGGTATGTGGCACTCAACTCAGTAGAAGTAGAGTACATGGCTACCAATCAAGAAACATGTGAGGTGATCTAGATGAGAAAGATTATTTTTGGGTTATTTGGTCAGATGATGGATCCTACTATGATTTACTGTGACAATCAGAGTTGTATCAAAATCTTTGAAAATCCAAATTTCACAATCGATCCAAGCACATAGATATCTGGTACCACCATCTACAAGATTGTGTGCAAAGGCCGATCATGTTGTTGTAGTGATCCAAGATTTTATTTCTTATAGATGCATTAAATAATTACATATAACATAGAACTTAAAACCATGAAACATAAGCACATAAAGTGAAGAACAAAGTGACCATAACATGCATGATATCAAGACACCAAAATTTGATTACGGAGTTCGTCCAATTTGGACTACGTCTCTGAGCCCTACTAAAAATTGGGGAGGCCTTCATTCATTAAGTGGCAAGAAGAAGAAGAAGAAGTACAGGTAAAATTACATAAAGCACCCTTATACCTCCAATATAGAAAATGCTCGAAAAATGGAGAGCTATGATGTTGAAACAGACATCACCGTTGAGTTTCTGTCGCCGACATAAAATTTGTCTCAAATGGACACTGGCAAGTTCTGCACCCAAGGGAATCTTTTTGATGCCTCAATATTCCCTCGAAATGGTTCTGCCCTTGGCCCACTCGTGGTTCCGCTCCTACTTTGTCGCTCTGCATGGGCGAACTGTGGAAATGAGAGGTTTTATACAAATTTTAGGGCAGAGCCACCAAGGCTGAGCCCCGTGGCTCAACGGTGGCAGGGTTTGTTGTTAGGGAGGAGATTGAGGTTCAAATCCCACCCGTTCCCCAACATAGCAGATTCATTTTTATATTGAGTTTTATTTGGTTATGGTAGTTCCACTCACTCGGGGCCGTCCACATGGGCCGGGTGGGTTAGACCTTGCCGACACCGTTCTGCTTCCGATGGACTTTGGTATATGGTAATATATATATTTCGTGCAAGGTTTGTATATATGGGATTCAAACGGGTAGGCGGGTCTGCCGGTGGCGGCCCACCTCCCCACCGCCTATTTGTTGTAACCACCACCAGGGTGGCGGGGGTGACAACCCGCCCCCCAACCATTACTTGACCTTTGTTGCGGTGGGTGGGGGGGTTGATGGCCCGCCACCCTTATAATATATTTTATTTTTATTTTTTTATAAACCATAGGTTATTTTTAAAAATTCTCAAAAGTGGAGCCTTTGGGAAAATTAAACATCCAAATATTTCACTCGCTTCTCGAGTGCTAGGTTCCTTTCCGGTTGACGGTGAAATTGTGGGATACTTAAACCTGGCCCACTACCTAACTTTGATTGCAACATTGACTTGCTTTAACGTCTTCATACTACTTCGGATTTTGGCATCACTTGCACCATTGGATTCAGAACAGAGAACACTTTGACATGGTCCTGGTCTTGTTTTCATCTGGACACTTTAATTTTTGATAAATTTTAAGCCACTTGTCCTCTGAGATCCTCCTCGATCATGCAGTACATTCCTACAGAGGAACAAGATGCAAACATTTTGAAAAAATATTTTTCAAGAGGTAAATTCGAGCTCCATAGAGGAAGGATTGGGGTGGCAGATAATCCCTTTCTTGCTGAGAGGGAGTGTTGAAAATGCAACAAGAAAATCTAGTTTTGACTTTTCCTTGGTTAAGCTAGATTAAAATTCGAATTTCAATTTCAACAAAATACATGGAGGTAGTTAAGTGAGGTGACATGGATTTTGTCACTCAGTTAACTCAATTAATTCGAGTTTGAGACACTTGAGTTAAGTTATACATGATTGATTGCTAATTTGTAGCAATCTAATTTGGTTAAGTTGAGTTATTGCTAGTTAAACTAGTTCCAAGTGTTGGAGAAACTAGTGGAAGTTCAAGTTGTGCAATGTAACTTGAATCACACTCATTGATCATCCGAATAACTAATCAATCAATATAAATTAGCTCATGCATGCAGATAATTAGAGTTACCCAGTTGAGATGGAGATTCTAAGGTAGCATACTATCAATTGTAGCATATTCCAATGTGTACAGATGGTGTATGCAATCAGTTGAAGGACCTAATGGAATTGCGCAATCCAGATGAGGGAATTTCCTGGAGGAACAGTGCAAGGAATTAGGAGCTTGGAAAGTCTTGAAATTGGCTAATTATTGCCCAGGTTCAGTCAAGCAGGCATAGGATAGAAGATAGAGGCGTAGGTTGTGCTCAAGCTTGAGCAAGCATATTGTATTCATCCAAATTATTTGATTAATGAAATAGATATAGTAAGGGGTTTTGAGCAGTTGCTTCCCACTAGATAGATATTTTTGTATGTGTGTTGAATCTTGATGCATGTTAATTATTTGTGTTCTTGATTGTGAATTTTATTCCACAGATTAGTAGAGTAGCTTGTAGTCTTGTGATTTCGTAAATTTCATGAGAAGTTTAGAATCTACACATTAATCTCTAAATTGCACAAGGAATTAGGAGATTTTCCTATATTTTAGCAGCTAATTTCCTCAGGAATTGCACAATGAAATAGGAGGAACCTGGAGGCCTATTTAGGCTAAGTGTTAATCAGATCCAGCAAAGCAGGAGATTAGTATTGCAGTGTAGTTTGAGCTTCAAGGATTGAAGTTGTCATTGTAATTGATCATTGTCTCATCTGATATAATACTAAACAAAGGAGGGGTTTTTTCCCAATTGGGTTCCCTAGGAAAAATATTGTGTTCATTGTGTTTGAATGATTGCATGTTTTTCTATTGTTTGTTTTCCTTTCCACAAATTGAGTAGAAGAAATTTTTTTATTGTTTTCAGTTTGAATTCATTAGAAACTGCAAATTTCAAGTTATTTATACACGGTATCATAGCTATTGAATACTACATAGAAACCAGGCTCCAGATCTTCTCAATTTTTTTTTTTTTGAATAATAGAGTTTTTGGTGCAGATTTTCTTCAGTGTAGGAACAATGTCTTTCAATGGATTGAGGCTTGAGTATGCATTGGAGGGCACCTCATATTTTTGTGCTTGGATAGACAAGATGGAAGTTGTCATAGATGACAATGGAGTATTAGAGTACAAAAAATAGTATTCCAAAACCACCAGATTCTGATGCACAACAACTTTCTCAGTCGAAGAAAAACACAACAAAAGTTATGAGGATTATTCTGGAGGGTGTTAGAGATCATGTGGTTTTGAATTTGCATGGAAAGGAGACTAATTTTGCAATATGGAAAACTCTTACAAATATATTCCAAAGCAACATTGATGCAAATAAATTGGCATTGAGATATAAACTAAAGAACATTCGAATGGAAAAAAATGAAATTGTTATTCAATACCTACCCAAATTCACTCGGGTCAGAGATGATCTTGGAGGAGTAGGAGAAAATGTGTCATCGTATTAAATTGTTAGCTTACCACTCATTGTCCTTCCGAAGTCCTCACAAAACTATTAGGATTTAGTTAATGGAAGAGACAAGCTCCCAGATTGGGAGAGACTTTGGTTTGAATTGGTGTAGGAGGATATTAAAAGAAACACTAGAGATGGTATCACATCCAGAACTGACGAGGAAGACAAATTTTCCTTGGCAAGCAAAGGAAAGAAGGCCAAAGGCAAGGCGAAATCCATCTAGAACCAAGGCAAGAAGAAAGACCTCAATAAAATCAAATGTTTTCACTGCCATGAATATGGACACTATGCAACCAAGTGTCCACACAAGAAATTCAGTAAGAGGCCCGTAGGAGAAACAAGAGGAGATGCTCTCACATCACAATTCGAGTTGGTTTTCACCCTCATAGCATGCATGGCAAGTACTATATGAGGCATTGTATTTTCTTTATAAATAAAATCTATGTATCTAACATGTCTTCAACAAATGACTCCTTCATGTACTCAGTCTTGGGAACCTGGCTTAAGAGGTGAGATGACGTGTACTTGGGATAAGTATGTTCACAATTTAGCAATGGAAGGTATCTCTTTGGCTGATAGTGTTGACATCCTCTTCTGGGATGGAAAACAAATAGAAAGACAAATCTCGACATAGGAGGTTTGTAAATATACCTCGGAGACTCAATCAAATTTTAAGGATAAAAGTTGGTTTCAAAAATTCTGGAAATGGAAAATTCCCATTAAAGTTATATTCTTTAGTTGGATGACATGACAAAATAGAATTTTAACATGGGACATCTTATGTAAGTGAGGATTTATTGGGCATAGGAGATGTGATATGCAAAAATGAGATTGAAGACACATGACATCCCTTACTATATTTTTCAATCACACAATCTATTTGGAATGGTTTTTTACATGCATTACATATTTCAGCCTATTGGAATTCAAATTCTGTTAAAGATTGTTTACTGGATTGGATCACATATTACAAGGAGCACTACTCTCTCCCGTTGTATATCTTTTGGGGCATCTCGATAAGTACGAACACTCACATTTTTTAGGATTCTTCAATGGACATTAATATCATATGTAGGAAGGTGATTGCATACTACTCTAGAATTGGTTCTATCCAGAAAAAGGTTGCTATGAAATTTATTAAACTGGTGGATATTTGGACCATCTTTCTAGTAGGATTTTTTGATGGGGCGACTTGGAAAAAAATGTTTGTGGTTGTGGGGTATTCATAGTCAATGAACCTTAAAAGTATTATCATTTATGTTGGCATGGTGGGTCACATACAAATACCAAAGAAAAAATTATTTCCTTGTGGAGAGTACTTTTCTATGCTAATTGATTTTGAATCGAGTCTATAGAACTTTTTGGAGATTCCAAAGTCGTCATTGATTGGATGAAGTCAGGGTCTTCTCTTGAATCTCGTTCACTCATAAATCGGATCAAACAAATGAAAAAAATGATTGGAAAATTCCAAAGGTTGCATTTCACACACATATACAGGGAGAAAAATGTTAATTTAGCAGAAATTCTTTCGGTAATAATCACATGCACTGGAATGTGGTCGACGCGTTTCAAACCAACCAGTGTGGTTCATCATCAGGACTATGCTGAACCACACTGGTTGGTTCGAAACACGTCGACCACGTTCCAGTGCATGTAATTATTATCGAAACAATTTCTACTAATTTATATGATGGATCACAGAAGCTTAGATTCCAAAAATAGAGAAAAATGTTGTTGCAGACACATTATCAAAAGAAGGTTGCGATAAAAAACATGGAGAATTTTTTAATTTAATTTAATTTAATTTATCCTTATTTATTTTTAATTTTATTTATTTATTTTTAATTTGTTTTTAATTTATTTATTTATTTTTATTTTTCTGTGATACGCTTCAGAGAGGGGAAAAATGGCTATTTCATAGATATTTATAATATGCATGGTGCATTATATATTTTTACTATAAGTTGTATTTTGTGCTAATATGACATAAGAGGATTTAATAGGTATTCAGGACATTTTTTTTTTTGTGAAAGTTCATGGATTAGTTTATTTGTGAAAGGTATGATGTTGATAGTCACAAAACATGAAGTTGTTTTCCTGGGAATTATTAGATTGGATGACAAAAATCCATGATTGACCATAGAATACACATTGTAATTTTCCTATGTATGGAACACAAGAAGGATATTCATGAAAATGTAAACATCTTTTTATCCAATAAAAGTATGTTGGTTTTTTCCTTTTGAAAAAAAAGATATAAAATGAATGAAATAATTTTTTATTTTATTTTGGTAAATTAGACTAATTCCATTAGAAGAGCGAACATCGTATGGTACAATGAGATTACAAACAAGAGAGGCTAGCGATCCAGGTAACCGGAAATGATGAATAATCAACCTCGGTCCCATGAATAGCCAAGAAAGAAGTAGAGAGGGCCCAGAAGGTGAACATGGGGGCTAAAAGACAATAAAAATAGGAGTCTACCCAAAATGGGTGGAGTCCTACATACGAAATTTCTTTCCCTTCTCTTTTGATACTCTTACCCAACCAACCAGGGGTGGGTGTGCCAGAACCACTTGAAGATTGTTGGTAACTGAAGGAGATGGCTCCTTGTCTGAGTCTGAGGAGGAGGTTTCATGAGTTCGCTTCTAAGCGCTTGTTGGGTTGCTGGGTTCACTAGTGTCTGTTGAGGTCATGTCCTTCGCTTGCTTTGCCTCTTCCTCGTCTGCCTTGTTTTCTTCCTCACCCGAGCTGGAGGAGTCGATGTCATCCATGGGAGGCGGTGCACAAGGTTTCCAACTTTTGGATTTTGATTTTCGGTTGCTCTTCTCCTTTTGAGCAGGGAAGGAGGGGCAAGAGTTCTAGAGGTGCCTTGTTTGATGACAGTGTCGACATCTAAAAGTTGTGTTCTCATAGTCCAATGGAACTCTCCCACCTTGAGAATGATTTTTTCGGGTAGGCCTTTGCTGATGTTTATTTCAGCCCAAATTCTGTCGTAGATGTATAAGCCTGCTTCCCCTCTGGAGGTATCCGTGTCCAGGAAGCGTCTAAGGGTGTTTTCAATTCCATGAAATACTGAGAAGTGCCAGAGATGAGCCGACAAGTTAGGGAGCCGAATCCAGATAGGTAGCTTGGTGATGAAAATAGTGGAGGGATCGAAGTCTGGGAACCATGGTGTGAGGAAAAGCCCTGCATTTCCCCAAAACCAGGGTCCCTTTGTTAGGAATTTTTGATAATCCTCACTGAATGCGAACAAAATGATGAAAAAACCCTTTGAGTGGAAGAAGACCTTTGCTGTTATTGGTCCAAGTGGAGTGGATCCATTGATATAGATCTGTTGTACGAGGCCATAATCCATTGAATCGACAAATTATGGCCTTTTCTTCCATTAGTTGATTCTGGTTATCAAGAGTTGGATGGATGAATTCAATAGTTGGAGTGACTTCCGATTTATCCACAATGAATGGCTTGGGAGCTTCAGGGGTCTGGGCAACTTTCTTGGGGTGTTGCGCATGGACAACATCCTTGTAAGAGAATGTTTTTGAAGAGGATGGCTACCCAGGAGCCCCGCTACGCAGACGAAGGATTAAAACCAGAGAAGCATTTTTCTCTATATTATAAAAAGAGAGAGGAAGGGAGTTTTCGAGGTGCTTAAAATTGACAAATAACATGAGAAAATACTTCACTTCAGTGGCCCAACACATGAATCCTATTATATGATGCTTTATTTCCTGTGATCCATTCTGCTGACTTGAACTTGATACAAAAACCCTTCAGGTTCAGAAAATATGACTACAGAAATGTTCATCAATTAATCCACACCTAATACTTCAAATGATGAAGTGTTTATACAAAAACTAGTACAAAATATCCTAGAATAATCTCAGGAATTTTTCTTGGAAAATAAAATATCTTCTTGCAAGAAGATAGTGACAATTGCACAACTAATTTCTAGTTGTCCTATATACTGAAATTAAATAGATTGTTGTTTGGATTTGAGTTGCAGTTGGACAACTGAGGTGTCCCTCATGCTCGCAGTGTTATCTTCAATTTGTTTTTCTCTTCATCTTTCATCTGATACTCTTTAACTGATATAAAAATTGTTTTACTGCTAAAATCTGTTCACTGCTGAAGTAAAAAACAACAACTCTGTTTTTTTATCTTTCATGATCTACCTTCACTGTAATTTTGATTTTATAGTAAATCTGCTAATTTCTCCCAGAACTCAGCTTCTGGTACTTTGATATTCTTTAGCTTTTTGAAGTTTTCATCAGCTTCAGTGTATCTTACAAATGTTGGTTTGACCACAAAAAGGTATTTTACATCATGTTGTAAGTAAAATATATTTTCAATACTCTTGTGCAAAACTTTCCTTGTTGGGGTTCCTTGCTAATCTGATTTGTTTACCTATTCTTTAGCAAATTATCTTATCTTTTTGTTATAATATTCTTGTTTCATCAATTTGTCATTGATTACTAGAAGATTTGGAAGGCCTTTTTGTCTCAAAACATCAAATTTTACCATGAATCTTGTGATTGCCATATCCATGTTTTGGCATTTTTCTTCTAATTGTTTCATCAAGTTCTTCTTGGAAATTACTTTTCTTACCCCAAGTATAGTTTATGTTCTGTCTGTTATTCCAATTTCATCTAATTCTTGCTTGTTTTTGGAATTGAGGAATTTAATAATTTCCAATGCCTCTTTAGGTTTTGTACCCAGCTCCTCTTTGGTCCTTTGTATTTCTTCTCTTGCTGCTTTTAGTAAGTCCTTTTGTTCATAAATCACCTGTATTGATGGCCAAGTATCATTGACTGATTCAATGATATTGGACCATAATTGATTTTTAATATGTGCCATGGGTTCTTTCAAAGTCAACTCTATTTCCAACTTCTTTAATTGTTCACTCAACTTTTTAGCCTTTTTCTCTTTAGTCTTGGCATTAATCTGTGCAAGCTTTTTGGCATCTTCCATATTTTTGATTTGTTCTTTTAACCTGTTGATTTCATTGGTTTGTATGGACATGTCCTGCATTGCTTTTACTATTTTTCTGGCCTCATCTGATTGTTGGACTGCTAAAGTGGAAGATTCAGTGGCAGAAGTGGTTGATGAAGTTACTGGCACTGCTGTAGCCAATGGGACCTTTGGAGCTAGTTCGTATGCTAGAGTAGATGGCACTGTTGTTGTCACCATAGGAATTACAGTTGCAAGGACTTCCTGTGCTTTGGTAGCTTCTTTTTCTTGGACTAATTTGTCCATCTCAATCTCCATCTGTTTAATTTGGGTTGTCAAATGCAATATGAGACTCATCATCTCATCCTTTTGATTGGATTCCTGTAGAATCTCTTTGGCCTGTGGATGCTCTGTAGGAGGTAATTTCAACTGTTTTCTGAGTGCAACAATATCAACATTCTTCTTTTTAATTAGCTCCTCTGCAGCTTTTACATTGCTAGGGTCATAACCCACCTCAATCACTAACTCCTCCAAGGATTTGATTCTGGTATCCTTAGCATATGAAGAAGATTTTTCAACTTTAAGTTGATCTCTTACATTAATCAAATTATTCTAAAGCTTTTGAGCACTCATTGCTTTTGTATTCATTGTGGAATAAAGAATATCTAAACTCTATTTATGGAATTCAATTTGGTCCAGGGGATGAATGTACTAGACTGGAACTTCAAAATAAACCTTGTTATAATCAGATGTTGTTTTAGGATTTGGCACTGTAGGTTGAAGCACTATCATCAACAATTTCTTGTTTTTGTAATCAAAGGCTGAAAGCATCCTATTTTGTATGCCAGGAGTTTGCTTCAAGTATTGAGAATAAATTTCATTTTTTATTTCCTCATTCTTAGCCTTAATCTCTTTATACCTTTCCTTTATGTCCATATCTTTGTCCTCTGTCTGCTTTGATGATGATACTTCTACACTATGCTGTTTTTGGATCAACTGTGTGTTTGAAGTGGTAGGTTGCTGTTCATTTTCCATCACTGTGGGAGGCACAGTGTCTTTATCTGGAATCTCTGTATCTATGACCTCAATTGTCTCTTTGTCTTTATCTGCTGGATTTATCTTTGGCTTCTTGCTGTACCCGAGTTTAAACCCCTTTTTTTTTATTTATTTATTTGTGTGGTAGTTTCAGTAGTGTATGACCCTTCTTCCTTGTTTCTTTTTATACCTCTATCTTCCTGAGCTGGAGTCTGCAAAATGTGACTAGTATCACTCTGCTTATTAGCTTCTAATAGTGTATTTTCTAACCATTCATGTTGGTTCAAAAATTTCTCAATTTTAGTCTTCTTTTCATGAATGTATGGAGTTAATACACTTCACTCTCATTTTGCTAATTATACCATAAGGATCATAGTGCCAAAGAAAACTTTTGTTGAATTTGTACTCTAATAATTGCTTTTCTGCCTCTACACCTACTTCTCTCTTATTACATATGAAGGGACCCACTTGGTTTTTCAGTTTAAATGGGTTTTCTTCTTAACAGCCAAGAAATTTACAGAATCTGAGTTCAAAATTTGTCTTATATATTCTAAAGAAAACAACCTCATAGGTAAATATTTAGGCAACTTGTAAGGAATGAAGGTTGTCCCATAAACTTTGATTTCAGTGTGATTTTGGTATAAATACCAATCACATGTCTTGCTCTGTTCAGACAATTATAAAACCTTCTTGATTTCATCATTGATCCTAGGTTGCACACTGTTTTTAAGCAGATTTACCAATGGATGTATAAAATAATCTATAAAGTTTGCATAAGAAAAATCAGTTGACTCCTTTCTGATCAAGGAAGTCCATAAAATAACAGACTGTGGATTTCCTTCTACATCCATCTTTTGAAGAGTTATAGGGAACTTTTCTGACTGAAAGTAAAGGAACATATGGAAAAGAAATGAAGTATACCCAAATATACCTTCAGTAGGTAATTTGAAAAGTTGTTCATGTATGCTATCAGAAATATACTGGGCAAAATTGTAGATGACTGCAAGGGGCTGACCAGGTGCAAAAATGGACAGGAAACCAAGTATTGATGAATCAGTATGCTCATCTGTAAAATATCCAAGTATAAAAGACAACATGGAAATAATGTGTCTGGTTCCTTCTGGGAATTTAGAAGAGGAATATGGAGGGTTAAGCTTGGGAATTTCCACATAGGAGGGCATGAAGGTTTGAAAATTTTGGAATCTTTTGGGAAAATCCAACTCCAAATAGAACTTTTTGAGAGCTTCAAATAGATAAAAGGACTGCATTAGGCTCAGGATGCAATTGAAGCATTTGGTTTATAAATTCAGCTGTTATGGTAAACAATACTTATTTTTCGGAATTGACAATAGCTCTATGATCTGGAGAATAATGAGATTGGCATAATCTGATGGCTTCTGGGCATTGATGGGTGTGAGGAACAACATACTTGGGAAAATTTGAATCCCAAATAAGCACTTCATCTACTTGGTCCAAGGATTTCTCTTCGCTCCAGCACTGGAGCTCAAGGAGGTTAAACTCAGTCACAGGATCTGTGATTTTGTAGTCTGCATCTGCCAATGGAGTATGTTCCACATCTACAAC
This sequence comes from Pinus albicaulis, assembly GCA_034641835.2. NCBI lineage: Eukaryota > Viridiplantae > Streptophyta > Pinopsida > Pinales > Pinaceae > Pinus > Pinus albicaulis. The sequence continues at coordinate 1,998,332,472 of CM076575.1, read as the reverse complement.
AGGAGGTTGTAGAGGGTTGATTACAATTGTGCTTTTGGATGCCATTGATAGGTTTGTTTTATCAATTTTAAACACTCTTGGTCTCTAAAACTCTGTTTTTAGGTCTATGACACACTTCTGTAAGAAAAAACTGTATACAGAAGGACTTCAAAATATAACAGAGGTTCTATTTGGACTACAAAATATTTCTTTTGATTACTCTGACTTAAATTGGCAATTTCGTATCAAATTGTGCAAATTTTTTGATCTGATAGCTTTAACAGAAGATATCAACGGTTTTAAAGTAGACTTTCCGTGGGAGAACAATCCTACTCATCAAATTTTGTAAAAGAGGGCTTCTGAGTATTGTGGAAAATTCTTAAGATGTTTCAGAGGGCTTTTTAGGTCTGCAGATGGCTAAACTCACTTTCAAATTTACTCTAAAACCGGTCACAGCCTCTAGAAACTAAAAATATTTAGGGTTTTGTCTCTTTGAAGAATTTCTGAAGCAAATAGGTATTATTTTTAGGAAAACATGCTGGTAAGGCTTCAATTAACAATATATTTCTTTCAGATGGATGGATAGTTCTCTTTTTTTCTGAAGAATACCTGTGAAAATTCGAAGCTTTTTTGCAAAAAAGGGTTTGTTAGGTTTTGAAAGCTTTCAAAAACTTGCTCTGGCCTTTATATGTATTCTGGAGGCTTCTCAATGATCGTAGCAATGGATTCGAAGGAATTTTGTTGGTTTATGAGATGAAACAGGGGCGACGACGTGTTCTTCTCGTTTTGGAGAGTTTTATGAGCAGAAAGGTAACATAAAGCTTGAAATAAGTGGATTCAGTTGTTTTTATAAGAAATTTGATTTAAAAAGTGAATGCATTAACCGCTAGTCATTTAAAATTATTGGCGGTTTGGGCGCGGGGGAAAGAATTACTGCCAGTGGTTTTCACAATGTCAAAAGGCGGTAAATGGTTTTCGTTTAATCGATGCGATCCAACAATCAAGTGACGCGTGGAGGAGAGATAAGTTTCAAAACAACCTTTATCGCAATTTTCATTTTGGTTATTGATCGCGCAATCTAATTTGCAATGGAAGATTTGCACCATCAGATTTGGATGAATGGAGCAAACAGTCGGGATTATATGGTGAAGTTGCGGGGTAATGGGCGTGGGGCCCGGGATTAGTTATGCAATGAGAGTGGAAAATGTATTAAAATGTAATGTTTTAATACATAGTTTAGATATTGAATATGATAGGTGGATAAAAGTTTATATATAATAAATGAAATGTAAGTATGTGTAACATAAACATTGGGCAGGTTAATATAAAAAAGGGATAGTTTAAACCTATGGGGAGCGGGGAAAATATCATGTGGGGAAAATATACCATAGGCTAAACATAAAATATGGGTTGGTTTATTTAATATAAAATGAATTAATATACTACGGGCTGAAAGGTATTTTGGGGAGTTAATACATTATATTAGTGTGTTAATAATGAAATGTATGAGCGGGAATGAAAAAATATACTAAGTAAAATGTTAAAACATGATTTTAGATGGGATTTTCATAGTAGTTGCATAATATTAACATTTTAACACTTATACTTAGGATAAAAGCATTTTTTGGGTTTTTTGAATGAAATGAGAATTAGTTAAAGGGGTTTTTACTTTTCCTAAGTAAAAATGTATTTTAAACTTAGGAAAAGGGAATTTTGTAGGGTAAAATGAGTAATATAAGGGGAAAAAAAGATTTTTATGAAGGGGAAAGGATGAAAATGGGGGGAATTTCAATACCTTGGTGCCAATTAGTCATTAAGGCATGGGTCCGGTCCCACCAAAAGTCATGGAAATGCTCTGAGTCTTTATAACTAAAGGGTATAGTACTGGAACACATTGTGGGGAGAGAAATTAGTAATTTTGCCAAATGATGTTTATCCATGCCTTGTGAAACTGCTTTCTTCCTACCCATATGCTACCTTAACATTTTTCCTTCATTTACTTGGAGTGCATTTGAGCTTGCAAACCTTTGCTCATTTTTCTTTTAAAACAACAAACTAACTAATTCTATCCTAATTTCTTCCAAGGGCTTAGATTAAACTGTTGAGCGCCTTATTTATTCTCTACCTAACTACTGATCTGCCAAGATTAAGTTGTTTGGCAAGATATTTATTCTCTATCTATCAACATGAAATTTAAAGCATGAAAAAGTCAAGATTAAGCTATTTAACTCATCACGGATTATGGCATTTTGAACAAGTTGCACATAATCATTTATTTTGCAGTAAAAAGTAACTAGTAGTGGCATTTTGACTTGCATCACTTTCATGTCTTATTCTTATCTCTTTTTTGTTTGGGATTCATTTTTTCTATTCTTTTTTGATATTTTTCTTTTCAAGTCCTTTGATGTTTCTTTTAGGAATTTTACCCTCTTTACATTTTTTATTTTATTTTTCTTATATGGGAAAACAATTTGCAGAAAGCAAAGTATGTACATATTACAAGACTAATCAAAGTCAATTCAAAAATTATGAATCCTATTATTATAGGACCCTAACAGAAGTATCAAGATGCAAAATAATGACACAATTTCGTAGTACCTGAGCATGTTTACACAGTTTTGTGATGAACTTGGCGGGTTAGTGTTAATTTCCCTGAAGAAGACTTGGTAGCTCTATCCCTTTTGGGCCATCCCAAGAGCTAACATAGCTATCAATATTTATTAAATGGTAGAGAGAAACTACTAATTTGGGAGAGAATATGGTCTAATCTAGTATAGGAAGAAATAAGGCAGATTAACAAAGATGGGACTTCATCCAAGGGAAAGGATGAGGAGAACTGTGCCTTGGATGGAAAGGAAAATAAAGGGAAAGGGAATAAATCCCAATCCAAATCAGAATCTAGTCAAGGGGGGAAGATGAAAGACTTGTCCAGAATCAAGTGCTTTCATTGTCATGAAATCTTCCACTATGCCTCGAAATGTCCACACAAGAATACAAGTAAGAATACCTTAGGAGGAGGAGAAGATGAAGCTCTAGCTTCATAATTCAAGCTTTATTTTACTCCAATTGCATGCATGGAAAGAAAAGTGATAGGGAGTGTGTGGTATCTTGACAATGATGCCTCGTTCCATATGACAGGGAACAAAGAATTTTTCAGTGACTTGGAGGAGAAAGATCTCCAGATGCACATTAAGGTGGGAGATGATGGAAGGTACAACACAATCGAGATCAACATCACCACCTTTTAGAGGGAGTCAGGCTTCCCTCTCAGGCTCAAGGATGTGATGTTTGTATCAAGTCTAAAGAAGAAATTGGTTTCCTTCACGGTGTCGGAAAACCGTGGCTACGATGTGATATTTAGAAAAGGAAAGGCATTCCTAAGACACATCACCATGGGGAAAGTGAATTAGATCAGGGTTCGAGTGAAGAACCTCTATAAGCTGGATGTGGAAGATTGTGTTGCTTTGAGCACAAAGGTAGAGAAGGTGCAGAGCTGAGATGTCAGCTAATTATAGCATAGAATACTTGGCCATTTGCATCATGGAGCTTTGAAGATCATGCAATAGGTCACAAAAGGCCTCCCCAAAGGAGAACTAGAGCAGCAGAATAAATGCAAATGGTGTACCTTGGGGAAGTACATAAAATCCACCTTCAATGATCGGGATAGTAGGGTGCATGCAATCCTTGAACCACTCTGATGTATGTAGACCTTTCTCGACAACCTCCATTTCCAAGCACAGGTATTATGTTATATTTTCATATGATTTCTCAAGTAAGTGTTGGATTTTCTTCATGAAGAAGAAAAACTAGACATTCTCTAAGTTTTTTGAATTTAAAGCACTTGTTGAGAAAGAAAGTGAAGGCTCTTAGGAGAGATAACAGTGGTGAGTATGTCTCGAATGAGTTTAAAAATTATTGTGCAAAGGAAGGCATTCGAAGGGAGTTGACAACACCCCACAACCCACAACAGAATGGGGTGGATGATAGGAAGAACAAAAGTATTTTTGGAGCGACAAGGGAAATGTTGCATGACCACGGCCTACCTCTGCACTTATGGGTCGAAGTATGCGACACAATGATCTATTTACAGAACATGATTCCTCATCAGATTCTTGGGATGAGTACACCAGAAGAATATATTTCAGGGGAGAAATAAGATGTGTCACACTTCAGGATCTCTGGAGCATTAATATATTGCCATGTCTCCAAGGAAGCAAAGAAAAAGCTAGAGTTGATAACAGAGTTGGGGATATTTTTGGGGTATACTGATACACCTCATAAATATCGTGTGTACTTGATATATCTCAAGATGACAGTTGTTTGTAAAAATGTGAAGTTTGATGAGGAAAAGACAATGAAGTGTTCCCTTGCAAGGGAGCTTCAGTTGCATGCAGATCATGAGATTTTGACTCCAAAGGAAGAACCTCAAGAAGTTGTGGAGAAGCCATAAGCAGAGTAGCATATATTGGAGACAACCGCTCAAGAAAAGACGTCCAGGGAAGGAAGAAAATGAACTAGGGAAGCTGATATATTATTGTAGCATGCTAGAGAGAAATTGGGAGCACCCAAATCACAACGTAGGTAGAGAAGGTCACCAGATCGATACAATGGATACATGGATATGATGACTAAGCTAGTATAGACAAAACTAACCTCATTTTAGGAATTAGTAAGCAACTTGTTAGAGTTGTTGCTATTGTAGAGGAATATGA